>VWZU01016192.1:905687-921216 GCA_013397095.1 Sterrhoptilus dennistouni | reverse complement strand
AAAAAAAAAAAAAAAAAAAAAAAAAAAAAAAAAAAAAAAAAAAAAAAAACCACCCTAGAAGATTCGTATGGACTAGAAAATTACAACTGTTTTCTTACAGTTTTGTCTTTGGTTGACTGACCTGAGTGACTAAACCTAGGTTTCACAGAAAACTTTCATTACCACTGGAACAATTTTCACAGTACTCCTCTGCAAAAAAATTATTGCTCTGCAATTTGTGAGTCTTGAGACTTCCATTCTTTGTAATTGTGTTATTGGTTACAGGACTGTATTGCCATAAGCCTCGTGCTCTGTTGTGAGGCCTCAGTCTGAGGCTTCAGGCTTGTTCTGCCAGGGCTTTCCTTGCCCAGCCTGCAGCCTGAAAAATTTGCACAGCAAACCACAAAGGGATGGGATCAGTTTAGTTCTCCAGATGGATAGTAATAAATAGGGTTCATCTTACACTTTATTTCTTAAGTATTCTTTTCGGAATATCCATTACACTATATAGAATGCAGGGTTGTCTTTTTACCTTGATTCTTGGTTGTTTCTGAACTCACAACCTACCAATTCTACCCACCAATCTAGCAGGCTGAAGTAATCCCAGAAAAGGACTCCCAAGCTGAAGTCATAAATAAACTTAGGAAAAAAAGTCCCTAATTAAAAAAGAATTTGGAAAAAAAAAGTCAAATAAACAAAAAATTGAAAATAGGCAAAAACCTCTAACATGACGAACAGTTGCATACAGATTTTCAGAAGTCAAGAAATTCAGGAAAAGTAAAGAGAAATCTGGAAAATATCAAGCTTAAATAGCTTATAAAGAAAATATGATGCAGTTAAATAGTTTCTAGATGTATAATTGAAAAGCGGATATCAATAGCTCATCAGAAAGGATGGAGTAAGGTGAAAGATAACAAGAAATAACTAAAAGTTTTCAGGAAGAATAATAGTTATGGCTGGACACCAATGAACTGAGTACATGAAAGCACAGCTTGCTATATATTATGAGGAAAGTATTAACACACATTTGGTAAGCAACACACTGAGCCCCATATTAATAACTTGATTTTCAGAAATGAAGCAAGCAATTTTATAGAAAACATTCTGGTAGAGTATGCATGCAGTGGTGGGAAAATATGTTTCACTTTGTTTATGAAATAGAAGACTTCTCTCAGTAAGAATGATAATGTTAGCCCAATATTAACAATATACTCAGCTTTAGAACTATTTGGAAGGAAAAATAAATATGTAGAAGTTTAATCAGTATTGCTCAAAATGGACCATCATGCAATTAATTTTAGTTACATATTGCTAAGCATTTCTGAGGGGCAAAAAAGAAAAGAATAGCTAGATGGCAAATTGTAGGTAAGAACTCTGCACACAATCTATGAACTATGAAAACATCCTGAAAATATTTCATAACATATCTGACTATTAGCATATATTTAGATGTGGATATAGTAATTTACCTCTTGGTATATCTACTTACCAATTTAATATATGTGGTAAAATAACCTATACCTAGCCACCCATAGCCAAAATTCATAATTTTTCTGTTTGAAACTGGAAATATGGTGCAGTCAATGCACTGTAAAATATCTGCAATAAAAAAAGGATGAGCATGCATAAAGACACAAATCAAAGTAAGGTTATCCTCAGGATAGAAATGGCTCTACTCAGGATCTTTTCTTCTTTCACTCTTCAGGATTTATTATAATCATCCTGTATGGCAGAACCCAGCTGAGTTTCTATGCTGTACTTAAAGCTGACTTTCTGTTTCCACCATAGCACTTTTCTTTTTTATTGATTTTGGTTTCACTGTTATATTCATCTTTTTCTAAAATTAGGCCCATATATTTTCAGCTTTATGGTCTTCATCCTACACCTCATCCTTCCCACACCTCTTTCTAAATCACTTCAGTAGTGCTAGGAGTAAAATGGATATTTATCATAAATTGGCTTAGCATCTACTGTTGTTGGAGTTGTACATGGAGAGAAAGGAGGTAAAGTAGACTTTGCCACATGATAGAGTTAAAAAGGTACACTAGAAAATATTTAAAAATTCAGTATTTTCAGTTCTCTTCATTTTGAGCACAAGAATATAATTGAATCAAAGCTGTCATATTGTTAACACAATTCTGTTTATATGAAGATTTATTTACTTCCTCTCCAGGAAATTCTAAAAGAATCAATTAAATATATATTTTGATTAATTCCACTATGATTATTAAAAGTGACAATAAAATTAATAGAAGTATATATATATAAGAAAATAATTATTCAATCGCTTGCCCAAGAAATAAGGTGCTTCAAATCTGAGTTTTTTCTCAGTCCATCACTCATTACAGGAGTGTTGGCCTAACCATGGGGCGAAGTTATATGTAAGATCTGACTGCTTCCATTCTTGTTCAAATTAAGCCCATCATTAAGCCACCAGGAATGCCCAAATACTAGAAGTAAAGGGAGTCATATAAATGGAAAACTGGTTTCAACCTATTAGATAGTGGAAGCACAGGAACAGGTAGGTTCTGATTGAAAGAACTGTTAAGAATTACAGTAAAATAATAAACCAATGTGGCAACAACAAGGCCCAAAATAAAACTTTATAAATAAAATTGAATAGAAGTCCTATTTAATATAGAGAGAAAACTAAACACCCTTAACACATCCCTTCCTGGTTTATTCTGGAGACTTCTCAAGATTGTACCTGAAGGATTATGCCTAAAACCCAAGTCTCAGGTTCCTGGTAAGAGATTTTGTGAGAAATCTAGGTCTATTCAAAGTTATAATGAGCTTAAGTCCACCAGGAGATCAACTCAGGCCACTTGCAGCTCATGATTCAGGAGCCCTAAAGTGCTGTATTGTTACAATTCTATTCCATTTGTTAAACTCCTATTCTGGGTTGCCAGACAACTACATTTCTGAGGTGGGTCACAATCAGCACTGTCGCCTGCCTGGTTTATCTCCATCTCACCAGGATTTTTAGGTATTCTAATTAAAAACAGCCTGAACATACTTTTGTTTATAGTGTTGTTTAACACCAGCTGGCAACTAATCATCACACAGCTGTTCCCTCACTCCCCGGCCCCAGCAGATAACTGGAAGAGTAAAATCAAGAAAACTTGGAAACTGGGATATGGAAAATTTAATAACACTAGTACTACTAATAATTTAAAATATAAATAACATTGAGAGGGAAATAAAGCCCCAGAAAGAACAACAATTAAATAAAAATAGCTGCTCACCACCAGCTGACTGATACTCAACCAGTTCATGAGCATCAGGCCCCTGGACAACCTTTTTACCAAATTTATTTGCTGACCAAGATGTCATATGATATGGAATATTCCTTTGGTCAGTTGTTCCATCTATGTTCCCTTCCAACTCCTTGCACACTCCCAGCCTGCTCTGTAGTGGGATGGAGATAGAAGCAGAAAAGGCTTCAAGACTGTGTTAGGGGTGTCCAGCAGTAACTAAAACATTTCTATGTTATCAATATCGTTTCCAGCACAAATCCAAAACATAGCCCGATACTGACTGCAGTAAAGAAAATCAACTCAATCCCTGCCAAAACAGCAGTTTAAAAGATTCACATGCACTGATTTACACAGTGAAAGACACACCAGGAAAATAAAACACTGGATTTTGGGTGACATATTATGTGATACCAGTAAGGCTCACCTTTGATTTTGAAGTTTGCTTTAATTATTTAAATTACAATTTCTGCATGTATACCAGTAAATTTAACTAAGGTTTATGTTGCCAGATATGTTGTTATGCCTTATTTGAGGATTTCAGGGATGCTTTTTTTCTTTTTACTACTTTTAATAGTATTACACTTAAAAAGTAATAACATGAAGCAATAACGTTCTGATACAATGAATATTCTCAAGTGCCTCAAAATTAAACACGTCAGACACCTGTTACACATTTCTGCCTACGTTTTCCCTGCATTATCCAATCTTTAGAGACACTGACTGTTTATGGCTAAACATCCTTTAACATAATGCTTACACAATTTGTTGCAATCTATGTATATTTATGCATTAGGTCTCTTAGATTAAGAAGATTGTGACAGAGCAGCAAACTTCTACAAAAAAACCTGGAAAAAATCTCATTAGAGACTGGGCACGGAAATGACCCCATGAAGGTCAGGGAATATGTAGCATGTGATTGACCAGAGCTGTTGAAATGAAGGCTGATTTCACCCCAACACAGAAGGCATCAGCAGGTGAGTTTTGTTTTAGATAAAAAGCTATATCATTTGAGTAGATCAGCTGGTGGGTTACATGTTTCTTTTTATCTTTAAGAATGGGAATGTATCCTTAAGTTAGTTGACCAGCAATGTGGTTCAGCCTAACACTGAGTATAAAACCTGAAAAACTGACAAAAGAGTTTTGAAGAAAGCAAGGAGTTTGAGATCATGTCAACTAATGTTTTTCTTCATAGCTAATAGGGACACAGAGTGTTGTGATGGTAAGTACATTATAGACTAGTAACTGGGATGACATGGTTTCTGTAATTGAACTGTGTATTGGCATCACTATGTTTTGTTTTGTTATAATTTTGCTGTGTTTCCAATATATTTTGTATCATTCTGATAAATCAGAAATACTGTGTGACATCAACAATCTTCGAATAAGTAAATTATATTATGCATTGCATCCTCCACACATGAAATACCTAGAAGACTCTAGTCAGAGGCTATTGGACTGTGACAAAGGTCTAGAAACCTCATGTGCTATTATCCAACCGTATATTTTATGTTATATAATGTTAAAACCCAGATTATTGCATTATTCTCTAACTTCAATTGCCTTTTTCCTCATTGCCTCAATTTTATTTTTTTTCTGATGCTGTCTTTTGCAAACAGAAGTGACTACTACTGCTAATTCTAGCTGTAGTTTGGCCTGAACTCGATTCTCTGTGGGATCTGATATTAGCAACTCCTGAGAATCAATCTCATATGGGAGTCATTTCTAACATTTAAACTACCTGTTGGAGGTGATAGGTGGCAGTATGAAAAAGCCACAAGTTAACGCATAAGGCTGTAAAATTTCAGATGAGTCAAAAGGCTATTCCTAGAAATATTAAATGATTTAGACAGACAGTTTGGCTAAAGTAAGGTTTCCTGATTTAGTCTTTTGGTTTTAGAAACTTACCCTTTGCCTCAGCTCTTTTTTAGAAATCACCACGCTATTTAGGATTTCCCCTCCAATGCTACAGGAATGTTTTATTCCTATCACAGTTTTCCTACACTGCCACTTCTTATGTTTTGTTTAGTTTTTGCTGTGTTTCTTCGCCCAGTTATTATTCAGCCTCCATGAAAGGTTGAGCTTTTTCATCTTCTTAACATTACTTCAATCTACCTAAATACCACTTTAATTGAGCTAGTTGGTCTTTTCCTTCTGGCTTCAAATTTGAAAAAAACATGACAATTAACCATTGAAGAAGACATATTTTGGTGGCTTCCAGCTTTGAGATTTGATGATGAATATTCTCATATCAGGAATTTTATTTACTTAAAAAAAACAACCTATAACCTTGGAACTCCCAATACCTTAGCTATTGAACAAGGACTTTTGGAAAGAATGCATTTATTGGTGAAAATTTCTTAGGCCTTCTTTCTTTTATATTTACACTTTATCCACCCCTCTGGTACCATCATCTTTATCCCCACATATCTGTTTACTTTACACTGTTACTTTAAATTTCTTCTATCCAGTAAATAAATAAATAGGCAAATATCTAAGTTAGCTACAGATAAATATTAACATCTCAAAAACTTTTTTTTTTGAGACAAAGTATGAGTACTCAAATTCTGATATATCTTAATTTCATTTGAAATTAAATTTTCAAACATCTGTGCTGGTTTTTTGTGTCTTATCTACAAGTACTATGTTGAACACCTGGAAGTTTTTTTTTCATTTTCATGTGGTAAGTACTAAAAACTAGGTCACTTGGAATACCTATTCATGATATGCGCTCAAGCAGAATGAGAAATGAAGGGAACACAGAACACCTATTTCACAACTGCTACACATAAAAATTTATCTTCATGCTGAATAAAAATAAGGAGTTTAAAATCTAATTTTATACAGGGGTTTCAAACTTGGAATGCTTGTCAAACTCTGACAAAATCAGAAACTTTCATTCCAAAATGTCTTTACTCAAGTTGCTACCTCCACTTTTCAAAATTTATGTGGCCCAGGGAAGACTAGATTTTGTATCCCTTTGCAAAATTTTGACTTGAACTCTGCAACTCTTCAGCTGAATCCTTTAGAGTTGATATCAGTAATAACAATCTGCAGTGGGGTGAAACCTGCCTGAAAGAACTGCTACATTGTTAGATGATGGTGGTATGTGACAGGAAAACAAGGAACATAACAATAACTTAATTGAGGCGAGGCTTTCCCAAAAGCTGTAGACTGTCTTCCATGTTCTAATGTTTTTTATAGATAAGTGTATATAAAAATAATATTTATGTCTAATATATATTTTATATTGATAATATATGTTACATATTTTTATATAGCAGGGCTAGGGGAAGGGACAAAAACTGACCCAAAAATAAACCTATAGATGGATTCCTAACAGCTCCACATCTGTATACCATACTTGGAGTGGGGGACAGAAGCTGGTAGCAACTTGTGTAGCAATTGACTTTTGATATTGGGTAAGTCACTGAAATTTGTCTGGGGTGATGACACCAGCAAGGCTATCATCAGCTTTTGAGACATTAGAAAGTAAAAAACAATGAAAACCAGCAGTCTTGTGCAGAGAACACATCCATAGATATTCAACCATTTGCTGAAGGCAGAGAGTCTTCTAGCTTCTCTTAAAGTGTCACCACATAAAGACATCCCTAGTATGCCTAAAAAAATTGTTGTGTGAAACTTACACATCAAAGATCTATTACTAATTTTGGTAGAAGTTTTGCCTTTCTTTATGTACTTCATGGTTAGAGAGTGCCACCACAAAACCAAGCCTCTTACTCCAACTCTGCAGATAAAGGTGATTCAAATCCATTTTCTGGGATGGGACGTAGTACCCAAACACACATTTATGGGAAAATATAATTAAATGCATTTAGAACAATACTGCTCCTGTATGTTCAAGCAGGTTACTCTACATAACGTAACATAGAATTCAGTATGTCAAAGGAGAATGAATACTGACTGTACTGGGGATCAGAAGTATCAAATTACTTATCAGCTAGTTATTTAGGAAAAGAGAGGACTGAGCTGGCCTTTAAGATTTTTTTATACTCTTCATGTTTAAATTTTTTAAAAAATATAAAATCCCTAAATATTAAAGGAAAAGTCAAACCATTATTTCAAAAATGTATATTTCTTTTATGTGTGTTGATCCAGTTTCACAGTCTTCTATTTATTTTTGAAATTTCAACTGAATATTAACCCTTTCAATTTAGTCTTTCTCACAAGGCTGTTAGGAATTTAGTTTGCGTTTTTGTAGAGGTTAAGTTTTAGTTATATTAACCTTTGCATTCATGTGAGATATTCTAACTACAGGGTGTACTTAGCATAATAACTCAGTAATTTTACAAGAGAAGTGAATATTTTCAAAAAATATTTACTGATACCTGGCCATCCTAGGAAGAAGACACTTGAAGTTCAGTCATTCACTAATTCAGACACTGAGACTTTGGAAAGACCAATATTGGAATTTAATGCATATCTTTTTTCATATCAAGTAGTTACAGCTGGCAAATTTTATAGATCATCTTTTCAAGGCAGCTATTTCTTTCAGTGTGTAGTAAACTGATTCCAGTCTCTGAAATACATGTTCCAAATTGTGGTTTTGGGTTCAGTAAATTCACTCATAACTTCACGGCATCTAGTTTTGGTTATAACATCTGGAGTTTTCAATGGATTTTAATAGTTATGTATTGAAAAATTGTAAATGAGCTATACAATGAAACATGATATAATAAAAAGTTCTCTGCCTCAAAAATTTCAGCAGAAAAAAAAGGCACAATTGAGATTAAATCTACAGGGAATAATGGAAATTCAGTTGTGATTGGCTAATAAGTACTTTCTCTGTTACAGTTTAACAAATGCTTAATTAATTAAATGTTCTTGTATACAGATATCAAATCGCATATTAAAATTTAGAGATATCTTAGTTTAACCAAACATGTCAAAGAACCCACTTTCGAATAGTACCAGTAATTTTCAGCTCATTGGTGAGCACTGTGCTTTCAGAACTGCTGTATTTCTATAGTAATTTACTGCAGAGAGAGGTCGAAGTAAACCAAAGAGGGATATAATTAGAATTAGTAATTCATTCCAGTGTATAGAAATGATATTTTATTTATTCTGGACTGTTGGGAAAGATGGGACAGGAAAAGCTTGTGGATATGATTGCCTGGTAAAGAAATACTGGAGATGTAAAACCTGTGAGTGAAATAGAAATGAAGGCCAGCTTTGAGATGTGATCATGGCAGGCAGGAAGACAGTGATTAGCTGGAGATAGGTTGAGAGATAGAAAACAAAAGGACCCAAGGATGTAGCCCCTCTCCACCCTGCCAAGGTGTCAGGGAAAAGGGAGATAAGAAAAGTAGCCTTTAGAGTTTAGAATATAGGATGATATGGTAATATAGTAGTTCTCATAGGCTGCATGCAAAGTTTGTAGGTTTTGTATCTTGTGCCAGTTTGTCACTGTAAATTAGACTATTCAACACAAAAGGACATATAATGTATTGTAATAAGGTCCTTGCTCTTTTACCACTCTTACTGCTCTGACCCCTGCCCTCTTACCTGCCCTAGGCTCTCTTAGCTCCCTTGCCTCCCTTACCCCTGCCATCTCCCTTACTCCATACCCTCTCTCTCTTTGGGGCTTCTCTTCAGCCAAGGCTGGTGGCTGAAGGCAAAGCCCTTTTTACCCATGACCCTTGCAATAAAACCATGTGTCTCTAGAATATCACAGGTCTGCAGAGTGCCGTCTCCTTGCTGTCCACGAATGATCCTAGGCTGGACATTTTCAACATTGTATTCATTTCCCACATCTCTGTGTAAGGACCTGAAACACCCGGATTCGATATCCTCAGCAGATAACCTGTGTAATCTCCTACAGCTATAGAAACCAAGTTAACTCTCTTAACTACACTTGAAATTCCATTTTGTTTCTGGATGATACAGAATAATTTAGATTTCATACTATCTTTTGTTATGTGCAGATTTATTTTGTCTGGTCTGACTTCCAACCATCTGGTGGTCTCCATGTGAAAGCTGAGACCTTGTGTACATAGGATGAAAAGACCTGATAAAGCCTACTGTTCTGGTCCTGTGGATTATTTGGCTGCTGATTTAGGAAAGCACAGTTTTTTAACACAGGAATCTGTTTGTGCTAGAAACTTGGCTTGTCTTTGACCAAGGTGACAAGATGTGCTATTTTTCAGTTGTCTACCAACTATGTGTGCAGTAGTGGAGACAATTCCTAAAATTACACTGGATTTGTTGGTTTTATTTAGAGAATCTGGAATATCAATCAAGAAGAAGGGTTATAATTGTTTCATTGGGCTAAATACAATAACTAACTTATGCACCTGATTAACAATTTAGGCACAAACTAAACCTGTCAGAAGATAATCAGAATCTTCAAGCCTAGCTCTGAAGTTGTGAATTTCCCAGAAACAAGCCTAGTGGGAATAAGTCTGATTCATCCTGTGAAAGGCATAATGACAGTAACTGCACCTCCTCTTTCCCAATTCTACACATAAAAACACACAAACACACATATATGCTATGACAATAAGGAGTAGCACATTAGAAATGTGACACTGTACCCATGTGACAGAATAGCTGAGAGCCCTGGAGCAAATTTCATTATTCAACCAAGGAAGGATTTAATTATTCAACCGTTTTCAGTATAATGTCATGAATAGGTGATTTAGATTGCTTGAAAAACCACTGTCAAAGGTATTAGCAAAAGTTGTGTTATGATGATGTTGTAAAAATGCATTTTAGGAAAGTTTGATGGCAAGGTTCACTATATTACACCACAATTATTTGAACAATGATTTAAAGTTTTTAAGGCATAAATTCAAGTTACCACACTACAGGGTTATCTGTGATATTGGTTGTTTTACCAAAGGTCTGACATTGGTAACCCAGCTCAAGGGGAGATCACAACCATGCACCCAACACTGCCTCACAGCTAGGGTTTGAAAAAGACTCAGGCTGTCATATTTATAGGATAAAGTAGTTGACTCACTGTCAAACTGCAAGTGATAGGAAAAGTAGGCATATGACCACTTGTATCCGCAACTTCTGTTTGTTCCTAAATAAATGAGTCTTAGAAAAGGCACATGCTATTCATGTGCTAATGATGTTTTTCAAGCTCATAGGCATCTATCCTCACTGTGTCTCTCAGGTCCTTTGTGGCTTTTCAGAGGAGGGATTGAAACTAGAGGAGTTTTTGGTCTGGCTATGGCTCAGGCCTTTACCTCCTTTGGAGCCTATGCCAAATTATTATTGGTTTGGTTAGGGAGTTGAGTGCATCTGTCACAGACAGCAATGCAATCAATTGAACTATGCAACAAATAGGAACTGATTCTACAAATTATAGAAGTACAAAAAGGATCAGTGCGTTGTTCAGTTAATTAAATTACCACTTGACATTAAAATTAAAGGACACAGTTAATTTCTATCTGACCCATGCCATTGGAAAAATTAGAAGAACAATTCCAAAAAGCCCCCATTAATTTAGATTTCATTTTACTGCAAGTGTGTGGTTTATCCAAAAAGGAATATTTAGGACATTAGAGGATTCAATCATATTCTTTATGATTAATTTTACACTTTTCTCTGTCAGGTACTCTGAGAATTGGTTAAGAAGAGACTTTAGTTCCTCTCATTTATAAGCAGAAATGAGAGGAAGAAGTCCATTGTACAGATACTCACTCCTGCTATATCTTTTCAGTTGTTCTGTGCCATATTATCCATCCATACCACAAAAAGATTAACAACAAGATGAATAAAATAACATTTGAAATTACATTTTTAATTTTCCAAATGAAACTGTGAGTGTTTAAAACTCAGAAGTTTTCAATATATTTCATGATAACTTTTTGAACAAGCACATGATTTTACGGAGAAAAAAAATCAAACTTCAATTTAATTGAATCAACTTTGACTGGTGAAACAGTTTATTTGAAATTTATTGAAATAAACTCTGTTATTTGAATACTTATCACCAGATTATAACTAACATTCACGTCTGACAATACACTTCCCAGATTTGCCAGTTGTCTGGTATGAAGCATGTTATTGGGTGTTTGCATGAGTAATTCAGTGTACAAATATTCTTTTTCAGTGAAAATTCACACTCAATCTGTAATCAGTGTCCTGAAGAACACAGTTGGGAACTGTTCTGATGATGCATACAAAACAGTTTTGCTCTCAGTGGATGCAGTAATGAGTCTGGACACCTGGGCACCACCTACAATGGCAATTTCTGTGAAGACAGGAGGTCCTCCAGGTCTTCCACCTCAATGCTTTCTTGATTAAAGAGGAGACCACTGATAGAGGTGCATTTTAGACTGGCTGTGGTGTTTTCAAGGTTTACTTAGCTAAAAACTACTTCTTCATTTTGTATCTTCATATCACTGCACTAATGTCTCAGTGGCATCTACTAAGGGGTAGTTTTCTGTGTCTCTCCATGGTTACTGTTGGCTTCTGATTTATCTGTACCTTTATTGTAGGCCTGGATATGGGCAGAGATCACTGTTAAGCACAATTAACATATTTTTCTCCTCTTTTTTTTGTTCCCTTTTTTATGGAAAGTTCCTGAACAGTAAATGTTCTAAACAGCTGGATTTATGTCAGTATACCCCATAAGCCTCTGCCGCTAAGTTTATGTGGTATTTGGGGCCTGGAGATTAGGTGGTAACATTCACCTACCCTTTCCACAAATGTGAGTACAAATTAATTGTCATGGCACTGGATGATTTCATGTGAATCCTCCAGGAGAAAATATAGTTTATGTCACCCTGTAGAATGCACCTGTCTTCAGTAGATGTTGTCAGGATACATCTGAGACTGATGGCTCCATGAGAATGAGAACTGGGGGTGCTGGGGGCTCCCCAGGGGTCTGTCAGGGCAGAGTTAGGCAGCCAGGACTCATTCTATCCCTCCAGCCAGGAGTGAGGAAACCAGATAAAATTTGGTCTCTCCCATCATCGTGGGTATTCTTGTGGACAGGAATGGCTCAAGGATGGGTCAGGACATGAGCCCACAGGAGGGGTTCAGGATCGTGCCCAGTGAGCAGACCCAGAGTTAAACACAGTCCCATAATGTCTGGACAAGGCCATGGGAACAGAATGGGCCAAAGCCATGCAAGGCTGTCAGCCCACAGGCCAGGGTCAATATCAGGCAGAGCTCACTTTCGTCTAAGCTGCATGATTTAAGATATTTACAGATGAAGTTGAAATAGATAGCTGCTCTTTCATGAACTAATTCTTGGATCTTGACCTTTTCCATAAAATTTGATTACCATGTGGAATATTCACGGGTTTCTGAATAATAATCACTGATTGTGAAAACATAATTGACCATCAGTAGGTATTCATATACATCCTAAAATTAGTATCTATGTAGTTTATTTTTAATTTCAATTTGCTATGTCCATCTCCTTGAAATAAGTCACATGTTCTGTACTGTCAGTAAGAGGTCATGGTCACTGTCATTGTCATGTCCGTGTGAATCTTTTGCTTCAATCAACTCTGTAGACTACAAATATCTGGCAAGCAGCAGTGTTGTGTCTTTCTGGATACATCCAGGCTTCTGAAATTTTCTCAGCAGAATGGGGTTTGAGGTTTTTTTGCTTTCTTTAAGCTACTTTAGTCCCAGGTTATCTTATATTTTTATAAATCAATGTTTTTTTACGATTACTCATAGCTGACTTTGATGAAGAACTGAAATCAAGCAGCTCACTGATCTGTTGTTTGTAAGTTGCAGCTTGGTTGCAGATACAGCTGGATGGCAGCTGCCTTCTGCAAAGTATATTTGCTAACTGTGGGATTGGATCGTGGCACAGCAGCAAACATGCTTAGTATTTAAAGTATTTCTATCCTTAAGCTATGAATATGTTTTATTTTTTTCAGAACCCTGAAATCTATGTCCATTTACTGATTATTTTTTTATCTGACATTAACATTCTTTTTCAACGTTTGTGAGACATTGGACACAACTTAACCAGTTTTGTGTTGCTATCTTTTCCTGTATTACTTTCAGCTTGCATATGCTTTCTGTAGTACTTGTTGTTTTCATGTTTTTCCACATTAGTTCATTGGTTTGGGCATGGCTTTTTTGGTATAAGAGAAGTAAATCACAGGCATCTCAAATTAATACATTAGAATATCTTCAGTATTTTAAATGTTACATGTGGTTGTGAACACTAACTTAAGTGTCTGTCTTTTCTCCTATTCTATTCTAGTGTTTTTCATGCCATTTATAAAAACATACCAAACCCCCTCCAGAATTTGTATGTCTGTAGTGTCTTTCTTGCATGAGTCATAGAACTTAGCAAAATGCTTTCATCAATGATTTAATTTTTTGGTAAGTGTCCCATGGAATTGTAGGAGTTCCTCTACATCAATCTCAAATCTCACAGCCTACAATGAACTACATAAAGCTACTTTTCTTTCCCTGGCATATACTCTGAAACTGGGATGCAGGACTTAACTCTGATGGTCTTTTGAATGTAAAGAATATCCAATTACAAAACCTTTATGGATCTGGAATATAAGCGCTTCCACATTTCTAACTTCAAGAAGCTGTCAACTCCCCCTGGAAATTCAGCTTTGTTCTCTTTCTTTTTGCCCTTCTCCTGTTTCTTTACCCCCTTCTTTTCTTTGTGCAAATAGCAATAAAGTTTTACCTTTTTTCTCCCATGCATTAGTTCTGTGCAACTCATTTTTTCCTGATAGTGCTTCAAAGCTTAATCAAGTCTTTTTTTTGTTTGTGGGGTTTTTTAATGCTAATGCAATGTTTGACAAAGTTCTTTTTTTGCTGTTTGTAGGAGGTGCTTTGTTTGCCTAGTATATTCTCTTGCACAGGGATAACCTACACTGACAATTCCCACATTACTTTAAATAACATTTACTGAGTAATAAGATAAAAGTTTCCTGGATCCTAAAATCAAAGAGGTTCTTTATTAATTATATTCATTACACGTATTACACAACCTCCAACTGTTTAAGCCCACATAGAAACTTCCTAATTTGCCGTTAACCACAACAAATCTTTCTTTTTTGTAGCCTACAGGTTTCTTCCAGTTTCCAGATATTGTTTCAGATGAACCTTTAACAACCTGCCCTGAGCTTCTTAAATCAGTAAGGCAGTAAATTGTTATTCAGTAAATGTGTGTCTCAGCATCCCACCTTTCCCAAATGATCTTTCTCACCTTTTCCTTATGATCAGGTCTCAGTTTGTACACATTCTTATCAGGACTGGAGGCTGAGCCCTTGTGAAACAACACAGGTTGTCTAGTACAAACTTCTCACTGAGAGCAGTTTCCCCATTGGGTGACTACAGGATATGTAGTAAAAGGTCACAGGAGATAATTCTTTGTAGGAAGCTGCTTAGCCTGATTACATTCAACATAATTTAGATCTGGAATAAGAAACTGGTGAAAATTAGGACAATAAAAATGATATATCACCCTTCTGTCATGAATGTTTGCTACTTCCTGACCCCTTTTTGGTCTCTTGAACTGCAGTTTCTGAGCTGGATGGTAATTACTGTATCTCACTATATAATATCTCTTGCAAATGTCATTATTCTTCAGCAGTTACGACATGTTAGGAAAGAGACACAATTTTCTGAGTTGCTGACCACTACTGAAACGCAATTCACTGTGAGAATATAGTGACTGTAAAAGTGATGGCAATCCATCTTTTAAATGTTATAGAAGTTTTTCCTTTTGATTATGGTTAAAGAAATAAGAAAGTCAAATTTCATTTTCTGTAAAAACATGTACAGATGAATTTGAGAAAATGTGATGCGCATGTGAAGTTAGTCTGAAACTAGTAGGAAGACTGTAAAGCACTTGTCAGAGCAGAAGCCAAGTACTCAGCATGGTTCAAACAGATGCCTCAAGTCTGCACCAAACCCAAGTTCATTGAAATCTGATCTTCAAAATTAAAACATACTTGTGAATCTTCTCACCTATCTTTTTTCACCTTTGGAATGAGGAATCAGCCACATAGTGTTTGGAAACCTATAAAACTTTCTAGGGTGCTTTGAAATCTTGGATGTAGGTGCACGCACACTGCTTTTCCATCTGCTAAATGTTTACCAGGAAAACTTTAACTCAATTCAACCTCTGGCCATCCACATATTAGCTGAAGTCAGAGTGTGGTTGAAGACCATGCTGCTGGAGACTGAGTCCTGTGTCCCCTTATTTTGTGTTATAGCATTTTGTTGTTGTAGGTGTAGAAAATTATTTTGATGATGTTATAGACTGTTACCATGACATTCTTAATATTAGCACTGCAGAGGAATTACAAAAAAAAAAAAAAAAAAAA
>VWZU01016192.1:891467-905678 GCA_013397095.1 Sterrhoptilus dennistouni | reverse complement strand
AAAACCAAAAAAACAACAACAACAACAAAAAAAAACAACCTTGAAACTACTGTTATTTCAGTGTAATAGTCCTTTTATTGCTCTTACTCCAAAGCATGACAGAAATGTGGGCAGAGTCTTCAATTCTTTCATTCTAGACTACAGACCCATATTATGTTTTATATTGTGTGTTTGTAATTTCTACTTTGGCTCTGTACTAATTGCACAGCTGAGCCTCCACTCCTTGTGGAGTGAACATCAATGTATTTTACACTTTATGCTGCTACTGACTATAGCTCACATCCCTTTTCCTTCCCAGTTGTGTATTTAGTGCTCAAAGAGCTTTTCACTATGCTTTACTTGAGCAGAGGAGTAATAGACCACATTTTATGACATTTTCTCAAATTCTTACTGCTTGTTGATGACTACCTGCAGTTTTTGCAAGTTGTTGCTAATCTCTTATTAAGAAAGCCTTTATCACATAGAAATTGAAAGTGAAAATCCCAAACACACAACTCTGCAATGCATAGTGATTCAGGCATGGTGAGGAGGTGGTAATAAACACCTGACATTCTCTGTAGTTATCTCCTGCACATTATTGTATGGCATGTTTTTCCACTATATTTTATGATATTTATTCACAATTGTCAGTGCAGCTGTGGCAATGTTCAGTTTTGTGGCTGAGTGCTAGATAAAGTTGTACGTGTGGGTTTCCAAAGCCGGGAACAAAACAAGGAAGAACAGAGAGCTCTGCAAGGAACTGGCAGCTTTTTGAGCAAGGCTGACCCAGCTTGGTTTTTGCCAGTTGGAGTTGAAGTAGTTACCAACAATGCTGAAAAGGTTATGAGTGTTTTCATCTCTTCTGTCTTTACCACCACTGTTGGGCCCCAGACCCTGGGAACAAAAATCCAGGTTTCTGCAAACACAGACCCACCATCAGCAGGTATGTAAACTGCTACAGGACCCTGATCCCTCAAATCAATGGGCCCTGACAATATGCATCCAAGGGAGCTGTTAGAAGACATTGAAGACAATGTCTTCAATGCTGTTAGAAGACAACAACTGACATTGTTGCAAGGCCATTCTCCATAATCTTTGAAAAGTCACTGGAAGAAGGCTAATGTCACCCTCATCTAAGAAAGGTTTAAAGGAGGTTTCACGAATTTTTGTCATCAGTCATACTTTAGTCCCTGGGAAAGTTAAGGAATGAATCTATCCAGGGGCTATCACAAATCTAATGAAGCATGTTTGACAAAAGCCAGCGTGGATTCATCAAGGGTAACTTTTTCTTGACAAATCTGATGGCCTTCTGTGACAAAAGAACCTGCTTAGTTAATGTAGTGTGAGCATAGGTCATTGTCTCCAAGGCTTTTGGTATGGTCTCCCACAGACTCCCTGGAGAACATGATGATAAGCAGGTGTACCAAGAACTATATGAAAAACACAGACAAGAGAAACGTGAAATTTTCCTATTCAACAGACCATTCTTACTGTGGTTTTTTGTTTTGTTTTTCCTAATTTTAAAAATATTCCTGTATTTTCATAATCCAAAGGACACACATGCCTTCTTCAAAATATCTAATATATACTGGCTATTAAAGAATAAGTACAGGTGGAAGTTTCTGTTTGGCTTACTTGGATATGATGAAACTGATGAAAGTGTGCCTCCTATTTGCTGTATATTTTCTTTCTTCAGTTTAGTGTAGAACTAGATGGAATTATGCATGTCTTTATTGATGACACTGTTTCACTAGGTATGAATAATTAAATACCCAATACTTGCAAAAGAACAGATTCAATAGCCTGCAAGTTGGAACAGTTAAGGAAAATTGAGGTTAACATCATTGTTTCAAGAAAAAATACCATCATTTGCTGGAGAAAAAGAGCTCAAATATGAGAGGGTGGGATTAATCATTTAGAGCTGGGTCATGTTTATTGATTATTAGAGAATAAGCCAGAATAACAGCTACTGTAAGATAAGAACTTGTGCTTTCTATATCCTTTATGAGTATATAGATGCTTGAATGTTTCCAAAAAGAATGAGGACATGTACCTCTGGGCTTTTTATTATAAATTATATTTTGATGTTGAGAAAAAAATTCTAATTTATATAATATTGAAACCAGATATACTACAGAGTATCCTAGTAAAATGTTTAGGAGGCCGTCATCTTAAATTCAATATCACTGGAAATGTTGGGTTATTATGATAATATTTCACGTCAATATCTGAGTCCCTTCTCTCACTTGTAAACTTTTTTTGAGAGTATCAAGGTAACAGATTACAAATAATTTTGTATTCACATGATCATCTGAAAAATAAAAAAGAACACACTAGAATAATGATAGCTGAGCATACTCTGTTATTCCAAAATTTTGATATGAGTTTTTTCTGTTTGGTTGTTTGGTTAATTGGTTGGGTTTTGGTGGGTTTGGCTGATGGTTTGTCTGAGGGGGACAGTTGATGGTTTGTGCATGTTTGTGGATTTTTATTCCAAAGACAACACTAACACAATTTGAGAGATGGCTTGCACTTCCAGGAGAGAAATAACTGTCTTCCAGTGAACATTGACAGATAAAGAGACTTTTTGGCACAAGGGCTTTGGGAGGGAATCCTAACTCCCAGAGTTCTTGAAAAAGTGCTGATGTGTTCTTGTAGAACTTTTGAGTTTGAATAATTTTATAACTTACAATTTCATTTACAAAAGAATATCTGGGATGTTCTGAATTTTATTAACAAGGAGTTCAGGCACAGGAAATTTGTTTGTCGGCGCTGTTAGGTTTTTTACTTTAAAGTAGTTTAAAGAAAAAAAAGTGAGAGAAATTGTGTGTACTATTAGTCTGTAATGAGAATGATAAAATCAAAGACAGGAACATATAAGAAAACATTTACTTTAGGAAGCACCAAGGAGAGTTCTGCGTTAGGATCTGGTTATTAAAATTAAGAGAGAGATGTCTCTGCTCAAATTAAGGTGCAAATAAGAAAGACCATATGCCAAAGTCAATAGTGTGGATTATATTTAACAGTAAATGTGAGAGGGAGAGAGAGAGAAATAGAAAAAGAGGTGGTGGGAAAGAAAGTGAAAGAGAAACAGATTAAGGAGAAAATACCACCACTTCATGGATCCGTATGGTGTCCCATTGATCTTCTTCTGATCTTCTCGGTGGTGAGGGTCCCTTGAAACAATTAATACACATTTGGGCTGGTGGGAGTGCTCAGGTACCTCTCTGGGTGGGGGACAAGTTTGACACTGTCTCTTGCAGCAGACTGGATCCATTGCATCACTTTGTGTCACATGCAGGGCTGGTGCAGCCTCAGGAATCAGTCGAGGGGAGGAGGCACTTTGGGGGTCTTTGATGGTTTATGAGATTTCTCTGCTGCCTCTCAGGTGAATGTCCTCTCTGTGTGGCCCTCCCAGGGTGGGGGGTTTTACAGCTGAGCCAGTTTGTGTAAGGGAGGGTGGATGTTCACTCCCTCTGAACAGGGGTTGCACCACCCACCCAAAACTCTCCCCCTCCCCCTTTGGCGGGAGGATGTGTGGGAACCTGGCCTCAGCAGATCAGCCTGTGGGCTTTGGCCTCCCCCACCCTGAACCCAGCCACAGCTGATTTTCAGGGCAGCTGCAGGTTTGGCTTTCCTGGTAGATACATTCATCTCCTCAGCCTTGTTTACTTCCTAGACATGAGATTATTGAACAATTGTGTAATTTTTATCTGATATCAAGTTCCCTTATGAAGCTTAACTCGCAGTCCAAAGATCCAGGCAGGAGGCATATTTTGGGAGGGGTGGGCTTTGGGGGTCATAGTTTCTTTATACAGCTTTTTCATAGCAGACAAAACTCCTTCATAATGATGTTCAATCCATTAACCCCAACATTTCAGTCTCTCTCACTCTGGGCTCAGGTGAATGAGACAGTTGCCTTGGGAACAGACTGCTGGGGCAGTAAAACTATTGAAACTGTTGTTTTCTTTCTCCTATTGAATACAAAAAAAGGGATTTCTCTCTATGTATCCCAATCTCTGTGATAAACTGACATCTGATGAAGGAAGGGGAGAGAGGTGTGACCCTTCCCAACAACAGTAGTCATTTCCCAATTCCCATAACTTCCCTCCAACAGCAACAGAGCAAGTCAAGCCTCCAAAGGATTCACTCCTGTCTTTGACCTTCCCCTTCTCCAGGTAAGAGAAGTCTGGTTCTTTAACTCCAGAGTAACAATGATAATTCTGTGCAAACTTCTGAGGAACCTTTAGCTGGTTTTCAGAAATAGTAATTACAGAAAAACGGAAAGAAATTCCAATTGTTAAATGCTTAGTACTATAAACCCATATTTAACAGAAGGAAATATTCTCAGCCAAGAAACGATATGACTACATTGAACATCTCTACATAAGCAAAAATAAAGCAGCAGGTCCCACATTCATGGATTGTATTAAAGTTTCTAAAATGTTTAAAATAAAGCCAAGGCTGCTGATTTGTTTTAGCACTTTTATATGTGTCAGAGAGTCTGCCAGAAGCAATTTGGTCTTGAGAAGCCATAGCCAAATCCCAAAGGTTATCATTCGGCAGAACTGGGTGAAATTAGATGATGTTTCTACCAATTGCCTACTTTTTCCTAAATGTGAACTTGGAATGTTCAGCTGTGACATCTACAGAAAAGGACCCTATAGATTTCTTTTGGAATTCACCTTTTTCAGGCAGGAGGCAGATAAAATGATATTTCTGTCTTTAATAAATATTTTATGGCATAAAAATACTATATTTCTGACACTGACATAGTTCAGAAAACTTTACTGACAGGTTCTTGAATTACCGCAAAATTGTTTCTATCTAAAAAACCACAGCCAAAACAGTCAGACAATAATGCAGCTTATTTAATTTTTATTAAATTGTTGTATCTGATACTTGTTCCACACTGGTTGTTATACATCAAAAACTCATAGAATCATATAATATTCTTAGTTGGAAGGGATCCATGAGGATCATCAAAGTGACAAAATGTAACTAAATTCTCCACATCAGTGTATGCATTTCCTAAAAATTGTACTAATGCTTTACCTTCTACAATGTTTGGAGAAAGTGTCATCTGAATCAAGTATGGAATACTTGTATTCACTATTATAAAGAATTAAAACAAGATATATAGAGACACACACAAGTATTAAATTAAGTATACATGATTGATAAGAATGACTCAGCACCCTGAATAGCAGAAATTGTTCCATAATATGATTGCTGCAGCTCAGTTACCTAATTTCATCAACAATTGGAAACAGATCTTATTTTAGTAAATATGTTGTATTTCAAAATGTTATTAAATATATTGTCCTCTGCCCATGTATTGTGCCACTAAAAGTGTTTTCAGAATTGAAACATATTTTTTGTATGCTTTCTGATACACACATTGCCTAAACCAAGAATATGGCTAGGGATCCCTGGTATCTCTGGAAATACATACATTGTATGTATCTCTGATACACACATTGCCTAAACCAAGAATGTAGCTAGGGATCCCTAGTATCATCCCTAATATCTCTGGAAAACTGTGACATTTTACCCATGAGACATTTAGCCTTAGACTTTCCTTATGTTTTGTTCCAACAAAGTTTTTCTGTTTCTCTTGCAAAAGCTGGATAGGACTCTAACAGTTTTAAATCATTATAAACAATTTAAAGTATCTATCTCTGGGCTACATCTGACAGTTATGTAAGCAATGATGTATGTGTGCTAGCAGAACTAGATTAACCCAAAACTAGATCATGCTGACAAAGAGGGTCTTGTGAATCAGCCAGGCCTCCCTGGATAGTGTACAGTAGTGGTGGTTTCTTCATGACTGGAGGAAAAAGGAAAAAATAAAGGAAAAAAAAAAAGAAAGAAAAAAAAAGAAAAGGAGGCAGAAGAAAAGGCTCAAATTTTTCAGAGAAAAAATGATAGGAACAGTATGTCAATTATCACAGAATTGACGCTACATCTCTTTCATATTCAGGGAAGTGCCACCAGAACAACATTTCGTTCAAGAAAAATATCCCCAAACCTAATAACCTAAGAAATTCTAGAATTAAGGTTGCTTTTCAACAGTGCACCTCCTTGTAACTTTGCAAGTACATAAAAATTGTACAATTTCTTCTTTTCCTTCCAGCCACTTCTTCTTCCCCCCAGGACTATGTCATGAAGTGTGTAAAATGGATGATCCTCATGGGGGGAAAAAAAAGGGATTCAATATTTTTTCTTATCTTTTTATTTTCCCTTTACAGCTGTATATTTCATTTATTAGACTGTATTGAAACCATGTCCTCAAGACAGTTACTGCTTTTCTTGTAGCTTTTTCTATCACAGTCATTGCTATGGCAACAGAGTATTTCACAAGCACGGAGAAACTTATTTCACAAATTTCTGGAGAAGTGATATTTGTAACTAAAGTTCTGTATCTAAAAATGGCAAAATGATAAATTAACTGATAAATTATGTTAGCTCTACAGAAAATTCTACTCAAATAAAGACAAATTTGTATATTTCTTTTCAACCAAAATTTTAACTGATTGTACCTTTAAAAAGTAAAAAATATACAGAGCTACTTGAAGATGCAGCATTATAAAGAAAAATACTAAAAGTAGTCAGAAAAATTGAGCAGATGTCACAAATTATAAGTAGATAGCGCACATTCTCAAAAGTCATTCTGAGCCTTTTTTTTGACAGGAAAATAAAGCACAGTAGAAACCATATGAATACTTGTAGTAATAAGAATACAGTGAGAAAAGTAGCAGAGCTGCTGTGTATGAAGTCAGTAAAGGTTAAAGTTATAGGAAAATATTACTGACCTTAGGACAGCATGGCCAGAACAGGAATGAGAGGTGAAAATTTCAAATATCATCACTTAGTAAAACTCAGAAGCATAATAAAGTCAGAATGTCCCCTCATAAATTGCTGAATTCTGTCTAGGAAGAAATCAGAATGGAAAGAACTTATTACAAGAATTCTTCAAAGATGTTTGAGGAGCAAATTTCAGTTGCTATTTTTGTTTATTAAATATAAAAAGTAGGAATGTTTGGCTGCAATTTAAAGACACTGTAATCAATACCAACTGAAACTCTTGCAATGTAGAAAGGAATGTTGTCACTTTAGGGTAAAAATATCAGAAATAGGTTAAAACATTATTATAGGAAATAAAATATAAAATTAGGCATTCAGAAAAAAAATGTAGGAACTTTTCTTGGAAACACTTAGGGAAAAACAGACATGGAGGTAGGTGAACCAGCTTATTAAAAAAACCCATAAAATTTCAGATTATATATTTATTGCAGAAGAAAGAAGTTCTACTTCAAGAAAATGAAGTGTATTTTCAGTGTTTTGAAACCTTTTCATTTAATTTCTCTCAGTGAGCAGTTCTGAGTCTTCCCTGTGGAGAGTGGAAATTACCTATCTGCAGATATTAGTCTGTGTGCTAATACCATACTTAGGAATTCAGAAACTATTCAGTATCTTTTGGTATGGTCACTTTCAGGAAAGTGAAACTTTCCACTTTGAGGATTAGTCTCATACATGCTTATATGAAGGATAGGAACAGGGTTATATTTAAAATGGAAAGTGGCAGAATTGTTCATTTTGAATGGAAGCCTCCAAAAAACATGAGACCAAGCTAGCTAGTTCTTCCAGTCTTTCATGTCACTTCAGTTAAAAAGAACTATTCATCTGACAAACAAAAGTTCCTTTTATTTTAAATCAAATTTTGATTGTATTTTGATATCTAGTATTTGATATTTGTTAAAAAATGTTTTCAAGGAGTAGTAGAATGATAACAACAATCTTTAATTCCCAATAATCAGAGAGGATTAAAAAGTGTTGGGAATTCCATTAAAAGAGTTCTAAGTCACTATGAAATGCTATATAATGCCTCTCAGAGCTAGTTAATGGCATTTCAGCAATGCAGGCAGAATTGCATCTTGCTGTTAAGAAAGAGGAGTGGGAGGTTCTGTGTGGTACCTGCTTCTAGCACAGGTGGAGAGACCAGGAAAGAGCTTGCAAAAGGACTAAGGGGAGGAGAGATTCCTGCAGGTTTGGGCTTGGTATTCCTAATGGCCTCAAGGAAGAGATAAAGCTGACATATGCACTGAAGGGAAAGATGATCATAAGCTCTAGTTCTCACTGCACAACAGTATCCTTCCTTCTTGTGATCCTGGTGGAGACGTCCTAAGGGTTATTACGCCTTTATAATTACCTACTTTTCCTATGCCTGTTTTTCCTGATGCTACTACGTATAATTTTTAAAATAATTACAGTTATTTTTCACATAACATTATACAGTGCAAGCTTCATGACATGTATTTTATTACATCATAATTATATTACTTATAACTGTATTTACTGGTAAATACATATAATGTTGCTCTGAATTTGCTATAACAAAAATAATCCATGTAACTCTTTGAGAGTTTGTTTTCTGCAAAATTTGACTTAGACCATATTACAGCAAAAATTTGTATTGTTCCTCCAGCAAACTAAAAAAGAGTAGACAAATCTATTTCTCTTAAAGCTCACTTTGCTGTGCCACAGATGAGTACCTAAGGACAAAAAACAATATTAACAATATTTCTGAAAAATTAACCCATATATTTTTCATGTTTCTGTTTGGTAAATCAGTCTACTGGCTTTGAGAGTCTGATGTAAAGAAGAGAATTCTGAAGTTACAAAGTATAATCTTTTATTGATTTCATTATGAACTTCATGTTCAGAATCGAACATCTCTCACATTTTGGGGATCTAAGCATTAAGAAGCTATTAAATCTCATCCCAATTTTATGCATAAATTGAGCTTTATCTCACTGACATGATTTCAAGATGAAATATTATAAATATCTTAAATGAAGACTGATTTAATTATTTAAATTATGATGGAAGATATATTTCACTGATATATATGTTAGAGAAAATTAGATTGATATTGTAACCTTTAACATGACACAGCACTGAACTAAATATATTCAAAAGAATTATAGGATTAATTGGGAAAACAGAGAAATATGAGACTTGGTCTTGTCTACTTATTTTTATTGAAGAAAATAGCTTTTTGCTTCTAGCTTGACTTAGGAGGGGCATTATTTGTTTATTAGAATAGTTAATAAATATAATATTGGCATACAGGTTTTATGCATGCAAGAAAATGTTTTATTTTACATCTCTTTCAGTAAATTTCTCTGATACTATTTTCTTTATGTAGAGAAAAAATATATATTTATATAAATATAAATAAATAAATTAATAAATATATAATTACATCAGAAGGAGTTTGAAGTGTCTGATAAAATACTGCCTTAGGCAACTTCTTGGTGATTTTTTATTATGATTTTTTTCCAAATTCAAAAAAAGGTGGGGTTTTTTTCTGGTTATATACATATATATATACACACACACACATCCACCAAGACCTTGATTCTCCCTTTGGTTTGGTTTTATATTGAGTCCACATCAAACCTAGAAGTAACCTAGGCCAACAAGGGAATAGCTCTCTTTTTCCCTCTGCTAGATTAATTGATCTGCTAGAAAATTCTTGAGCTGTAATCAGCTTTCTGACCTCTTAGAGACCATTTCCTCATTACCTACTTGACCCATTCCTAGAAAAATTAGTCTTTAAACTATCCTTGCACTGGATTTATACCACTTTTCTGGTTTTTTATAACCTATATTTTTACTCTTCACTTTTTCATTTACCAGATTATTAGTGCTCCTATTCCTGGTAAATAAAAATATATATGGGCATTATGACTGAAAGTTTGGTTTGCTCTCACATGCAGACTGTCTACATGAATGATCACTCACTGTCTTTAGCTCAAAGAAAAGAGCTGGCTGATGAAAAAAAAATCCTGGAATAAGGCAAATAAAATTTTAGCCTTATTCATAAGAGACATCCACATGTTTTGTCCACTAAGTATAAATATAAAGTAAACCCTTAAGGACTTAATGGAGCCATGATCTCCTCTTTCCTGAGTTGCTTTTTATCCTCTTATCTATCTTACCTTAGATTATTTTTTTATTCTTATCTTGCCCTTCTTTAGACAGAGAATTGGAAATATAATTCGTGAAATCAGAACAGAATAATTTATTTCTGTTTCTCTCCTAAGAGATTAAAGTTGAAAGCTTGAAATCCAAAAGGCTGAGGAAGGTATCAGCATTTGATCTTCTCATCTTGGCCAGTCACATCCTTTAATCATTTCTTCTTTAGATTACAGCTCTAGTAGTGCTGCTGTTCCTTAGGTCTGTCATGAATCTAGGCTTGACATACCACAGTTATGAGACTTGAGTTATGCCTGAACCTTACAGTTGTGATATCTCTTGAGAAACAAATTCAGAGCAAAATCTCATTAGAGTCAGTGATTTCTTCTTGCTGCTTCTAAACTGCTTCTTGTACTGCTTCAAGCAACCAGTGACAGAAACTTGGTAAGTTTAACATGGGGGGGAGGGGGGTTGTCCCAATATTAATGATGTCATATGTTCTGGCAGATTTGAAGCATAAAACTCGTGCATTTGAAAATACAGGATAATACATGTAAAACATAGGAAAAACTCTGGATAAGCAAAACCAGCATATATTTTTGCCATAGCAAAAATATATTTTTGTCATAGCATTAATAACTTGCATTTACTTTATCACTGTAGCCTGCATAGGAAAAAGGTAGACAATCTCTCATTGCACCAGTGCATGACAGAACAACTAATGAAGGAAGTATCACACATTGAAAATCTACTTTTTACATGGTTGAGTGATTTTGGAAGCAAAGGAAAACAGCAAGTAGACAGAATAATACAACACAGACAAGATTGACACTGTACTGATTTCTTCTCTTTTAATGTACTTGTCATTTTGATTAGCTGTTCTATTGTTGTGTGGCCACTTGAGAAGTCAATTCAGTTATGTACGTTTATACCAGATTTTAACAGACCCTTCCAGACAAACTTTGACTTGGCAAAAAAAATGGGTCTTATCTGAAAAGGAACAAGGTCCTTAAGCAGTAGCTTCAGCAGGAAAAAAAAAAACAAACAGTGGGAATAAAATAATTAATACCGTATGTATTTATGTGATTCGGAATAATTCTGATCCACTTATCTACTGGCAAAAATTCTAAATTCAGGTTTAAATAAGAAAATTAAAGCTACATCCCAATAGGCAATAATTTTTAAACCACTTCTGCCAAAGAAATAATGCAGACCATGTTATCTTTCTCCAGTTTCTCCTTCACAGACAATAGATGAATTCATTTCAGGCAGGAATTTCCTGATGCGGAACATGGAAGTTACACAGAAAATGAATTGAACCTGGTAAAAATGCAGAGTGGTTTTACAACTGTATTGATTTCTAAGAAAAGGTGGTGAAGGAAGTCATGGCAACTTTTATTAGATAAACAGAAAGGACTAATCTCCCACTTTAAAAATATCAGTGTTCTCTTTTCCAGATGGCATTATCGTATAGGAAATCTTTAGGTATTCTGTTCTGTTCTGAAAGGTTATCGTTAGCTATTAAATTTTGTAAGTGGCTTAGAACAGGTTTTATACAGAAAAAATGGAATTTATTACATCCCACATGATAGGTTTCCTTGAAAATGTGGCTGTTTTTTACAAAATGTCATTAGAAGTCAGATTTATTGAAAAAAACCCAAAAAAATTAGTCTAACTTGCAGCTGCTGAGCCTAGTTGAGTATTTAGTGTACTGCACAAACTATTCCACAGACATGGAAAAAGGCTGCAAAATCATGTTAGTTAAATTAGTAGGAATTCATGAAAAAAGAGCAAGGTACATCTATTAGTTTGCCAGGCTGCAGGGACATGAAGACTCACTATCAAAACCTTCTATTTTGGCTGCATAATTGATATCTCTAAAAAATGGCCTTGATAATTTTCAATGTAATTAATCTAATTTTCATTTCTTAACATCTGCAATGCAACAGGTTTAGGCTTGTCTTGTCACTTAATTTCTTTCTAAATAGTTTAAAAACAATTTCATCATAGTAATACCATTGTTTTTATCATTGTTCATCATTGTTCCTTTCCTATAATTCAAGTAAAATAATATAATTATATCTGTCTGTCATGAGATTATTTTTTTTAAAATTCAAATAGCTGAAACAAGTGTAATTGCCAATAATTCAACCAAATTTATATTCCATGTATTTGTTCTGAAATAGCTAATACAGTGATATCTTCAGGCCAAAGTATTATAGACACTACCCTTTTAGAAAAGTAGCAAGTAATGTATTCAGTTATATACATTATCTGTGCCAGACAACGCCATATCCAAGTCTAATGTGAATCTCATTTGTTTCATTGGTGCTTTAACATATGTGTGAACTATATGCACATACACACATATGCCTTACAGAATTAATAACATTCTAGTTTCCTAATGTATTTTCCTGTTTAATTCATATCTTATTTATAAATATTTTCCTCTGATATTATTTTTACAGTTTGCCTGTCATTGATTATTTTCTCCCAAAGCGTCTTAAAGAAAAAATTTTGAGACTATAAATTTTCAAGTGTTTAGTGGTTTTCTCACTGTTTCTCACTGCAATCTCCTGCTGATAGGATATCTGTCTGTCATCAAAGCCTACCCCTTGTGCTGATAGATCCCTTATGACTGTACTGTAATTGATACTAGGAAAAATAAACTTTGCATACTGTGTTTGACATTTTTAAATCAGTGCTCTCATAATGTAGAACAAGAAAAAATATACATCGATTACTTTAATAAAGATATACTATGGTTTTAAAAACAGTGATTTATTATAATTAGTGCTCTGGACCATTTCACTTCCTTTCTTGGGAACGAAGTATTATTTCAAAAACTTTCAAGTGAAGATGAAACTTAATCAATACTATTTCTGTATGGAGTTCTAAACAATATTTCCTCAATATATAGATAAGGCACTGAAGATGATGGCCAATCTTTGCAAGATTCAGCTCTGTCTTGACTTGAAAACTGTCTCAATGTGTTCTATGTGTAAGTAGGATCCTTCTACATCCTAACTTACATCCAATAGCTCTTTAATATTTTATTACACTATAAAATGGTTCTGAGATGATCAGATTCAAAGTCTTATGTTACAGTATGGGCTACAGTTTATTTTCACAATGAATTACGTTTTGAAAACTGTGTTATTTCAAAAATTACGTTAAGTGCTTCATTTTAAGCCTTGCAGGAGACACCACTGAGGACTCATGAAGAGTTAACAGACAATCAGTTGTCCACAGACTGCTTAAGTCAGCAATAAAATATTTTGAAGTTAATGCAATCTCTGTATACTTCATGCTGTAGGAATGTTTTGATTTGACTGATATTTCTTTAATTGAAGAAGAACAATAGTGAATGAGATTTTTATGACAGGATACTTGTTTTCTTTCCAAGTTTGAGTTGTTTCCCATAGAAATTGTAAAGAAACAGCCAGTCTGCTGGCCTATCAAGCATAAAATGTTTAATTGTCTCTTCTGGCCATGTTGGCATAGTGGATGGAAAACCTGCTGTTCTGGAAAGAGAGCCTGTGGCATGGCAGGGTACTGCTCCACTGAATTGTTTTTTATTTTATCCTGCCTGACCCTTTTCTCTCTTCTGTTAAGACCCTGTGAAAAAATAGGGAGAGGAAGAAGGCAGTCAAAGCAAAGACATCAACAGTTTAGTAGTTCTCTATGAAAATGTCCCAGATCTTCAGAGCTTGATAGATCAGCTACATCTGACTTAATCTGGAAGCTTTACTTTTAACAGCAAGTGATCAAGACAGTTAGATGTCAGGTGTTGGTATTTTTTTTCTGACATACTAGTGCTGCATGGTACTTTACTGGGAATCTTTAACTGTGGAAAAAATGTCAAATAAGATTACCTTCAAGGAACACAAAAATGGGTCTCAGCTACACTGAGGTAAGCTATGCTTGCAGATATTTTTATAATATGGTTTGATGATTATAGGTAACATGAATTACAGATAACATCTTCAGCAGAAGACAAGTGATGTCCCACTTTTTTCAGAACAAATAGTCTTGAAATAAATAGGAAGAGAGCATACAAAGGGACTCAAGTAAAAGAGATTTAAAATTAGAATGCATTTTTATTACAGATCTATTTATTCCTTTCAACATTAGTTATATAAGACATACCTTTCAAAGTCATGGAAAGCTACAGTTTCTTCTTAAAAAACCAGAAGTGCAAACAGATAGAAATTTGTTACCATAAAACAACAACAACAACAACAACAA
>VWZU01016192.1:854301-891423 GCA_013397095.1 Sterrhoptilus dennistouni | reverse complement strand
AAAAAATTCAAACTAAGTGCTGTAGTTAAATTCTTTTTCAAGAGTTATTGGGGAAAAAAAAATCTTATTTCCAAGGGAAAACACTTTCTAATTTTTACTCATTTTATTTGAAAATTAATACACCATTGAGATAGATCACAATTGCAACATAAAATTTTCAAAATTTCATAAAATTTTCATTGCAACAAAAATTTTCAAAAATATTGGCAGCACATCACTATCCTTTGTTATACTCTGAATTTTTCTTATAGAAAAGACAGATGAGAAAATTATTGAGAGACAAAGATAAAAAAGAATGTCACATTAGAATTTATTTCTGTTATTTCTTTGTACTTGATGGAAAAACTATGATAATTTACTCCATGAGTTTATCACTATATCAGAATTTCTCTATAATATATATACAAAAGCAAAACTCATAGGAAGGACACAAGTTGTTTGAAGATAAACTGTTCTGGGTATTTTGTTTTTCTTGAAGTATAGATTCCCTCTCACTTATCTTAAAAAAAATTACTTTGTAGAAACATTGAAATCTTTGAAAAAAATTAAATATTCTGGAATGTTAAATATTTACACTATAGTCACTACGCCATAATTGATTTTTATTGAGAAATTCTACTTAAGTACTTTCTCTCTTAATGGGAACATGACAGCCAACAAACCTTACGTTTGCCACAGAAATGGCCTGTATTCAAGCACTTTTCTTGAATAACTGGAGACATATACCAAAGCAAGGTGGTGTTGTGCAGTCTAATGAAATAAAAGATTTTGAGACACTATAATTCATAGAAGCAGTTTAGAGATTAAATAAAAAACCTCAACATACTGGAGATACTAATACCATTATATTGTATCAATTTTTAATGCCAGAAGGTATAACTGAGATTACATATTCTCACCTTCTGTGTGACAGGTGTAAGTCACTGCAGATAGCAAGACTTGCCACATCATATCCTCATATTTTACCTTCCAGTTGTTTTCTAGAGTTCATTTAAAAGTATGTTTGTATCATCTAAGGACACCAGAGACTATGTACTGATGTGAAAAGGAACCAGCAAGTCATGGAGTGCAGAAAATACCTTTGCAGGAGCAGTGTTTCCTGCAAGTCAAGAAAATTATTCCCTGCTATTTGGTGGCTGTGAGTCTGCTTTTGCAGTATTGTGTCCAGATTTTATTCCCTTGTACAAGAAATACAGTGATGTTCTGGAATTAATATGTCAGGGAATCATCATAATGATTAGGAATATGGAGCACAAAATGTTTAAGAGGCTGAGATACCTGAGTATGCAGTGTTAAGAAGATCAGGCTTAGGAAAAATATTAATGAAGTTTTATGCGGAGAAGAGAGAGAGACCCTTCTTGGAGATGTGTAGTGATGCACAAGAAGCTCTGGAAGACAGATATTGCAATGACAAAAACTCATATTAGGAAAAATAAATCAGATATTAGAATAAAGTTTTTCACCACTAAAATAATCAAAACCCGCATCTGTTTCCCGGGGAGGCTGGGGATGGAATCTCCATCCCTGAGGATGACAGATTTTAAACTCAAGCTTCTTAATACCTTGATGTATTTGATGCTGCTTGAAGTGAGGTCTTAGACTAAGTAACTTCTGGAAATTCTTTCTAAATTATTCTATGATTTTGAGACACTCTAACCCAAGTGTCCAAATTAGGGGAAAAAAATGTCTTTGGATATTTTCCTAGATCTCTGGAGGGGTTAAGAGAAATTCAGTCCAGGTGACCCAAATGGCTTTCTGGAGAATTAAGTGTGTCTCCTGGGGAAATGAAGACTGAGAAATGCATTGCCTTAAGGTAGGAGTGGAGATTTTCCTATGCTCACTAAGGGAAGTATAGTGTGAGGATTGTTTTAGACTGGTTTCCAACTCTTAGTCTTTGTCTGTGTCCATTATATCGGAGCTTTATTTGGTATGAATATAGATACTTCATGGATGAGTGGAAAATGAATGGAGGCCTAGGGTATAGAACATATGATACAGAGGAGAGGAAGCAGTCTAAAAGGTGGATGTTTGGATTTTAGAATCTCCTTTTCTCTAGTTGCATATGATTTGGTATGGAACTACAGAAAAAAACCCCATGCACTGCACACATTTTTCTCTCTTACTGTGTCGGTAAATCTTCAGATAACATCAGATTTTTAATTTTTCCATTCCACAGAAATGTTATGTATGTATCACAGATTATTGGTTGTTCATTTTATTTTGTATTTCAGGAAGAATATTCTGTTGAGGTACTAAAGGAAGTTAGACAAAATCACAAAAGCGCAACAAAAATATAGCTCAAGTTCTGTCTGCATTCTGTTATGAAAAGAGTCCTGTTTTTTCAAAAGTATTTCAAACCATTACAATAAATGTTATATATGCACAGCCTAATAAACTTCCTGATTAAGATTAAACTTCCTGATACACAATTAAATTTACCATTACAAATTATGCACAGATTTAAGAGAGACCATAAAATAAAAAGAAACTATATAGAACCTCACAGAGCAGTTTCCTAAAAGTTTCCTCTTGCATTTTTTTTCCTTATGTATATTGCAACTAGGGACAGAGTAATTATAATATTCTAAAGAACTACTGTTTGGTATACTGCCACCTAATGAGAGAGAAAATTGCTCACCCTAAATAGTCTGAAAGATAACACTTCCTTGACTGGGATCATATCATAATTTCATCCTTTAGAATCCAGACTTCTGGATTCTATAGGAACACCTTCCTTTTCTCTGGACTTTCCTGATTTCCCTTAACCAGGATCATTTATTTAAATTGAACTGAAGAAGTATTGTGATTTCAAATATTTCATATGCGTTGAGAAGTACAGCACATCTTTCACAGCAGAATTCTGGTAGGATCTTATTTCATGAAATTGGGTCATGTCACAGTAGGCAGTAACATTTTTAAGTTATCAAAAGTAAAATGAGATGAGCAAAGCAAACTAAAATTTCAGGTATTTCTTGCCTGTGACAATACATACAATAAGCAGTGGATGATGATGGACAATTCCTAAGTTTTCCTCTTACTTCAACTAATAAAGCAATAAAAACGTTTTATCAGTAACACTGAACTCTGTCTCTGTCCCTGTCTGTGTGGGAGGTAAAGAGAAAATTTTAACACACAGTTTTTTGGTTTTTTTTCTCCAAGGTGTAGAAAAAATGGCATTAGTGACAGAAGGGTACTGCTTCCTGGCAGACCCTCATTGAATTACAACAAAGAGAGAAGTGTGACCAGGGGCTGGAAAAAGGCAGCTGACTCAATGGAGACAAGGAGATACTATACGAAATTCTTTCTTTCAAAGCAAGAAATCCACCCTGAATCTTCGCCCATTTTATGGCCTTTCACCTGTTGATCCTTTTACCACCTCAATGAAAAAACTCTTGAGATTATCAGTTTGTTGAAAATCAGAAAATATTGATGAGAGGCATTTTCATGCAATTAGTGATTTGAACTAAATGTACAACAATATAACTTTTACTTTCTCTTATTGGTTACAGTGGAAAGTAAATCCAAAATGATTACATATTTGTTAATAGAGAAAAAAAGGAAATCATATCCCACCTATTGTGTGAAGCTCCTGCAGGACTAATCTGTACATGTGTTGTTTGTGCTTTTATCTTAATAAATGTGTATGCTCAGAAATAGACATCTGTAAATTCACTGAGACTATAATTAAGAACCTGTAAGTTTCATCTAATATCTTGCTAGATTATTCTCGTGTTCTTTTCCATAGTTTTGTTTTTGTTTTTTTAAAATTTATGGTGAATACACTGATTAAGATTATAAACAGTCAAGTATTTTATTTGCTGATATTTTTCAGTGATAAAATTGAAAAAAAATGCACTTTACAAGGTAACATTTCACTCTCATACACTAAAATTTACCACAGTATATTTTCCTATAATAAATATTTGCATTTTCTCAATTGGTAACTTTTAAATATTGTAAGTTCTATCATGAATTTCCTACTATTTTTCCTTAAGACTTTCTGTTACTGTTTCAGAGTCTCTTAAGGAAAGAAGTGAGACTAATAAATTAGGAGACTATAAAGGCAAATAATGTGATCACCTACTTGAAATTAGCGGACATATGCCATGCTCCATGGATGGCTGTTTTGCATCCAGCAAAACCCAGGTATTCGATGCAATCAATCATTCTATACTTCAATTTCCTTAAATGTGTTGTATTAATAGTGAAAATTATTATTTTTAATTTTTTATTTCTGATGCAATCTTCTTGGTTTATATTTGTATCTCAGTACATAAAGCTGTACTCAAGTATGCCTCAGACTGAAAGATTTTTTGGAGGGACTAAGATATATTTCTTGCCTTTTGTTAACTCTTTTGTCACATAGCTTTTTCTACATCTGAAAGGACTGCAAAGCCAAAATGCAGTATTAAGAGCTAACCATAAAAAATGCAGTGTTTCAGAAAAATCTCCACAACTATGGAGTCATCACCACAGTAAGAAGGGAAGTGCTGCTGTTGGATAGGATAAATATGTACTTCATTAACAAGTAAAGTTAGCTCTCTGATTCTCACCTAGCACAGGTATTACAAAGCCATATTATTACTGATGATTATGATCGATACCTCTATTGCAGTAAGAGGAAAAGGAAGAAATTACAGGCCTGAACACTAATACAAAATTGTCCATATAGTTTATTGTAAGGGCAACCATTTGGCTGTGGCTCAATGGCTACATTGTGTCAAAAATATACCAGTTTTAGTCTGGGTGAAATATTAGATATTAGTGTTGAAAATTTGCTTCTTACAGTCATTTTTGCAGGCAGTCAGTTATTTTGTTGTTGTTTTTTGTTGGGGTTTTTTTGGGGGGGTGGGGGGTTGGTTTGTTGTTTTTTTGGTTTTTTGGGGTTTTTTGAGGGGAGAGTTGTTTGTTTGCTTTTTGGTTTTTGGTGGGGTTTTTTTGTTGTTGTTGTTTGTTTGTTTGTTTGTTTTTGGTTTTATTTTGGGTTTTTTTTGATAGTTCAGTAAAAAATTGAACTCCATGAAAAGAATTGTTACGGTTTTGGTAAGGGCTCAAAACCTAGCCTTTGACCTATTTTATTTATTTAATTAATGGACAATATTACTTTCAGAGAGATTGATAGAAAGCTTCCAACAGAAAAATCAAATAGAAAGAAAAAAACCTGTTACCTAATTACCTATAAGGTTAGATTACTTTTCTCATATTTTTATATTTTCACTAAAAAAGTCAAAAAAATGTTATTGATATGCCATCATCAGGTTTTTGATTGGGGAAAATTTATGTTACCTCATAGAAATTGATTACATTGAAGTGATATGTATTACTGCAATGTTATTTTTAGCTGTATCTCAAGCACTTCACTGTCTTTTCTCATACTTTCTGATCCTGTTCTTATACTCCAGAAACTAGTACAGGACATTATTCTGCCTCCAGGGTAAAAACGTTTTCTTTTTGGCACTCTAAATCTCCCCTTCAGGCCAAGGAGGGAGTTAAATCTAAATCTCTTTCTGAACTGGATGAATTAGCCACTGATGTGCTTTGTTTAAAATAGTGCACAACAGTGGTCACAGCTTTTCTTCTGCATGTGCTGTTTTCTAAAAAGCAGTTTCTACTGTAAGAAAATGCATATTTTGACTTTCTTTAGACATGCTTTCCACACCAAATAGGTCTCTTCAAAGCCCTCTGTACTGCAACCTCAACCACGAGTAGTTGTAAGGTAAGTGCTAGACTGCAATAAATTTGAATGGCCTAAAGTGTGCAATAAATGCAATAGAAAGTACATAAATTAGGAATCTGATAAAATAGAAGCCTTTTAATCTAACTTCATCCAAAATTTAGGCAAGCAGTCTTAAACAAAAATAGTGTACATTTCCTTTAGAGTCTTAGATACCTGTCTTCAAACAAATGTGCAGATATTAGACAGTTAAATTAAATTACATCAGTCCCATTCCTTTGGAAAAAAAATCAGAGAAGTATCTAGTATCTCTAGATGTACTGGGTTGGTTTTGGATTACACTTTGGAGTATTAGGTTTCAGTTCTGTCCAAGACCTGCTTTGTTTGCTTAGTAGCACTGTCACTAAAGGATAGAGAAGTATCTAGAAGTGCTTACAGAATTAGATGCAAACATCTAATTGAAGGCTCCTCACCCTTTTTGAACAAAACCTATTTGTTAGTACAGCAAGTCAGGAATCCAGGTTTGACCTGAGAGTATTCAGAGCTACATCTTTCATGACGAAAGGCTCAGCTGCTCCATGGATCTGTTGCTCTGTGCAGAAGGAAATGAGCAAGATGGAAGCTGAGACAGAAATTAATATTGTCAATGGCTACAACACACAATATTCAAGTATGTGACTCAGGTCTCTAATAATTTGTACTTTTTGTTTGTTGACTGAATAATACAAATATGTAAGCAATTTAAACAATAGAAACCAGAGCCCTCTTATCTTGGCCGAGAGTTCTACTGATAGAATTTGCATTCTTTTAATTACTTTCCCTAATCTTATGATACTTGCATCATAATTTTGACAGCAGTGTGACAGGAAAGATGGAGAATTCATCAGCCCTATGATAGTAATTTACAAATTAGTGATGAAAATTTCTACTCTCCTTGATTTTTTTTATTCTCACAGCCTGCAGACTAGCAGCCTTTATCCTCTTACACGGCTCCAAGTATTCAATAGTTTAGAAGCAATTGATCATGATAATTGTATTAAATATTTTTTGGGGTGTGTTAGGCATACTAACACAGTAGCACAGTGATAGGCATACTAACACTAAGAACACACTAAAGGAACCAAAAGTTAGGGAAAGTTTACTGCTGGCTAACTTACAAAACTTTTAGAATCTTAGTAGTAATGGATTGGGTTCTGAGGTGCTTTTCTCAAATGACAGCATCTTGGGCATGACCTAATTTTCTGTGGCAGAAAATTAGGGAACAAAGACAAGCTTATATGTGAAAATTGTGTTCCTATGTACCAGAGAGGAATAGATTATAGGTTAATTTTGTTTCTTTGATTGTCCTCTTAGTTTTAGTTTAGTGTGTTAATCCTGAATAAAATCTAGTGCAGGTATTGAGCTTGTTCTTCTTGAGATAATACGTCACCTGGATCATCATATTAAGCCGTACTATCTGCCTTTAAAATTTGCATAGAGAACTGATTTGGGATATTAGATTTTCTGTGTAAATCATCAATATACTTCAAAATATTAAAGAGTAAAATTAACTATAAAATTACAATTCATTTAATTGACTCTTTAAAATGTGATTCATAATCCTCTGTTTCAATGTTCCAGTATTCCATATATTCCATAAGAATATACTAGTTGTGTATACAGTAACTGGTGAAATAGTCTACATGTGCAACTGCTGATTAGCTTTGTAAGACAGTAATTGACATTTCAAATTGTTTGTTTACACCAGAAATTTGGAGGTGGCAAATATCTGTAGATATGTCAGCTAGCCTAACACCAAAAAGAAAAGAATAAAAAAAAAAAAAAAAAAAAAAAAAAAAAAAAAAAAAAAAAACCAAAAAAAACGAACTATTTGGAAACTGGATGGGTTGTAAACTGTAGGCACTATTTAATGAAGAACCATGGGTTAACTTAATTAGTTTTTCTCTGTCATAATTCTTGAAGAAAAATCTAGAATTCTCAAATTTATTGACATGGTGTTTTCAAGAAATTACATTATTTTTTTTAAAGCACAGCACAAAATTCCCACAAATATAAAGAGTAAATAGTCTTTCATAGGAAAGGAAACAATAAGCTGCTATTTAGAAAAACACCTAGCTCTATGTAGTTTGATATACATAAAAAAGCCATAAAAATCTAGTCTATGGAATAAATGGATTTGTAAAACTGGGTAATCTAAATTTCTTTTTCATAAATCTTGAAGGTTAAAGAGGACTTTCAGCAAAGTCTGATTTTGTCATCATGCATTAGATATGTTTTCGAAATCTTCAGTTCTAATCATTGTGAAACTCAAAAAAGACCAAATATTAAATGTATTAAGATATCTTTGTTGAAAGCACATTATTTCTACCTAAGGGTTTTGTTATTTTTTTTAAAAAAAATAGGATTCAATAGGTGTATTCATTTTAGACAGCAATTGAGACTGTAAATATAATAGTGATATGCCTTCTCAGGGTTTGGAAAATTTGTTGTCTTTCTTCTCATGGTAGCTTTCATGGAAACGACCTTCACTGTACTGTTTTCTGTACAACTGCTATTTCAGAGAAACAGATATGTCATATGGAAGAAAGAACCATATATTTTGTCCTATTCCTTTTTGATGGTGGTTTTGTAGACTGACTTGGAAATCGATGACAACCAGACTTTCATTCAAGTGCTGATCAATGCTCCATCTGCTGTTCTCAAAGTTTCTCTTTGCCTTTGTGACTGCTTCTGTGTCAGAGTAGGTGTATACACCTGTAGTATTACCAAATGTTAACCCACCAATTTGGCAAGACAACATTCCCAATATGACATTGCACTTGAAATTTAAGATGCAAATATTAGATTCCTCCAGTAATAAAAGCCTTTTTTAGTCAATAAACTAAACACTGTTCCTTAGTAGTTAAAATTATTTATATTTTTCAATAAATCTCTGAAACTGGGAAATTTAACTGCAGTTTTTATTCTGGAAACTTCAGGACTCAGGTTGGATTTTCCAGTTAAGTGTGTTTTGACATCAAGGAATTTCTGCACTCTGTAACTTTTAAAATTTAATACAATCTGTACAATCTCTAAATACTGAAGCAATGTTATTTTTGTGTCTTCATAGCACACACAGCAGTATCAGGATGAACATAGTAATTTTTCAGATGGCATTTGTTATTAAAGTCAACAATAAAGCCCTAAACTGTTCTGATTTGTGAAACTTCTGTCTTTCAGACCGCTTTGAACTTGACAATAATGTAAGCCTCTGTCTTCGATGTGCCACACAAAGAATTCACATGACAGTGATTTGAGTTCATGCTGTTGGTTTAACTAAATTAATTTAAAGAACTTTCATCCTCTTCTGAAATTCCCATTATTTATGGAAATCCCTTCACTTCAGGAAACTTTAATTAATAGCCTACCCAGTATGAGTCAATGATATGGATCTGTATAGTGATTTACATTATATAGACTTACATTGCATATTACCTCCATATTGCCTGAGACTGACACTTCAGAAAAGCAGTGATTGCAATAGACGTCTAGAAGAAGTTAAGTAAACAAATCTATTTCAAAAATAATTTATAATACAAAAAAATTTTTTTGTAGAATTTTTCTACTTGCTTTCTAAAAGCAAGTGGAGAAATAAAAGGAAAAATGGACAAATCTCCTTAAAAACTGTTCTCTGGAGTAGTTTCATATCCATCTCTATAGATGTTCTACTTCTTGCTTTATGCTTTAATCTTTTTCTGTGAACAGCTGTAGGTTTAAGTCCCTCCTGAATTTTTACCAAGGAACAACTTTCAATGGTACTTTGATATTTATTTAATGACTTTGAAAGATTTTCTCAGTCTCTTCTGGAAATGTACCTTCCTTCTGAACTCTTAAACTACAGTGTAATTGATAAAAGTAAAGTAAGTGTCTCTTTTTATTATTTTCTTTCTTTGAAAACTACATATCAGCAATCTTACCTTTTCAACGCTCAGCTCAATCAGCGATGGACATCACCATGCTGTGTCCTGTTCCTTAGTGATCAGGTTGGTTAAAAAGGATTTGTTGGTGTCCTGAGCTGCTTTACCAGCTAGCTTGCTCTCTGACCAACATATAAGAAAGCTTTGGTGGGTTTGAACCTCAGGCTGGAGCGTGGTCTATGGCGTGGAAGAAAAGAGTGGACTCTTCATGTGAGTTTCACAAGGCTTTATTCCATCCAGGGAGCTGCCCACGTGCAAGAGTGAGCTCTGGCCCTCTGCTCTCACACTAAGTACCCAGGGGTGTACCCCGAGCAGGAGAGAACCTAAAACCAACCAAAGAAGGGGGAGGTGTGACCCAGAACAGGGAAACTTAACAGAACAATGAAGAAAGGTGGTACCTGAGTACCTTGCCAAATCACAGGGAATTTTCACTAGAATCTTCTAGATCTTTACAAGGTGGTTGACAAGGTCTACCACCAGGGAAAGACCACCAGGGGATTTGGGGATGGGGGTGTCAGAACAAACCATTATAAACAAATAACAAAACATATAGAATTATTGAAAACCCAAAATGTACACCGCAACAAAGATTGACCTGTAGTGAATCCATGCTAACTCCACCTGATAACCTTCTTCTCATTCTTGTGGATAAAGATGCCCTTCTGAATGAATATATTCTGTATGAATAGATAAGACAGTTCATGTAATATTTTTAATCATTCTTCAAAGATTGGAGAGCTTTGAAGCTTGGGGTTCCTATTTTGGAGGTGGAGAGTCTCGATAAAACATGATTTTAGACAAGAGTTGCGACCTTGTTTAAGAGAAAATAACACGATTTTAGCTTTCAGCTTGCACCTCTGCTGTTTTAGTGGGACTTAAATATTTGTTTAAACATAATAAGAATTTTCAAGGGTTTTTTGGGTTTTTTTTTGTTGGGTTTTTTTTGTTTGTTTGTTTGTTTGTTGTTTTTTTAATTTGGTTTAAAGATGCACCTAGAAAATCAAGATGAAAGAAGTAAAATTAACATTCAGAGTCCCACCTATAGAATTGTATGTTAAATGTGGAGTGTATTTTATTTTTTCATTGAGCTCACAATAAGCAGAAAAAAAAATAGCCATAGATCTTCTAGTTTATTAAGTTAAATATGAAAATTGCCACTTGTTAAATGAAACTTGCCAATCTATGTGAAATTACAGATTAATAATGAGTAAAAAGGTATCAAAAGGAAAAGTCCCACTAAACGATGCCATATCTCTGAAAGACTAGTTTTCCCCAATTCTTTCTAGGAATTGTATCAAAAAGATATTGTCCACATGTCCTTGGAAGTTTAATTGTGTGAAAGATGAAAATTAAATTGACAGTGAATAACAATAACTTCTTGAAATTTGTTATTTTTTTATTTTTTAAGGGATTTGCAGTAAAAGGGTTGAAAACAATCAAAATTCTCAATATAATTTCTTTTGTTATTTGATTATTTTCTGCTGAAAAATAGGAGGAACTTTTACTTCCTCCTCCAAATGAAAATTCCATGACAAATAACAAACCATTTAGTGTAAATTCACCACTAATATTAATATCATTTATTCAAGCTTCTTTTCTGAGAAATTTGTGGAATCTACTACATAGCCAAAAGTACCTGATAGTGTTGTTTAAAAGTGTCTTGTATTAAGAAACCAAACAAACAGTGATAAAATACTTGGGACCCTAATGTCATGTTTTGACAGAAATTACTATAAACCCACATATGCTTCCCATATGTCGTATGATGTATACTTAAATAGGAATACAGGCAGACAGAAAGCTTTATAGTGTGCCAATGGTGCTCATTATCACAGTTATACCCCTGGAATACATGACAGTTTATGTTCATTGTATTAATGGATAAGTTATAAATCACAGCTTATTGTCACAGCTATATGTACTGTGTCTGCATGAATCTTTGGCGTGGGAGGCATAATATAAGTACTAAAAATAACATGACCTAAAATAATAGTAGATGGAAGACATATTTGCTGGACTTTAATCTACTCACTCAATTTTCTGCTTTTTAAAATCTAATTAATGCGAGGAATGTATTGTGAACTTGCTAAAGCTGCTAAATCATATGAAATAGATAGAAACAGTGAGCCAGACAACAAACAGCAAGTAAAATGAAAAAGGACTGTCCATCAACTGCTGATGTACAGTATAAAAAAATTAAGATAATATGTGGTCACCCAGAAAGAGTTTGCAATTTTTGAACTTTTCAATTCCATTACTAGCTTGGAATTAGCTGGAATGCTTTCATTCAAAGAATTGCAGGCAATGGCTCAATGTTCAAGTGGAGAACCAGTGATGAGTGACATTTCTCAGGGGTCAGTATTGCGATCAGCACAAATAAACATTGTTGGTGACACTTGAGTGAATGCTCAGCAAGTTTGCAAGACAACACCAAGCAGTGTGGTGCAGTTAACATGCTGGAGGGAAGGGATGATACCTGGAGGGACATTGGCAGGATTGAAAGGTTGTCTTGTGCATATCTCAGGAAGTTAAACAAGGCAAGTAGAAATACAGACTGTGCAGAGAAAAAACTAAAAGCAGCCCTTAGGAGAAGGACTTGGGGGTGTTGGTGAATGAAAATTCAACATGAGCTGGCAATGTGCACTTGCAGCCTGGAATTTGGGGTGGATTAAGAGCAGCTTGTCCAGCAGGTTGAGAGAAGTGATTCTGTCCCTATACTCCGCTCTCATGAGGTTCCCAACAGAAGAAGAACAGACAGAAACAGCTGGAGCATGTCCAGAGGAGGCCACAAACAAGATCAGAAAGCTGGTGCACCTCTTCCATGAAAACAGGCTGAGACAGTTGGTGCTGTTCAGTGTGGAGAAGAGGTTTCAGGAAGACCTTATAGCAGCCTTCCAGTAATTGAGGAAACTGACAAAAAAGATAGAGAAGGGCATTATTATGATATGCACATGTAGGACAAGGGGTAATGGCTTCAAACTGAAAGAGGGTAGATTTAGACTAGATACTGGGAAGAAAATCTTCTCTGAAATATGTTCAAGGTCAGGTTGCATGGGGCATTGAGAAACCTGATCCAGTGGGAGATATCCTTGTCCATGATGGGGGATTAGAGTGAGATGACCTTTAACGTACCCTCCAATCCAAATTATTCTATGAAGAATCCCTGTTTGTGCCCGTTTTGGCAATGACAATTTTGCAGAAGCATCTCTTTATTTTACCTTGCACTACAAGCAGAATGTAGGAGATTTTACAGTGTCAGCATATTTGTAACACTGATAAATATTAACATAATATTAGATACGCACTGTGTGAAACTAAAGAAAAAAATGCATTAAAACCAAAGCAAATTATATTAGAATGCTAAATCTTCAAATCAACACCGGGTCCTGGGCTAGTATTCTTATGTAAGTCAGTTGTTATACTATTGTTAATTTTTTTGAGGTGACTTCTATTAAACTTGAAAACTGGAGGAGGAAAACTAAGAAACAAAATGGCAGCAGAATACTTCTCAAGTAAGATTATAGAGCTCTTTGATAAGAATCAGAGTATCGTGTTCCAGTCTGTTAACAGCAATTTTTTTCTTTATTACAGCACTTGGAATATCATGGAGGAGTTCAACAGAGGATATATCAGGGGTACAAAACATGAACTAGGCTTTGCAAAAATTATGTATCCTAGAGGAAGATAAATTATAAGACACTTAAAAATGTATTACTTTTAAAATTTATATTATTTTAAATAATTTTTTTAATGTTCAGATAATAAATGATAGCAACTGTAACTGATATTTTTAAATTCCAAGATGGTGGAAAAGAGAATGTAATTCAAGTTTTATGAGGAATAAATCTCTCAACAGGATGTCTTTATCTAGTTGGATGTATGAGTATTTCAAATAAATGACTAACTTATTAATTATTCCTACCTCATAGAGAAGAAAGTAGCCTTACCATGATGTGAATCTGAATTCTCAGCCCCAAAACACTTAGTTTAATTATGCTTTGTTTCTTTTCCTGTATCACAGAATCAGAGAATCAGAGAATGGATCAGGTTGGAAGGGACCACAGTGAGTCAAGCTCTCCAACCTCCCTGCTCAAGCAGGGTCATTCTAGAGCACATGGCACAGGATTGTATCCAGATGGTTCTTGAATATCTCCAGTGAGGAAGACTCCATGACATCAACCAGTTCCCAGTCCATCCCACTGTCCATCCATCCGAGCAACAATTCTTGACTTGGCCTGTGAGAATTTTATGAAAGAATCCCACTCTTCTTTTTTTTAATGATTGAATGTTTTAATGTTTGAGTTAAATATATAGTATATATGTAAGGTGATTTGACAAAGCAAAATAAATTGTGAAAATTACAATTATCATTACATTATTTTATTTTCTCTTGGGACGAAGAAGAAATGTGGAATAAGGAATGCCTCCTTTGCAAAGAAGTTCTTTTGCATTAAACAAAGCAACATTTTTAATAGTTTTTAAATTCAGTGTTTCAATGTAGTTAAAAATCTTTCATAATAAAGTCACTGTGGAGGCCCCTGCCTCTGAAGAGGTCATTGAAAGGGTCATGCACCCTGCACTCCCTTGGAGAGCAGATAGTGCATGAGCACCCCCCAGCTATGGATTGGCTACTCCAGTTCTGTTCCCTGGTTGGTCAGTTCTGTATCCTTCCCCTGATTGGTCAAGTTTCGATCCCCTAATTTGTTTATTAATGTTCTCCCTGATTGGTCCATTTCCTCAGTTTGTAACTCCATTGGTTGTTGGTAAAACCACACCCCCTTTGGTAGGTGCATAAAACCTTGACAGCCGAGCCCTTAGGGGTCTTTGGCTCGTCGGCAGAGATGAAGTAAAGAAGCGTCCCGAAGACCATCCCTGGGTGCTGTGTTTCCTTCTGCGCCGCTTGGGATCGCCCCCTCAGGAAGAGCAGCCTCCAACAGCTAGAGCCTTGTCCGGACTGATAGTCTTGGACTTCACAAAAGAGCTGAAATCAGCCGAGGCACCCTGCGCTACCTGGGCTGAGGCTGCCTTACTCAAGGCAACTCGCTAGGGAAGGTCGCTGCCCTCAGAAGAGCTAGCCGGAGGCAGAGGCGGGTGGCGATAAGTCACCTATCTTGTCTTCTTTCATACAGTCACTGTGCTTTGAGAGCAGTAGATGTACCAGCAATTAGCATCTCATAGCCTCATGGGATTTTGTATCCTTTTTCTTTAAGAGTAAAGAAAATTAAATTCTAGAATTACATTTTCATACAGACTTGTTCATACAAAATTGAAGGAATTCTAGAGTGAATGGAACAGACTACGGTGCTAACAAACACTTCTGCCTTTGTTAAGCAAAATTTTCTGAGACGATTCCTCAACTCATAGATGGTCAAAATCTGTTTTAAGGGGTTTCGGTTTTGTGAGATTTATAAACACGAACACAAAATTTGAGACAATGTTAGTAAACTTCATAATTGACTGGAAACACACTGTCGGTTTTCCAGAGATAAAGTACAAAGATAACCTGGTCGATAAGCAAATTTATGAAACTCTTAGAGAAGGCTTCAGATTTCAGAAATGTAGTTTGAAAACAAAATGCAGAATACACAAATTGCATTAATAAGATAGTTGCGTTAAATGAGTTGCTTTTATCAGGAGAAAAAGGGAATACAACTGTGGAGCTGATTTATATTTGCAGTGATAATTCAACACGATAAATATGTTCTTTTGTATTTCAGAAGAAAGCTCTGAGAAGCATAACTGATTAAAATGGTTTCGATTCAGATACCATAATGTGACTAGAAGCCCAATTTTTTTTAAGTATTCGTGTCTAGAATACTTGTATCATAGTGTAAAATTTTTCTCACTTGATGTTTTCTGTCATAGGCCCAAGAACATTTCTCAGTTTTATAGTTACAGAGATTTCCTGGATAATGGTTCCAATAGAAGAGAGATGAGTCTAAAAGAGTTCCCCAGTGCATCTGAGAAAAATGAAGATCATAGCTGTTTTGGGATGAGTGATCATATGAAAACCCTGAGGCTGTTCAGATTAGAACATTTGAAAATAGAGTAATTATTCAAGATGACTAGTTGATATTGTGTTCTTTTTCTTATTTTTCACTACATTTTTTTCTGTTCTTGGTTTCAGTTCAAGATTGATATCTCAGCTGAGGTATGTGTATGGGGGCAAAGTATTTAAAATCACATTATGGTTAATGGCAATGTAGTCAATAAAGTAATTGGAGAAACTCAGATATAGAGGGCACCTTGGTTGTATTCCTTCAACCTTAATATTTTCATTGTAAGGAGAATTTGCTTTGGCTAGAATCTTTTCAATTACCATGGCTAGAAAAAGCCATTAACAGTCTAAATATCTTTTATATATATATATATATATATGCTCCTGAATTAAACCTTTCAGAGTAGTTTCATCAAAAATCAACACTGTGAGATCCAAGACCCTGCTAGCATGAAAAATGAATTGCAGTTTGTAGATACAGTTGGGACATTTGTTGCTCTTTATGAAACAATATTAATGTAACTAACCTGTGGTGTCCATCCTTGCAACTATGACACAGTTCTAATATACTGCAATTAGCTGTGTTGACCAAAATCAGGATTCAGTATTCTAAAGATAACTTTTTAAAAGTATTTGAGACACTCTACTGTTCCTTTTATATCTTTAATTGCTACAAAATAGTGTGGTTTCTCTAAAAAGGTCTTATGCCATATTTACCTATTCCAGAATTTGAGTGCCAATGCGTCCCATTTCAACCTAATCAATATCCATATCATCAAAAGGATAAAAGTCCTCTTGTTTTTATCTGGTTTCTGAAAAAAATTAGCATCTATTATCTGAGTCATAACTGATTATTTGTATTTGAAATTTGAAAACAAGATATAAAGAAAATATTCTGTATCACTTGATTTCACTTTTCCTAATGAGAAGAAGACATGACATTGATTTGTCAGTGGTCAATCCATTAGCTGGAAGACCTACGTAGCTTTACCTAACAAGTGGTATTATATAAATAGAAATAGCTTAAAGTTTTGTACAGTTTTGTGGAAAAAAATGAAATGGTAACATAAAAAATTATAATCTTCTTACAAGGGCATCTTATTACACATTTCCAAATGTGCCTCATTGTGTAGTTCACCAATGGCATTACAGACCCTCAAAAATATCAGGAACTTCAACATTGAGTTCATATGAGTTTTGAACTCAAGAGAAAGAGGTTCCTCGCAGCTTGACATCATTAATTTGCAACTATTTGTCAGTTGCCGGGTAAGCAGATGGAATGTACTCATCAGAACATAATTTAAATGTGAAACAAATTAAAAAGAAAGAAAATTTAAAATTATGTCACCAAGCTGGGAGAACATCCAAATACTTCTAACCATGAGAACTTAATAGATTGGAAACTGATTAAAAAAAAAAAAAAAAAAAAAAAAAAGGCAATATACCAAATGAAATCACTTTTAAAAAAATCTAGCTTCTCTCTTTATTTTTTGAGCTTTTCCATTGAAGGTTCTAGCTGATAACTTAGTTCAGGACAGGGAGGGAAAGGCCTTCAGTCATAAAAAATAACTTCAAGATATAATCTTTTTAGAAACAATACCTAGTATAACATCTTTTCTTACTTTGGTGACTTTTTAAGCTTGATACTTTGAATCTGAATCAAAATCACAGTTTATGGTATGCTCTCTACATTGGACGAAGGATAAACTATCTTTATAAAACTGTTTTAAACATATGTGACTCTGAAACTACTATGAAAGCAGGTCTCCGTTTTTTTTCTGAGTTATTCTGATCTAAAATACAAGACAGCATGATCCAAAACTCCTATGTAAACTGAATTATGATAAAATCATGAGCATTAATCCTTTCAGTCTTCAAGATTTTTTCACCAGCATTTGATACCCCTCAGGACTAATATGTAGAAGCTGAAGTGTTTCTGGTAGTCATCTTTTTTTGTTAGTTTCTGTTTGCAGTTTGTTGTCTCAGATAATAGTAGGAGGGACTATCATGAAATATTGCAATACATACTAACAGTGATATAGGTAAGGATTTATATTTTCTAAAAAAAAAAGTAATGTGTAAGATTATTTATATTCTGTATATTCCTGTGTGTGTAAGTACATGTACACGTGACAATGTGTCTATCTCCATGTGTTTAGACAGGTAATTCATACAGTCCCAAGAGTAGATTCAGTTCTTCTGCTATTTGTTCTGCAATGGCTTTTTTTAAACAAAATATATATGTATATATTAGACACAGTTTCCAGTCTGCTTTATCTCTTAAAATAAAAATTTTAGTTGTGTGATTTAAAGGGAAAAACTCTAATGACGAAATGAGGTTCTTTCATGCTTCTTGGTCACATTTTGTTTTGTTTTTCAAATTTGTATTACTATTCATAGCTCTAAACATCTGGTTGAACTGTAAAACAATGGCAGTTTTTCATTTCAGTATGTCATTAAGATATTACACCTGAATTTAGTCACTCATCACAAGTAAAAATGTAATTCTTATTAAAGTCAAAATCAGCTTTGGGATTTAATCTTTCTTAATTGGTTGGAACTTTTACAAAGTTTATATATGTGATGAAATTAGATCTAATTTATCCAGTTTGATGTATCTCCCCAGTCACATTTACAAAGATGGAAATATGTTAAATGAGTTACATAGATGAAGAAAAAATATGTCCCTTAAGAAATTTCCCTTGATGTATATAATTAAGTGTCTTGTTAGAGACAACTCTAGTGATTTTCTTCTGCTAAAACAATATTTTCTTCTAATTTATTCTAATTAAGGGGATTGTCATGAGGTCACTTATTTGGCTGTTCATCATTCTTTGAAGATCTTTCTGTGAACCAAACACAAAGTGGCACAATTATTCCTGTCAAAGCCAAGGCTTTCTACTTCAATATAAATATATTGAAACTACTCTTTTCTATTTCCGTTATGTCAGCAGAAAAATCACTGAGCTAGTCACGTCGAGTGCTGACTAATTTGGATAGTGAATTGTACAGCACAGACTGCAGAGGAGGGAGTATCATGTGTGGCACAGGAAAGCCTCAGTAAGAAAACAGAAGAAACTGTTGCACAAAACACTCCTTCCCAGGATGACCCTTGTATCTGGGCTACTCTCATGCCTCCATCCCTCAGCCCTCAGCCCCAGGTCCACAAGAGGGGATGGTTTTTCAGGCGGTGATTGCGGGAGGGGGACAACCTGCAGGGCTGGAGCTGCAGCAGGGGAGGCAGCAGCCACTGGCCCCGGGGCAGTTTAGTGGCTAAAGCAGTGACACCCAGCCCAGGCCAGGTCAGCCTGGGCCACCTCTCCCAGGGGTCAACACTAGCCCATCCCACTGATAAATACAGAAATAATTCTTACCGGACTACAAGTGATGTATATATCCCTGAAGACCACAGGACACAAATTATGTGCACTTGAAGGAAGAAACTTAAATTTAAATTATTGCAGTTAGATAGACTGATTTCCTGTAAAACATTTGCTTAACTTGCAACTGAAGTTAACTGAAGTGCTAGCAAAAGAAGGATAAAAAGAAAAATCAATGTTACAAAACCTTACATTTTATTGCCTGAATTTTTTAAAATATTGAGAATCCTCATTCTATTTTCATTGTTGCAATAATTGAGATTGCTTTCCTGTATATATGTAATTTTCAAATGGAATAATTAATCTGAGAAAAAGTAAAATATAAATAATGGACAGATGTGGAAAAACTGAAAAGGATTGCTGAAACTGTATAATATTTACTATGTATGGGTAGGTCTATGTATGTGTCTAGGCCTTTTTTATTCAGCATTGGCATCATTGTCTTTGTTAAGGTGTGAAATTGTCAAAAGAAATATCGGATGTCTCCATTGTTAATAAAAAATATTCTCTACATTGAAATTAAGGTGATATTGGCATATAATAGCAGAAAAGCAGACTAAATTTTTTAAATATCAAATATTTTATTATTAGGTTTTGAGAAAAAAACCTAGTGCTTTATTGGTAGATAAATCCTTCTTATTGAGGAAGCAAAAATGTTAGCAGTTTCCAAGAATTCTTCTCGCTAATCTAAACAGATTTTTAAATATTTTTTGATAGTTAAATAGCCAAATAGGTTACACAACTGTTCAAGGATTATTTGTTAGCAGATTTTCATGATGAATCAAAACAAAGGTTCATCATGCTCATCTATTGACTCCTAGAGCGTTCTCAGCTACATATATGTAGAACAGTATTGGAAAACGGCCAGCCTTACTTCTTGGAGTTTAATTCAACCTTCAATTATCTGTAGATCAAGTAGTTTTTGAGCCAGATGTAATATCTGTGTGTTCACTGTCACAAAACTGATGTCTTTCCTGTGACATCTCTTCCCTGCCGTCCCTGGAGCCCATACATAGCACAACATTCCTTAACATTGAATTCTACAACTTATCTAGAAATTTTGAGGGGATTCTCTGCCTTTGTTTCTTGGTTCTTCAGTCTCTATAGGGTTAGCTAAGGTAGCCAATCCCTCCACTCTAGAGTCTGGCTTTATTTGATATCCCTGTTACTGATTAAAAGGTATTAAATATGAGTTGTTCCCTGATTTGTGCTAATGCTAGTCAGTGCCACTGATCAGAGATTGAACAGTTAATGAATTGCACTGCACAATGGAAAATACAAAATCAAGGGGAAACAGAGGGCAAATGAACTTTTAGTTAAAGGAAATTTGGACTTGCAAACATTTATTCACACAAAAAAATTCCAACAGTAATGGATTTGATTATATGAATTTTATGTTATGAACCAAGTCTGTGCTCTGATTGACAGAGCACTTTTAAAAAGAAACACCCAATTTTTAAAATATCCTGTATCCATTGTTTTAGGAGACGCGGTAAAGAAATTATGGAATAATTATTTGTTGAAGTGTCAGCTATGTTTACTAATTTCTTATGATCTTCTAATGTAAACATATCAATAAATGCATTATTTTTTCTCTGTGTTTATATTTGTTTTCATCTTGATTCAGTGAAATTCCTTATAAAATTATTTGTGGAAATGAGCTAAAAGACTATTTTTGCTCCAAAGCTGTAAACTCAGGATGTGTCTCTGGCTGGTATTTCCTGGTTCATAGGGAAAAAAGTTTTCAAAATTTTGTGATTTTTTTTGTTAAAATGCTGTATTTGGAGTTTTATTTCTAGCTAAAGCGATGAGATTGACATTTTATTCTGCTTCCAGTACATCTTTTAAAAAAGACACTATACGTTCAAGGAGATCTGAACTGTCACAAAATCAGTGTTAGAGGCTATAGATGGAGAGACAGCAGTTTTTATAGTGCTTCAAAGCAAGAAAAAAACCTTTTTTTTTTTTTTAAATCAGTGCAGTACAGACTACTGGCTGCAATTTAGCAGTTCTTTCTAGACAGCTCTGCTGATCTGGGACCTGACCTAATGCCCATAAAGGTTACTTGTAGTTTGTCAGCGTAGACATTAGATGAGTTCTGTTAGAATCTTTTGCTGTGGAAGAAAGCCTTCAGATTTAAACTGGCCATCTCTGATAAACTGCTAAGCAAATAGTGGTTACATTATATAGTAGGTGAAAAGAGAAAGATATGATCAAAGACACCCGTAAAGAAAGGCTGGGTAGAACGATAACTACAGAAAATCATGAAGGTATGCTGTAGGGCATAGGTGAATTGAGTCTATTGATTTTTATATGTTGCACTATAACTTCTGTTCACAGCCAGATGGTGTTTCCCAGTACAGAGTGAGCTTTTTGCTGTCACACAGTAGAGTGTAATTTCTTAGTCATTAATGTCTGTCATATTTTGTTGAGTGAATTGGACACTAGAACCAAGATCATCATTGTTTAAGTTGCACCAAAATGCTCTATGAACTTTCCTAATTAAATGGCATTCTACCATCATTGGTAAACTGTATTGTCTGAGGCTCAGAACACACACAGGTTTTAGAACATACTCTGTGAATTCGTACTTTAGCAATTTAACACAGCTTTGCTGAGGCCACTATCATTTTAATTTAAGTTACAAGATCAAGGTGAAAAAAAGAATATTGTAAAAATTAATGATTTCCACTTATTTAATTGAACATTTTTATTTTGCCCGCTTTTAAAAATAATTAAGAATATAGAATAAAGCTTTCTCATCAATTTCTGCTTTGGATTAGTCTCCAGAGTGTTTTAGTCTTGTCTCAGGTAAAATTTTTTACATTCTCAGGTAACTCATTTGCATATAATTAAAAAAAAGTGTTGCTTTTTTGTTTTATTTTGTTGGTTTGGGTTTGGTTTGGTTTTTTTCCATCGTATATTACATAATCTTTGTTTCAGCGTTTGCTGTAGTTACATAGCTTGTATGGTGAAATAGAAAAACATCACTATATCTTTATTTTGTATTTCCTGACATTTGAGTAACTAAAACTGTGTACTTTGCAAAGGTTTCTAAAGTCTGCCTTTTCAAAAAAGGTTCATTGGATAGTAACTTAATATATTATTGCTTTTTTGTGTGCTATTAAATATCTTTCGCGACTGAAGAAAACTTTGACATTTTAGTAAGAAAGGATAAAATTCAGCAATTAAAGGTGAATCATCAGGAGATGTTGATTCTCTGGAGTACCACAATCTATAGCAATGTGTCACCACCAAATGTAAGTGATGTCTAATGCCATACAAAGAAGTAATTAATACCACCCACTGTTGCCTCTAATGTACCACAAAGGTATTTATAAGACTGTTCTCTTAACCTTATGTCATTTATATAGAAATACAGAATGACTACCACATTCAAATACATGCTATCATAATTAAGACAAGAGAATAAGATGCCTGGAGGATTTACTGAAATACAAAAAATTACTTACTTTTTTTAAAACAGGAAAAGACTAGTTCAAGTATAAGATTGTTATTTCCCAAGGAACTAGAAAAAATACATTCCAATACATGGAGTTTCTGCTATAAATATTTTGATTTTTTTAATATGTAGAATAACATAGATAAAAAAAATAAATCTTCAATATTATTTATTTATATAAATATCAAATGTAAATGCCTAGAGATACTTTTTTATATGTATCTACAAACTCAGGAAACATGGCTGCTAGTGACATGGTCTGTGTCAAAAAGGAATTGCTTGAGAGGCTTGTGGACTGGCTATTAGCACTGCTCACTAAAACTAAATATAAAAATATTATTAAGTCTCCTCAGATTTGTGAACACACTGAAATGATAACTTTCTGGGTAAAAGAATGTGAGTTTGTTTAGAGGTTCTCCAACTTGTTTCCTTTTTCCCTCTTCAGTTACATTAAAAAAAAAAAAAAAAAAGTCCGTAGAGAGAAAAGAGAAATATGTCTCTGGACACAGAAGATTTTTAAAACTAATGATAATGTTTAAACGTCTCCCTTTAATATTTGGACTGTGATCCCACTGCACTTCATTTAGGTTTTTTAAGACAGCTTTCTGTGCTAAAATCTCAGGCAGGGTTATATTATTTTTTGAAGAATCAGGTACCAAATAGTTACTGCAGTGCCTAAGCTCAGAATCTAGGCTGTTTGCCACATTTCACAACCGTAATTCTGTATATTAATTTTGCTTTGTGCTTTAGCCCAGTATCTACAGGCATGAGAACTTCCTTATTAGCCTATTCATAGCTGAATACTGATATTTATTTGGAATTGAAAATACTTTGAAATATCATGACACTGATTTTAAGTTGTGAAAACTTGAAATGCATAGATCCTTTTATATGAAATGATATAACGTGCATGTCTTCCCACGTGTGGGTGATGTTTATGCCACATGTAAGTCCCTTGCCTTGCATTGCCTTGCCTTTACTTCCCATCCTTTACCTTCCCTGACTTGCCTTCCCCTGTCCTGCCCCCCTTAAGATAATTTCATAATTAAATAAGATATAATCAGGAGTCTGTATATGTGAGAAATTTCTCACCTTAATTTTGACATTTTCTAAATTTAATTGTTGGCTTCTTGACATTATTTTGTTTTTCTATTTTTATTAATATGTTAATTATATGGGTTTGTGGATAATAAAACTTTAATTATTGGGAATGAAGAGTTTCCAGAGCATTAAAGCCAAATGGAAAAGCAGAAAAATCCATTTCATACATTAGAAATAAATAAATATTAATTTTAATTCTTCAATTTCATCATGAAGGTTTCCTTGAAATGTCCATAAAGAAGTATTTATTGCATGACATTTTAAATTCACAGCTTTTCAATGGAAAATGAATACCATTCAAATAGTTCTGTTCATATTCACGCCTACCCATTTCTTTGTTTTTATCAACACTACAAGCTTTCTCGTTCTTCATGGCTTCAATTTCTTCATGGTACAATGAATAGATGTTCCATGAAAATTATGTTAAAATAACAGAGCAATTTTCCATGAATATTCATAGAGCTAATTATTATTCTTGCTTCTTGATTGTGAGAAAATATGAGAAAGTTTGTACATGCAGAAAATAATGTAAAAAGAGGGTTTGAAGTAGAAGCTTGTGTATTTTTGAAGTAGAAGCTTGTGTATTTTAGCTGTAGTTCTCAACATTTAAATTTCTATTTAAGATTAGCTATTCACAAAAATAATGCCAGTTACTTTGAAGAGGGCCAGGGTGGGGGAAGAACAAAAAACCCATCAGAAAAAGCCCTAACTATACGTCATTCAAATAAGATGAAATAATCACAGGAATATTATAAATCTTTAGAAATTAGATACCAGTTTAATAATAACATTCTTGAAAGGCTTAGGTCTTCCTTCCATGTTACATGTGCTACAGTGGCCTTCAGCTATTGCTGAGGTCAGCTAAGAGGCTACAGAAAAACGAGAGTCAATCAAGTACTAAAAAAATATCTGAAGTGAGCTCTGATCTGCAGGAGGAAAAGGCATCTGCTCAGCTTTACCTTACAAGAAATCTTTCAATACCCTTCCCATTTAGAAAATTTCTATGTACAGGACAAGTCCAACTTTCATTCCCATCTGCTGGGTCACCCAGGGTGTGTCCTGGCTGCCATTCAGGATGAGACCTGGCTGCATGCTAAAATCTCACACGTATTAATTTCCTTTAGAAAGCAAACCAAATATTCTGGCAGGGTGAGTGCTTGCATACAATCCCTTTAGTAAAAGACTGGAGGAAAAAGACAGGGAGACTGTGCACATTGTATAGCATTATTGCCCTGTTCCTTCAAACCTTCATTTTGTGCAGGACAGATGTAATGAAGATATTAAAGCTGTTTGGTTCCTCTGTACAACAAAATACCAAATAACTGTAACAGACACTACGAAAAAAAACAAAACACAAACAAACAAACAAAAAAGAAATAATAACATTGCCCATTACTTGTTACCCATATGAAATTGGGTGCATGCAAAAATATATGTTTATGTGTGTTTGTGTACACACAGTTAATCTGCTTCCGGTATGGAATTTTTTGCTGGCCATGGGTTAAAATATTTCCAATAAAACCATCTGGAAAAAAAATTAAAAAGTCTTCATATGGAGTTGATGAAGAAATTAAATTAAGAAAATCCGTTGCCTAAAAAAGATCTATGAAGATTGTAATTTAAGTGTGAAAAAAGCCCTTTGCCTCAAGATATATCAGCGATCAGTGGGCTTTGATACATACATTTTTTAAGTGCTTCTGTATAATTTTTGCTGTTGCCAGACTAGTGTTCCTAGTCATTTTATCTCTGTAGTAATAAGAGCTTTTCTTAACTAGGTCATCTAATAGAAAGTGGAATTATCTTTTAAGACAGCTTTTTTGTTATTGTGCTGAGACAGGTATTTGTTTATGATCCTGCAGAATGACATCACACAGTCACCATCATCCACTCCCCAGCTCCTTAGCTCTACCATAATGTAATACTGGCATAATTTTCTGACTCCTGGCACGTTGTGTATCACTGACATCATGCAAATGGACCACAAAACATTAATGGGTCAGAATTCTTGTGCGGTTTTCTGATGTATTGAATAATGCTTTGTCTGCATCTGAGTTCATCACTGCACACTTCCTTTAGAGCCAGTGAAAGAAACAAGCTTTTTGAAAAACAAAATACTTTAATTTAGATTTAGCCATCTGTATTTTTTTAGATGATTTTATCACAAGACTACACTTCCACTGACTGTGCAGAGATGTACAGACTGTTAAGATGCCTAAACATATATGGACATGAATACTGCAAATTACTACAGTTAGGTGAGGTGCAACCTATCTAGATCCTCTTTATAGGGAATGAAAAGGCATGACACTTCAAGGGAATGATTAATCTTTTCTCAAGGTGGGCATCCACAATGGGTGAATAGACAAATTGCTGAATCACACTTCTGTTTTTCTACATGATTTTATTTCACTGAATTCTAAAAACATCCCTTGGGTGGAAATTACTAAATTGATTTTCCATGTGTCCAAGTAATCATTAGAGTCAATCAGGGAAGAGTATACAAGCCCTTGCATATAGCCAGTTTTTTCTCAACTTCTCTCATTCAATTGTATTTAATTATTTTAAAAATATTTTGATTTATATGTAAAAAAAATTTACCTATATATTTGGATTTTCTTCACGAATGCAGTTATAACTCTTTCAAGAAAATAGTAAATCTTTCTTAATTATGTATTAATTATCTGTTACTCAATGGTACACTGAAGTTAGAGAAAGTACAGTAACATTGGTTAAAATTTACACAAATGAAGCACAAACAAATTTTTAGTATTAAAAAAATGTGTGCATATTAATATTTAACTTCAAGGGTCAGAGAGGACCTTGACCTGTATTCTACTGTCATTAATTACAACCACTTTTGTGAATTATTTGTAATGTTAAATATAATCTTTGTAAAAAATAGTCAATATTAGACTTTTCCTCGTACCAGAGATACCAGAATTTTATTATATTCTGATAAATGGCATAAACATAAAAATAAATATATCTTTTCCTTGTTTAATGAACATTTCATTAGAAGTCTATCCAAGATGAAATTCTGTAAAATATTCAAATTCTACTACAACACCAATATGTCTTTTACACCAATTATTTTTAAGAATTCATTCAAATATTTCTGACTTTTTCCCCTAACAGCTGTTCCTCCCCTGACAGAAGAAAGAATAAGGCTTGTTTCACTTGAGATAGACAACTTGTTTCGACATGCTTTTCTTGTTCCTAACTGCAGAGTGAGGGAGGTCCTTAAAACATATTCCAAAGAATGTCGACTTACTTTTTTCAAAAGTGTAAGACTCTTGTAGAGAGTAAGACAGACAAGTTTTATTGAGAGCATGACAGCCAGAATTTCACCAAGAAATATAACCCTTAATCTTGGGGCATAATATTGACAAAACCTCATGTTTTATGTTGAAATTCTTCCTTCTAGATCCCTAGTAAGTTGATAAATGCGTTGAGTTTGCTCTTTAGTGAAAACTGCGAGCAATAACTTGAAAAAAAATTTATTCTCTCACAATGAGTAAAACAGACGCAACACAGCAACTACCTCTTAATTTAATGTTTCATGAAGAGTTAAGTAGGCAAAATTACTAAGGAAAAGATGGAGTCCTTCATGTTCTGCAGCAGACAGCAATGTAAATAAGTAATAATAATTATTAGTGTAAATAAATGAAATACTTGAAAACTCTGAGGGAGATCACAACCTATTGATCTACAGCATTTAATAAAAAGTTACAAACAAAAGCTCGTTATGTATTTTATATGAAAAAAAACATAGAACAGAGTTCTAGTCAAAACAATACTATGCAATTTTTTATGGAGATAAAAAACATATTATATAAATATATAAATATTTATGGAGATAAATATAGCAATATTGCTTAAACGACAGTGATAACCATTTTTTTCAATGCCACGACCATTCTCTTATTTAATTTCCCATAACTGCTTTTTGTATTTTCTTAAAATTTTTGAACACATGTTCTTTTCTCTTAATAATGTGATATCCTGACATGGTAACACCTGCATAGCCATACATAAATTATAGGTTCATCACATATAATTTATTCACAAAAGCAAGCTTGAATAGTCCAGAAGGGTTAGAGAATACAATTATGCCCAGAGAAGAGGCACTTGGGGTTGAAATGCCAAGATATGTTGCTTCAGAGTTGCAATGAAAGTGATAAATCTGGTATAACTTAAGAGCTCTTTCTGAAAACCAAATAGAAGAGAGCCTAATTCAAAGTTTCTCTTACAATATGTTTCACCCTCATTTAATGCTCATCAAGCATCCTGAAGGATAAAATTAAATTGATTCTGCACTAAAATTCTATGATCCTTTCCAAAATTAATGTAATGATACCATACTGATCAGATTTTGGGCACCATTAAAAAGGTAACATAATTAAAGTACAAGTTACATATTTTCTAGTCTCTATTTTTAGCCGAAGGAAATTTTGCTAAAACTATACTCTGCAGAAATGAAATACGATCCTGCAGTTTTACTACAGAAAGTTGATGGTCGTTGTCCAAATTCCCAGTATCCAAATTACTGAGTCTTTTTACCACAGATATGGCGTAAAGCAGAGCTTACATTGTTTCGCTTAGAGGTCCAAGAATGTTGCTCAATTGGCATGCCAAGAATCCATGAATGTGAGTACGTGATCAAATGGTCATGAACCACATTAGATCATCATTTGGCTTAACCACAAAATTTTGGCCATGGTTCATGCTACTTCAGGAAGTGTTCGCAATTTTCTCAGCTGTATAGATGTTTATGGTGAGAGCTAAGGTATTTTACCCATGGATAGTACACAGATACACAGATGATGAGGTAGAACAAACTAAGTGTTTAATGTAACAGTGGTATTCTGACAGAAGAACTACAATGCCAAAAACAGTAGAACACTGAAAAAGAAATTAATTTGAGAGAAAGAGAAAACAACAACAACAAAAAAATAACCCATCATTAACATAAACACAGAATTCAAGTATCTAGTTCAATAATTAAACTTGAAGAAATGGACAACACAAAAATAAAATTATTATATGGTTCAATTAGAAAAATGATCTCCTCTGGAAACTTCAGGAAAATGAGATTATTCTAAGGATCTATTTCTACTTTGAACTTAATGGCAAAAGTCCAGCTGAAATCACTGTGAGCAAAAACAATCCAAAAACAATGAAAAAAAGAGTTTGGCAATATTTCAGGACTCCATCAGTTTTAATGATTCATGCAGTGCCAAGTGTTTGGGCATGTGAGACTGAAAAATAAACAGTTTCTCTTCTCACATATTACTACTACAGGTATAGACATTTAAGAGAGATTGGAACACATTCATGTGCCTACAGTAAATACTGTTATCACGCAAGTTTTCCTGTTTGTAAAATAAGCTAATTAGGATAGAACTATACTAAAGTGAAAAAAAAATCTAAGCATAAAACCAAACCAAAATTTTGAATAAATATTCTTTTAGAATTTATTGAGATGATGCCATATTTTTGTTTGCTTTCACACCTGTGTCACACAGTAATTTACAAAGATGTAACCCAAACAAAAGAATTTTTCCTTTCAAAAATCAACAGTATCATAAACAGGAACCTCTTGAGAAGGTTGGTAAAATTTATTCTGATATGATGAGTGAAAAAAGAAATCCAGTTGTAGAATTGTGATGACTGATAGCATGTTTGGGCATTGATGGGAAAAACTCAAAGTTCATTGAACTAGTGATTTCAATGAAGTGAGTTTTCCACCTTTTGTGTACATTAGATAACTATAATATATATATTTCTATTTATATTATTTATATATTATATTTATATAATTATTATATATATTGGATAATTAAAATATGTCCAAAATTAATATCCACCAGTAGAAAATAAAATATTTATCAGATAAGTAATTTATTCAATAAGTTGGCTTTTTTCTCAAGAAAATATTATTTAAACCTCCCTACAAAATAATTTTGTCTTCTAAAGAGGGAAAGATCAACAATACAGTCAGGGTTATTATTATTAACCTGTTGAAATATTAATGAAAAATCACTTCTAAAGGATTTGTCTCTAAAAATAGTAGAAAGCCTTTATTAAGTCAAATGTCTTGCAGAAATAATTAATATCTGTCAAAAATTATATTGTCATTCTGTTATGATAACTCACATATTCTAAAAGGAAAAGCTGTGGTCCTGCAACTAATCAAATTAGCTTCCTGTTAGGTCAAAGTAAAGGAAGAGTACATGACAGGATACTATGGATTAACAGGTAATATTTCCTTGCAGCTAATATTGAGTTAAATAAACCTCTGCTCTGATTTTATGCATAAATTCTGAGGGAGGATTATAGAAATACTTTTTAAGGGTTGTATTGCTCACTCAGGAAATATTTGGTATTATTAGTTCAACTCCTTTCTATTTTTTTTAAAATATTGCAATTGATTGATTGATTGATTAGTCTTGTCCCTTATTGCTGCATCCTTCCTACAAGTTGTTCTGAGATGCAGTTTAAAAATGGAAAGTCAGCCAAACTGGCATTTTCCTCATAATGAATTTCACTGATATCTGCCATTCATTTCAGCTAATCAATAATAATGCCATTTAAAGAATATTACTGACTTTACTAAAAAAATGAGTATTTTTTAGTACTACTAAAAAGTATTTCTAACTTAAAAAGAAATGCCTTTTTTCCTGTTACATTGTTTGGGGTTTTTGTGGGTTTGGAATTATTTTTTTTATTTGCTGGTTTGTTGTTGGTTTTTTTAAGGGCACTTAGGACAGAACTAGACTGAGCGAAATAAGTTATGTCCCCAATTACATGGGAGGGGCTCAAAAGGCTTTTTTTCATTCATGCATAGTATTACTGCTTTAGTATTTCACTGATTTGAGGTGACATTTTAGTGAGTGAAACTGATATTCTGCCAGACTAAATGTTTGGATTGATAGGTGGAAACACCAAAGCTTTGCAAATTCTGAAAAAGGTAAACTGAAACCAATGACATTATATGTTACATTGCAAGGCAGTTCAGATGCCACATCCTGATTCAGTTTTCCATGCACCAGGAAGCCAGTGCACTAGCCAGAGTAAATTAAACAGCCAAGTGAAGACAAGCCATTTCTTGTCATAAATCCAGGGGTCCAAGAATACCCAAGGATGGAATTAAGGGAAATTCACAAAGTCCTGCTTATAATTAACTTTAGGTTCAAAAATGAAGTAATACGGTACCTAAAATTCTTGTCATGCTCTTGAGAGCATTGCCTTCTGCCTTGACTCCACAGGCAAGCAGTCTTTGGGATAAATGGTGTTTTGTTGGGATCAGCTTTCTGTGGTCTCAATCTATCTCAATTAAGCCAACTTTACCCTTCCAGAAAGTACTGCTCTGTGATATATATGTTAGAGGTAAGCCTAGGCTGATAGGATTGGCCTGACTGTTTTTTTTTTTTTCTCCCCTCAGATACAGTTTGGGGGTGTTTCAGTTGTATCCATGTATGAATGTATAGGTATATATCTTGGTATGTCTATATATATATGTACACATATACACTCCCCAAGAATTCAATCTACTGTCACATTTTTTGAATCTCCTCCTATAATTTATTGCTTAAGTGTTTTGCAAGCATGAAAATAAGTGAACTTAAAATAAAGTTTTATATGCCTTTTCACTTTGTATACACAATGAAAATTCTGGATTTTTTTCTCCTAGAAATTTTTAAAGCTGGGGGAGGGGAGGAACAAAAAAGCAACATAAAGGACTTCATATTACATTTTCTGCGTTTGTTTTCTTTTATTATTAGCAGCAATGAATGTTGAGACCTGTTGCGTATATTAAAATTACTTTAAGCTGGCTCATTTATAGGCAAAATATGTATTTTATAAGTAATTTATAAAAAATCCTTCAGCTCATGAATGTTGAATATAGTCTTTTCTATTCTGCTACTCTCCTCTCACGCTCAGCAAACAAGGCTGACTATATCAATGAATAGGGTCGTCAACTACCAAATGAGGAGTTGCTTTTTTTCCTCAGGACACTAAAGCCTGTTTATGTCTTTGGCTTTGGTAGCTATAGAGTCTGCAGCATTATGTATGTGAGACTTGAGGAGAATGTTAATGATATTAAGTATCTCAGACTAAATTACATCACAAAAATACAGCACAAGTTTCTGATAAGTGGTGGTTGCACTGCCTGGTTTTAATGCAGAATGCAAAAGACAAAAGTATAGTCTTGCTGTTTGTAATCATATACCAACGAGTACAGTAAATAAGTGACTGATTTCTTTGATTTGTTGAACAAAATTCAAATATACACATAGACAGAAAGGTTAAACTGGGGAAGAGGAGAAATAAAACAAAGGGAGAAAAAGGAAGAGAAAAGCTGCTTTTCAACATGAAATCCTCAGCCCCACGAATTTAAAAATATTTCTATAAAATTTTAATGCTTCTCCAAAGAATTATAATATGCTGATGCCTTTTTAGTGATACAAATTCTGCAATCCCTGTATTCCATGATATCATTTCAAGCAGATCTGTTTAAGGTTTCTGTCATGGATGGCAGCTTTCAATCACACTGGTGAGTAGAACACCTTGGTGAGTAGGTGACATTTTAGGCAAATTCACACTTAATTATCCTTCCCTGCACATGTCTGATTCTTTCTGGATTTAATGACGGCCTGCTCTTTAGCATTTTTAAACTCAATATTGTATTTTTCTTTCACTGGTGCAATGAGTGTTTGACCATGCTGAAAATCTTATTATAAATGATGACAGGAGTGATGACTAAGATCTGTAGAGAAGTCACAACAACACAGCACATTCTTCCAGCCTTATCAATGTTAATGCTCAGAGCATAAATTAGAGGAAATAAATGTATATCAGTCAAAGGAGAAATCTATATACATTTTAAGGTTTATTAACATAAGTTTATACAATATGTAAAACATTTCACTGTAAAAAAATATAACAAATGTTGATTTGTTCATCAAATTTCAAAAAAGATTACAAATTACAAAGCAAAGATAATTTATTTCTAATGAAATTTTAAAAGCTATAAAGCACTTAAAAAAACTAAACAAACCCAAACCTGAACGCCTTGTGATCTGCAGCTATTTTAGGTAGTTGACAGAAATTTATGACATATTGCCATGGCAACAATGGGCTACCTCAATAAGGCATTGCTTGTGAAGAGAAGATTCTTATGATGCATTATAATCCTTATAATTATTTCTCAAAAGTCTGCGTGTTATCTAGATAAAAAATCAAAATCTGTCTTTTTCTTTTTACCCCCTCTTCCTCTTACTTGTTACAATAAGGCTATTTTTTTCTTGACACTTTAAAGGATTCTACCCGTGATAAATTTCAATCATGCTCAATTAGTCCACTAGATGGAGCATCTAGCATTTCCAGAAAAAAGGAAAAAAACGGTATTTAGGAAGCTAATTTTCACAAATATGTGTTAAAGTCACTGAAAGTTTAGGAATAGAAGGAAGTAAATCACATTCTATTTAAACTACTGTCTACAAGGCAGTCTTTGATTCAGCCCCATTTTCCAAAATAACTCAGTTCGAAGAATGATTTAAATACAAAAAAATTAAATAAAATAAATTTTAAGAAATTCGCAAACAAAAAAAAAGTAGGGGGAAGGGGTCTAAAAAACAGAAATACTTTCAAGATTTTCCAGTAAGATTTCAGTGCTTTTCTTCATTCTTTGAGAATTCATGTGCTTCAATTTATATAAGCAGCCTGCAGAAATCTTTGGAGGACAGTTTATGTTAATGCTGCAAAAGAGTAATTTCTGTGGAAAAGAAAAAGAAACTATAATGAAGCCTGTGTAGACTACTGTGAGTGAGAAAAGGGGGGAAATATGAAAGATACGCTTCAATGAAAGGGAAACAGCAGTGGATATTGTACTGCCATAGGAAGGCTGCGAAAATCAGGCAGGAGCTCCAAAGCGTTCTTTCAGTTCAGTGAGCACTGAGAAAGTAAAGCTGAGCAGCTGTGAGTTCAGAGGTAGTAGGTCAGCACTGATCTGCTCAATCCACAGGCTTGGGCACACCAATGATGTGCATAATCTGAGAGGTTGAAATCAATAGGACCATAAATAAGAGTTGCCTTACTGCCCTACCTTCTTACCCCTGGACACAAGGCATTTATTTTCATCAGCTAAATAAGAATGGATTTCTTAAAAGCTGGCTTTTGGCCAGGTTAATTTAGGCATACGCAAACTTATGCTTCACCAATTTACTAAAACCCATCATTTAAGGCTGTCCAAACGTGCAGCTGTTTAAATGAGGTTGGAAGCAATTTTACCACACGATGCTGATGTCAGTTAAAAGCTGAGTATTAGCAAAATGGGAAGGCATCAATGGAGTGTGTCTCCTACAGTGATCTGTGTTCCCCAGTGTCTAATGGATCAGGAGGACAGATATGCCTAGCTCATCCTCCTGTAAAGTTAAATTCGGATCTATTACCTATTACAGACATATATGTATAAGAAGGCAAGCATTTTAAGTAGAATGAGAATTGTTTTGGTTCTGGCAAACATCCAGGGTGAGTCTGAATGGACACTTTCAAGAAAAACAGGATGAAAAACTGCCAAGTGTGAAAATGGATACAAATGATAGTTTATGTGCGGGGAAAAAAAAATTTAAAAAAGGCACTCAGAAATCTAGACATATCAGTCAGATAATGTAGATAAAGAATGCATTTCCCAGGATGTCTTCCCAGGAAAAGAGAATGTCATGTATAAAAGCTCTGGGTAAAATCTACATCACTTCTGGATACAAATTATCAGCTTCATGCGCTGATGAAAATATAAATTTATTTTAGATGAAACAAAGTGCTCAAAAATAATTGTAAACTGCTCTGAATTATGCAGATAAATGGTTATTCAAGGCAAAAGTTTGTTCATCTGCAAATGGGCCTGCTTCACGCTGAATCATATTAAAAATCTTCTTTTTCTGTGTTGGTTATATCTATGGCAGATTTTGATTTGTATTCCACATTTTAAGTATGAGGAGACAGATAATAAACCACAGGGTTTTTTTCTTTACAAAATATGAGGGATCTGTATTTAAATGTCCTATGGGCAAATAGCAGACCAAAAGAGAAATAAAAATATATAAAGAAATATTGAACAAAAGCTGTTCATTGCATGCTTGAAAAATTTATGATAAAGGATTGAAATTTCTTTTATACTATTATATTGATAGTCTAATAAAATTATGTAGGTTATCACTGATGTATCTGACATTTGGATAATGATTTTAAATTTTGAATATTTAGCTGCTGCCTTTTTGCAATCTTAAAAGAAGTAACATGCAAAAAGATGGAAAGCTAGAGGATTTGCAAGGGCATGTAGCGACAAGAGAAGGGGGAATGGATTCAAACTGAAAAAGCGTAGGATTAGATTAAATAAGAAAAAGAAATTATTTGGTGTGAGAGTGATGAGGCAGTGGAACAGGGAAGTTGTGGATCCCCCATCTCTGGAAGTGTTCAAGACCAGGCTGGATGACGCTTTGAGCAACCTCATCTTCTGAAAGGTGTCCCTGTCCAGGGCAGAGGGGGTGGAACTAGATTATCCTTAGGTCCCTTCCAATCCAAACCATTCTATGATTCCATGACTGTTTCTTACCAATAGTCCTGCTGAAACAGCATTTTTTCAATTCTTGTTTTACAGTATGACACTCCTATCTATGCAATTGCCTGAGATGCAGTTTTCTTGAAATCCTTCTCTTCTCCAGCTTCCTTTGGGATGTTTTAAAAAAAAAATAAATTTAAAAACAACAACAACAACAACAACAAAAAAAACCTTCTACTTGTGATTGCCTTTTATTTATATATGTTGGTTTTAGTTTTTTTTCCCCAGAAATTTATGCTGTTCACATTGTATTCAGTTTTAGTAAAATTTAGTTGGGATGTTTTCATTACCTTCAATTGCAGCTGGGAAGACACCTCTTGAATCTAACATGCTGCTGTACTAATTTGATAAGAGGTTACTTTAAAAGAATGGTTAATTGAGAATAAAATTAGTTACTTTCTAGAAACACAACCTCTGAATTAACTGAGAAGAATATAACAATTTCTGGACTTTTTACACATGGGCTGTTAACTTCCTTGGCCATAATTGCTTCTTTGGAGCTATTATGCTCTCATGTAAATACATATTTAGAGGCATTTCAGAAATGAGATTATGGGCCTAGTAGACCATGGCTATGCCAAAGGATTTACAGCACATACTGTAATAAAGCTGACAAAAGTCATGTATAAAGAATTATAAGCCACTCTGAATGTCTTAGCTGCTTAACTTCTTCAATACAGCAATAGGCTGAGAAATCACTGTAACTTTGAAAAAAACTATGTTTATATTAATCATAGAAACACTTTTGTAAGCTTTAAACTCTGTCATTGTCCCATATTCATAGGAACAATAGCTAATTCTGAAAGCTACTTCACATCAGAAAACCTACATTTAGTGCAAGTAATATAGTAGAAACAATCTCAACAGCCTTCTCATCTCAGATACTCTACAAGACTGTTTGGAAATGTAGGAGTAAAAGCAGACAAGCAGGCAGAGTTTTAATAGGACAAGTTTCACTTGTCAGAGAAGAGGGTTGAGTTCACAGTTAAGATGCTGTACTGGGATTATAGGTCAGTAATAAATATTAATTTTTTCTGTATCTCAGAACCATAGAATCATCCAAATGTGATAGTAAAACATAACACTGGTGATTTCACACTTGATTTTAAGTTATATTTGGAAATTATAGTTAAGACATTGTAAAGTATTTTACTATCTTGATCCAGACTCAACTTACCAAATAAGAACATGAGATTTGATTCAACTGCATAATAGTCTTTTTTATTTATGAACAGTTGTTTAAATGAGTTTCATATGAGAATTAAGGTTTTTGATGTCTAGGATAAGTACTTAAATCACAAAACAAAATTATTTTTGAAGAAAAAATGGAAAACATCCATTCACTGAGTACATGAATCAGTATTATGTGACTTGCAGAAAATTCAGAAACTGACCTAATGAATTCTAATAAAGATAATAAAGAAAGTTTAAAAAAAAAAAGGTTCATAAATAAAACAAAATTTCATGGTCTGACTTTGGCTGGCAATCTACATGCAAAGGATGATCTACAGTTTGTCTTAGCCATTGTTGTAAACAAATCACTTGCCTAATTCTAATCATAATTATAAATATGTTCAAATCCATCATATTAACAAAAGAATTTATGATTATAATGTGGTAGATAAATGTCTTCTTGAGAACTACCTGGGGGAACAAGTGGTTCAGGCTTGTTGAAAGTTTGCTCTATGCTATGTGCTGCATACTTTGATGATGCCCTATAATGCAAATTGATTAGGATTGCATAATATGTTAAAAAGTACAAGGCAGACGGGTAGATATAGGGGTTGATCATTCACTAAAATGTTTTGGATGGTTTGGCTGCCCTTTTTTAACTATCACTGATTCCTGTGAAAATGGCATTAGGCAAAACTAGGATTTTTTTTCAAACTCAAAAAAAAAAAAAAAAAAAAAAAAAAAAAAAAAAAAA
>VWZU01016192.1:804509-854233 GCA_013397095.1 Sterrhoptilus dennistouni | reverse complement strand
TTTTTTTTTTTTTTTTACTGATTTCTTGTAAAATCTGGAGAGAACTTAATTTAGATTTTTCTAGTAAATGTAAAACTTAGCTCTCAGATTTTCAAATTGTTTCATATGAGTTAGCAAACAAATAAGGGAGATACCTTCTCTAACCTCCTCTTACAGGCTGTCCAATACATAAGTAAGTACAACTAATTAATGCTTCTGATGTATATGTGGGTTGACTGCAAGATGGAGTCTGGGGATCAGTCCCTCCTGCATAAGAAAACATCGTGTTCATCACCAATTGAGGAAGATGAACATACATAAGTCTGTGGGACTCCATGAGATGCAGCCCAAAGTCCTGAGAAAATTGACTGATATAGTTGTCAAGCCACTCTCCATGATATTTGAAAAGTCATGGCAGTCAGGTAAATCCCTGGTAATATTCCTGAATGAGTAATCAGCCCTGGAGCTGCTTTAGTACAGCTACATCCATGGGATAAAGAGATTTTGCTGGAGAACTAATGTGACCCTTCTACATGGAGGATTTTTTTTTATTGCAGCAAGTAAACTACCTATGTTATATTTTAGGAGGACTCTTATTCTATATTCTCTGAGAATTATTCCTCTATATAGTCTCTTTAAAGCCCAGGTAAATAAACTTTCCAGGTCTGAATTGTGTCTTACCATTTTCATGTTTGTGTATTCTTAGACTTAAATAATTTTTCTCTTGCTGCCAGCTTATCCTTTAATATTTTACTTTGAATATTTTAACAACTTAAATTCTTCTCTTTACAAGTTTGCAAAAAACACCATCAAAAATTACTTTCGGGGCAATATACCTTCAGGTATCCTGTTGTAGGATAAGGAAATAGACTACAAGATCTTTTGAAAACTCATTTCTGTTTCATAATTATGTGATCTTCAAAAATTGGGTCATTTTCTAGCCGTATTTGAATTATTAAAAAAAAAAAAAAAAAGTTGTAATAATTCAAAATGAGTTTCCATTGCATGAAATGTGCAAATTTCCAAAGGAGTTTTTATTTCTATTCCTATTTTATTCTTGAATAATATTTTGAAGTTTCTCCCCAAATTACATTTTATGTCATAATAGATTTAGTTACTAAAGTAATTTTAGAAATGGAACTTAATTTCAAAATTATTTTGAAGCAATATTTTAATATGATTTTTTTCTTTGAAACTTTGAATTGAAGCACATTTGTCTTTGCATTCTCCAATTAAGAAACCACAATGTTTCTCAAAATTATGTTTTCCTATGGTAAAATGTGAATTTCAACCAAAAAACCCACAACAATTTTGCCTCCCCCATTCCCCCAGGAAATCTGTTCTTTGAGAGAAATTTAATGGATGTACTGATTAAGAACTGTTCAGTTCTTACTAATTCTTCATTTATTATTCCATGCTTTTGACCCAGAAATGTGAAATCACAGCCTAGCACATAGTAAGACCCTAGGATCCATGTATGTATATGTGCCATATATGTATATATTAATTAATGGAGGAAATGGCTCATTTGAGCTAAAAAGTGCTTGATAATAATGCATTTTATATCTGGAAAAATTTCCACTTACTTAGAGGAATACTAAGCTTCATGCTGAAAAATGCAAAGCACCCTTTAATCAGTGTTAGGGTAGGAAAACTAAAGAGAAAACCAAAAAGAACAAATTCGAACAAAATCAACACAATCAAGAAATAAAGCCACTCAAACTGAAGCCCAAGGACATGATGTGAAAACTGGGAGGAAAAAATAAGAGGTAATTTTGTGAGTGCTCAGCTAATGAATCCTGGTTTCCATGGATTTGATCTTTATGCCTGTGCCTGAGAGGAGTCCAATCTAAACTTTTCCTTTATCTGAAGTGTTCATGATTTATTTTCTGTGTGGATTATATGACATTGGATAAAGGTGGTGTTTGTACTGCAGCTTTTCTCTCAAGAACAGTTCAGCTGGGAACATATCCTTTATTTTGCTGTCATCTTTCACAAAAAGTACAGAAACTTAATAACCTTTTGAAGACCAGGAGTTTGCCAAATTTAACAGAGAATGTGATTGAAATTGTCTAGTTGTGCAGTGGTTGTTTGAGGTGCAAACAGTCAGACAACTAACTAGGCAAAGACACGCCAGACTGTGATTATGTAGCACCCATAGAAAAACATGTTATAAAGATCCAAGTGGAAAGGCTGGTGAGATAAGGAAAGAGTGAGCTTTGATAAACTGCAGCCAAGAATAGCTTCAATAGCTTCTTCAGTATTAGAAACAGGCAACTCCAGGGGACCAATTAGAATTTTAAGGGTCTTTTTAAGTCTTTTTAAGGGTCTTTGACCAGTTTTTAAGGGTCAAACCTAGGAGCTCAAGTACACACTGTGTAAGACCTGTCTTCACATAAAACTACTGTCACGGGCAAGAGGAAATACTACTCTACCTATGCAATATAAAACAGAATATATCTACTTCTGTCAATACAGCATTTCTTATATCCAAAGAGTGAAAAGCAGCATTATGAGAGAATTTCTATTAAGTAATTTTTACTGAGTAATCATTGACCAGCATGACATCTCGTGCTGCAAATGCTTCCATCAGTAGAATAAGCGACTAAGATTATTATGAAAACAGAAAAAACCTCTTTATTTTTTCCCTAGCTTACCTTTACTTTTTGCAAATAAAAGATTCATTTTATTTACGTTTAAGACTCCAACTCTTGTTGTTGGACTAGAACCAGAAAAATTTTTGCAATTAGTTGAAAGGCCAAGCAACTACTCAAGTGGTGCATTTAAAATCAGTTCAGTTAAAAAAATTTGTCACACTACTTCTTCCTTTATTCATAGCAACTACCAAAACAAGAGGTGTGGAGATGCTAAGTTGGGTGAATAATCACCTGAATGCAAGCTGGCTATGAAGCAATTGAACTGAGGTGTTTCAGAATACTCTTGTAGCTGGCAATTCACCCTTACTTTTGCTGTATTGTTCATTCAAATAGTGAAAATTTAATGAAAATTCAGTCATTATTTTCTTGGGAGCAAAAAGACATTTTACAAGTATCAGATTTTTTTTAGAATGTTCACCCGCAATCAGTCCAATTTAAGTTTGCAGTCTCGCTTCAGTTTGCACCATAACAAAATATTTCATTTTGTAGCATTGAGAATGAACCAGTCTTCCTCTTCTATTTATCTGATAAGCATCTGTGAAACTATGAAAAATCATGGAAATCGTTTGCCCTACTTCTGTTGTGTAATAAAGCAGGCACTTCCAGAAGGCAAATTATCCTAAGGCTCTTATCCAAGAGGGGCTGCCCTGTGGGCATGAACATGTCTCTGCAGTGATACTGAATAAGCCTGGATGACTAGCTTACTCTGCATGATTGTGAGGCAGCTGAAACTGCGTGGTTGAATCTCATCTCTAGAGTCTACACTTGGCATGTAAATAAAGGAAAAGATGGATTTGAGGAGAGAACGTCTAGAGCCTACAAACTCCACATATAATTAGATTAATGAGAATTCTCCAGAGGTTCCATCAAAGGAGTAAATTATTTGTCTAATCCAAGTCTCACAGACAGCAAATGTAAGATTTTCAGTGCCTTCAGTAGAATTTGGATTATGCCACAGTTTATAATGGGTTTTTTTTTCTCATTTATATGAAAGTATTTACACCAAAATGTAAAGTAAATAAATTAAAAATAGGGTTTATTTTACCTAAGCTTAGACATCAAACAATTAGTTCTCTTAGGCTAAAATAATAATCCTGGGCACTTTCTGCAGCTTTGTGAAAATATATCAGGGTTCTCAGAGCTGCCCACCGGCTGGCTGAGCTCTGTTGTGCTATGATGGAGTTTTAGGCAGGTCCGGATTTCTGGCAGGAGCATGCTAGAAGGCCTGGAATAAAGAGAGTTGACTTTTGCTAGAGTTTCCAGGCTTTATTTGTGTTCCTGCTGGACCTCGTGGCAGAAAGACCCCTCCTGGCTCTCGGTCTCCCCTTTTTATCTGGCTGGGCAGTCCTTCCAAATGGGGAACCCAGAACCAATAGCTAGCAAGGGAGGATGTGACCCAGAACAGGGGAACTTAACAAAAGGGAAAGGTGTTGCCCTCTCACCCAGACCGAATCCCAGGGCTTTCAGCTTTGAATCTTCCAGATCTAACAAGGTGATTGACAGTGTCCCTCAGGGAGGAGACCATCAGAGGGGAAGGGGAAGGGGCACCAGGAACAAACCATTTTCAAACAAATATAAAACATAACAAAAACCATACAAACTTTAGAAAACCCAATCACACATCACTACAAAAATAGACAACTGCAAAGGGTAATACGTCTCACTAAGTTTAGGCAGTCATCTTGAGCCAAGAAGACTCTCCTGGATATATCTATCTTTCTCCACTGAATAAAATTGAGCAGGCAGTGATTAGTTGAGAATTCAACAATTTGCTGTTAGGAATCCAACTCAGGCAAATTGATCACCTGAATAGACTGGATAATTTTCTAATTTTTTTTCCTTAGCAGTTTCATTACTGGTCATTCAGTAAAATACCTATACCTAGAGCAAACTTTGTCAACAAAAGCATTCTATTTCATAAGCTTCAGAGGGAAAGCTAAGATGGCTTATAAAAGTGGAATACAGGATTTCTTTCCCTCAACTTGCCCTCAACTTCCAAGGACTGAGATTTTTCAGAGATAGGACAGTTTCCCACAAAGTAGAGCCCTTCTGTTAATATCTGTGTAGCAGAGATGGTACCACCTCATCACCTGTATTCTATTGAACAGACTCATGGTCTATATTTAATGAAGATCTTTAATAAGTCACAAAAAACTAACACAGAAACACAAACTTGGAAAAATACAAAGTACTTACGTGAATCCAACATTTAGGATTGTAAAATTGTAATTTGTTAACACAAATAATATTGGTCATAATTTACAAAGTTCAGATTTATAAGGCCGCAAATCAGTCCATCCCTATGCTCCAAAGAAGATTAATATATGTCAGCTATTCCAGATGCTCACTAAGTTGTAAAAGCCATCAATGAGAAGATAAAAACTTCTTTTTCTATTTAGAATATAACTTTTTCTATTTTTTGGAAAAGGATTTTTACTCATTATGTTTGAATATGTTTGTTTTAATTGTTGAAAATCAGGCCATTTTTTCTTGTTCTACACCTTAACAAGTGTTTGTCATCAATTGATGGCTGCTGCTACTAATCAATTCATTGAGTAAATACTCTTACTCACCAGCTGGAGTAGCAGGTTCTCAGAGGAAATCGAACTCCCTGCAAGAGGGATGAAAAACTATTCCACCTCAAAATGTGAGTGTGAGTGGCATTCAATGCCTCCTGATGCATAATGTCTTTGTTACTAACCTTATGTTTGCTATAACTAAGCAGAACTATGTCTAGGTTGGCCTTGAACATATCTGGTATGTCTTCCCAGAGAGTCAAGGTTTTTATATTTTTTCTTGGTCCTGGGGCTGCGTCTTGATGATAAGGTTATTGATTTGCTTTTTCACTGGTTTTTTGTTCCTCCATCCCTCATTTAGTCTTTTTAAGGTTTAAGACACTATAAAGAGCTAATTTCTTCAGTTAGTGTCTTCACCACATTCATTGCAGACATTTTCAACAGTGTTTCTACTTCATGTTGATATAAAAATGTCACCTTATTTAGATACATTGTTGTCAGTGTACTTCAATACTGTATGCATAACAATGACTCTAGCTGATTAACCTAAATGCTTTTGGTACCTCCAATGTGCTGGATAATTTTTAGTAACTTTCATCAGTATAGGCATAAAAAAAAAGATTTTTTTTTTAATAAAAGTCCTTTAATTGGATTCCTCCTAAGTCTTATCTTCAACTTCTCTTATCTTCAACTTACGAATTTGATAAGCACACTGATAGATTTTGTTGCTTTCTTCTCTGTGTATTTTAATTTATCTCAAATGTTTTCTATTTTTCTCTTATTTTCACTAGTCAGCACAAGCAATTTTTTTCTCCTAAGTAGTTGTTTTGTTTTTTTTTTTTTTCTTGCTGATATGTTAAGATAGAAGAAATCAGGTCTCATAGTCATTAAGGCTACAAAGATATCTGGACGCCACTTTGGGAGCCTCATCAGCATTCCTTTTTGACTATTGTCTAGAAAATAATTCAAATTTTTAGTGGTGGTTTGCAACTGGACTTTATTTGTTCTCATGTTCCTTTATCAAAAGTGTATCAGCAGCATCCCACATCACAGACACTTTTCTACAACAGACCTAGATTTCAGATCACTTCTATGTTTCTTAAGAAATAGAAGGTGCACTTGGTTTTTTTACTTCCATACAAGCCTTCTATGCTGTGGATAGATATAGGATAGATAGATAGAATAAATATACTACTTAATTTCAATTATGTGACTTCAAAATAATGCAGAAACTTTGACTCATGTAATCATTCACGTTTGAAGCAACCTCAGGACATCTTGAATTCATCCTCCTACTCAAAGCTGTCAGTTATGGTTCAGATGAGGTTGCTCAGGGCTTTGACTTCTTGGGTCTTCAACACCACTGAGGACAGGGACTGCACAACCTTTCTGGGTAGCTGGTACCACTGCTGGACTATCCACATGGTGAAAGAAGTGTTCCCTACATCCAATCTGAAACTCTTTTTTTCCAATTTTTGCTCATTGTCTCCTCTTACTGCTCTGAATATTGACAAACTCAACTCCACCTCAGAGCTTTGGTTTAAAGAGATCGTTTCCAAAAGAAGGAAATTGAATGAATGAATCTATCAAAAAACCTCCTTTACATCCTCCAAGCAAACACAAATAAAGGCTGCCAACATCCAGGACAGTGTAGGAATATTATGGCTATGCTTCGGAATATGAAACATATCTGAAAGAGAGTATTTTTCCCAGGATAATTATCAAGCTATCTACTTCTATCAGTTAAAAGGTCTAAATCTGTTAAAGAAAGGTGGGTTTACAGGAATTATTATACTTTAATGGAACACAAAGAACATGAAGTAAACCTTCATGCTGTTGTCTATATATTCCTGATTTGGAATATATTCTATCATAGAACCATGTCACAGAAATCCTATTCAAGATTGTACCACCCCTTTCTGCATAATAGAGATAATACCTACTTGGCAAAGATATTTTAAAATTTAATGCATTCAGTTTTGAACAACATCCTCAGATTCCACAATAACCAAAAAGCTTAAGGGTACATTAGAAACAGAATATACAATTCAAGTATCATTATATTCACATGTTTTGTAAGCTAGAGAATTTGATTGTTTTGAAGCTTTTTTTTGAAGGCTTAAACACAAAATACATCTTCAACGTGTTTAAATAAGGACAGACAAGTAAATTTATCATACATGCCAAAGAGATGTGTGGAACAAGAAAGAAAAAAGGGAAGTTTATTGGGTGATACAGATGAATGCCCACTTACAACTGGTGTCACAAAACAACATGACAGGTGAAATGAGTTTTTGAACAGCTGAGCAGTATTATTCTCATTCTTATTAATGTTTTTTCTTTTTTTAGACAAAATTTTAGATATTGAAAAATATCCATCAAATAAAGTTCTGTTGCTGTTGTTTTTTTGGGTTTTGTTTATTTTGTTTCATTTTGGTTTGTTTTTGTTTTTTAACTGCTGAGGATCTCCATTTTTCCCTTTGCGTGCAGATGGAAGCAGAGCCAGCAAAACTGGTTGTTTGGTTGTTTGGTTGTCTGCTTGGATTTTTTATTTCTACTTGTATTTCTTGGCAGTTTTTCCTGAAATAAATTTTAGTAGCCCATGTTGTTTTTCACTCAGTTCCACGATTGAAAAACTAAAAAGAATATGAGAATTGTATTATTTTCTAGTCCTGATCAGAAAAATATTTTTCAGTTCCATAGAAGAAATAGAAAGCGTGTAGTTTCAAAATAGTTTATCATTTTTCTGATGTAGAATCAAAATGACATTTTTGGAGAATGTATTTTTCTTTGTGAGAAGGTTATGATAGATATTCTCTCAGTCTACCCAATGCCCAGACAATAACCCAGTGGCTAGAACATTTAACTTGGGCGTGGGAGTAACCAATCTGCTTGTTTATGACAGATTAGGTTCCCACAGACTCCATCCCACATAGCAGGCAAGATTCTTGTTCATCAAATTATAGCATCAGCCTCTTTTAAAATGTCAAATTCTTCTTTGGCATATCTTCCTTTCTCTATAAACAGCTAAATGGAAGATAAATTCTACAGTATGGAGATTATGGTGGATTTTTAAGAAGAGGGACCATATTCTAATACCTGTTCTATCTGATTCAAAACAGAAAATAGATTATAACCTTTGTATGTCCCTTGAGTGTTTTGTGAATTTTTACACCTGAAAATGTCCTAGCCTTAAAAAATGAATTGAAACATGTCAATGTAACTGTCTTACTTTATTTTTATTGTTTCTTCATAAAAGTTGATTACTGTAAAGCCACCCCTCCCCTTTGATAGGCTTCTGTGATATCTACATGACTCATCTCATTGCTTACCAAAATGGAATCCATGGCCATTATGCCTGCATTATTTTGTAATGTTACAACAATGGTAAGGTAATGTATATGAAAATGCCAGTGTAATTCTCTGCAGACAATAAAATAGATCTGAGTTAGTAAGGAAGACTGGAAGGCTTATTAAAATGAATAAGTGATTATTCTAAACTTTATTAACTGTTATGTATATCATGATGTTTTATGTACTGATTAAAATATATATATATTAATATGTTTCGCTGTGTATTTCAGAAAAGGGGCATTCTATTACAAAATACGGATAAATAAGAAAGTGCATAGGAAAGAACCATTATAAGAAACACTGAATAAATTGTCTTCAGAGACAAAACATCTATATTTGAAAGGACTGTGAATCAATAAGAATGTGTTTCTACAAAATATTGTGTTATCACTAAGCAGAACACAGAACAGAAATTCAAGGAAATATCTTACAAATACATAAATAAACACTGCTAAATAAGTCAATAGCTAGTACATAATAGATACTTAAATGCACTGAGGATATGGAGAACATATGGAATGAAGACAAATTGCTCAGTCCTATAATTGTCATTTCCAGTTTCAGCACAGTGGTAATTGGCAGGAGAAAATTAAAAATTAACATGGAGTTATGATTAAGGAAAATAAAACTAATATTAAAGAATACTGAAACTAAATTCTTTCCAAAACACTAGTGTATACATATTTTTTATTGCTTGAAACAGCCTTGAGAGAGCTAGCTGAGGTGTGCTTCAAATATAGTTATGCAATGAAAAACACAGTGATAAATTGCCACCAATTTGGGTTCAAAAGAAAGCATAAGAGAAGCCGTTTCTGAACTTAGTTAAATGGCAAGAGAAAAGATGATGAAAGAAATAACTGGCATGTTGCTTAGACTTTTGTCTCCTGATAAACACCAAGACTCATTTTCTGCCTATTTTAGCATTGGCTTTATGTAAATGTGAAAACCAGAAAACCAGTTGTGTTTCCCTTTTTTAGGGAAGTTTCTGTCTACAGAACTCAAAGTGCCTCAGAGGGCTAAAGCTGCAAAGCAATGATGCTCATTATGTGAGTTGTCTTGGCCAATGTAAAAGGCCGTTTTCAGGAAAAAACTGGGGTGCTGGCCATATTATGAAAATGCAGTCCAGGATCACAGTGACTGTTAATGCATATTTATTTTATAAGCATGTCTTCATCATGCAATTTAGTTGCCTGCTATAATGAGGACTGCAAATATGGCAATTATTTTCTCTTAAAAAACAACAAAGCCCAGCAGTGTGAGGCCCGAGTTCTTCAAAACACAAGGACTTGCAGTAATTTCTTTAATATTTAATTCATGTAGGGAACAACTGCCTGTCTCTCTACTTAAAAATCTTCAATTTACCCCTTTTTTCCACTGACATGTTTTTAAAACAGAAAATGCCTCTTTATGAACGAAGTGTGTGCAGGAAATTTTCTGAGACAAAAAATCATCATATCATTACCATCACTTTTATGCCCAGCTAGGAAAAATACATTGACATCTTCTTGGCTGCCCTCCTGGAATGGTCTTGTCACTTTCATTCTCTGCTTGCAGGAAAAAAAAAAAAAAAAAAAAAAAAAAAAAAAAAAAAAAAAAAAAAAAAAAAACCAAAAAACAAACCAACAAACAAACCTAACAGAATGAACATAAGCCTACAAGGCAGGGAGCCACACAGCCATAACCCAGTTTGAGCAGAGGGAGCTGGAAGGAAGCCCTGTGCTGGCACTCAGGCCTCTGGCACAAAGGTGGGGAGCCTGAGTGCTGGACTTGCTGCTCACTGCCTTGGGGGTGCTGCTCAGTTGCCTTCTCCCTCTGTCGGGATAAAAAGGCACCCATTGGAGTCTCCTGGCTTAGAGATTGCCAAACCAGTACTTCATTTCATTTTGCCCAGGAGTAAAACTCAGGAAATCCCAGTTTCAAGGGAACTCTATTGTTTAACTTGTCTTTTTTTGTTTGCTTCATTGTTTTCCGCTTCTCTGTTTGATTTTAATCTTCAATTGGATTAGGATTATAGGGCTTTGTCTTTTTCTTTTTTTTTATTCTCATCCTAATACATAGGATTCCTTAAAATATCCAGTTTTGTTATTTTTCAAATTTTATTTTGGTTTGGAAATTTCTTAGTTGTGTGAGTGTACGCATAATGTTAACATATTAAAAGATATGTATGCATATAATATAAATAGAATATATATATATTTATTTATAGAACCTGTGCATTGATGAAAGTTATTACATCCATACACAATATCATGTGGTATCTACATAGTTCTTAAGGTTCAATGCTTAGTTAGTGCACTAAATTAGTACACCAGTACTACTTGGTGTATTTAGTTAGTACAATGCACAGTTAGTGCAACTTTTGCTATTGATTTAACTGAAGGCAAGGTTTAAGAATTTTTTACTAGACCTGAAGAAATAATGTTTTCATTTAAAGAATAGAAAAAAATTTAGGGAGGGGGTGCTTGTTTACATTGAACAGAAACAGAATACACCATACATTACTTGACACAATTCAAATGACAAGAATAATTTTGATGAGAAAATTTACTCCTGAAAAAATATTGGCAACTCCAAATATTCTGGGTCATTTCACAACCTAGGGAAGTTTAGATTGGACATCAGGAAGACTTTCTTTGTCAAAAGGGTTGTTAAGCATTAAAATGGGCTGCCCAGGGAGGTGGTAAACTCATCATCCCAGGAGGTGTTCAAGAAACCACTTGATGTGGCACTTAGTGCCATGGTCTAGCTGATAAGATGGTCAGAGATGGGACTCAAAGATCTGAGATGTCTTTTCCCATCTAAATGATTCTGTGATTAAGGATTAATTTCAGTACTGGTAATAATAATTGTAACACTAAAAACAAAGAAGCAGAAGACACATTTCAAAATGCAAAATGTTTAAGATGTTTAAGTCTTGCTAACATGAAGCTTTTATTTAGAATCTGGGAAAATGGAAGTTTCAAATAAAAGTTTTTACAGAGTGCAGCATAATTTCCTCTAAACTCACAGTAATAAAATTCAGATTGACTGGAGGGGAAAGTTAGATTCAAACTATATCATTGTGAAGACATGCTCATATTTAGCTGTTTATTGTACTAAATATTTTTGCTCTATAGAGAAAAAGGATAGCTGTCATAATTATTTTTAGCTCCATTTTTTGTATTGTTGATTTGGGCTTTTCATGTGGGCAGTTCATTTTGATTAGGAGTAATTTTATTCACATACATTATATGAGTAATTTCAGCATATTTTTATCTTGATAAGCTAGAAGTGCTTCCGTATTTTACATGGAGTGTTAACATCTGAGGATGCTGTCCCCTTGTATAGCTCAGCAGTGGTTAAGAAATATCTATCATCATCAAAGTAATAAAAATATATTTATTCGTACAAAATTTCACTTTGGAAGTGATGGAACTGTTATTTCTACATTTAAGAAAAAAGCTGATTTTTGGGCAACTACTCTTCAATATTTAATCTATTCAGAGGTCTAAGATTAGATAGGTTATAAAGTATTAAAGTTTCATCGTATAAGAAATAGCCCTTTCATGCAGTAAAGTGATGGAAAAAAATTTTTTTTTCTGCCTTCCTTTGTTATATTGTTTGTTGCTTACTGTATTAAGAGACTAAGGTGGAAGTAGGGAAACTAAGTGGGCACTACATGTTGAACACAGTCTCAGCTCTTTATTTCCAAATTACTTCTTCTAGAACTGTGTAGATGGAAATCTGTGCTACTTAAGCTTATGACATAATTTGACAAGATCATTATGGAAAATTGTATATTACTTGAAAATAGCTAAGTGCTTGCTTGACATAAGTAGCTAGAAATGTTAGGCAGCAAGTTGAACTCAATTTGAACTATATGGCTATGTTTAAGTCAGAGCAATCATAGTGAAACCGGGAGCTAACCATCTAATAATAGTTAGAATAGACTAAGATGTAGCTTAAATATAGCTTAAAAACTAATAGCTAGAGCAAACGGCCCATAAACTGTAACAACCTTGTTATAACATGAACTACAGAACTGATGGAAACCCCCACTGAAAGTAACCTAAGAGAAGATGACCATGTGCAGTGAAAGAGCAAACCCATGAAGAGTGAGAAGACCCATGATCCTAATACTGCTACTAATACTGCTACTAATACTGCTATTGTCCCAGCCTGTTGCATGAGGGATGGGGAGTTTAGATTTTAAGAGTATAACTGCCAAGGGATTTCTTTGTTCTGGGTCCCTCTTTTGAGGCATCTCTCTTGAGCTACCAGAAAACATAATTGATCTGTGCCAATAAATCTATCTGGTGGAGGTGAGAACCTACTGCCAAAAATGTCTATAACAATCATAATGGTGCATATGAACAACTATGGACATGCTGGGAACACCATGACAAGTTTGATTACCATTTTACCATATCCCACTTACATTTACAGTGAGGCCCAAGAAGATATAGTGTCATGGCTAGAAGAGTACATATGATCTGTAGGCATCTTCTAAGAGCAATAATAGTATTTGAAATTTACAGCATTTCTCTAGAAACCTGATTAGACCATGTTAAAGTGTCAATTAATTATAAACAAATATTTTGATTTATTGCTGGCTGATGACTCAGGTCCTACATTTTAGCACTGGCTGTAGGCATTTAAACCATCAGAATACAGTGGTCCTCAAGATACTTTCCAGCTTGCCTTGGATTCTCAGAAGTCCTTGGGACTGCTGTTACTTTTGCTGAGTTGGATGTGAATTATGATGCAAAATCTTACTTTTTAATATATACTATATTTTTACTATTATCACAGTAACACACAAAAAAAAGAAAAATTAAAGCAAAACTTTACAGTAAAGCTGTCTTTGTTCATACATGCCATAGATACACAGGCTGTAATAACCAGAAAGAAACAGGTAAATCTGAGTAATTGTGACTTCTTCAAACAGAACAATAAGTCATTGAAGTATTTATTCTTTTTGTTTTTATTAATATTTTGAAAATTTCAGAATTTGACCTCCGGATCCTGTGCAAGACCATAGTGAACACTTTCTTTAGCATTTTTTGTTCAAAAAACTTTTTTCTCAAATAAGTGGAAGTACTACAAATTCTTGGAGGCAATTTTGCTCAGAGCAGTACTGCATAGGAAGAAAAAATCAGCAAGCTGAACAGCAGAAATAAAGTCTAGCAAGCAAACTTTATTATTTTCTTTAGAAAATAATATTTTTGCCTTTCAGAATTAGAAAGTATTCACCAAAACCGTATTTTTCTTCTTGAGAAATACTTTCTATGTGCATATCCATGATCTATAAGGAAAACTTTTTTAACTGGAAAAAACCCAGAGGATCTTAGTGGAATTCATGCTTTGGGAAATTATTTACATTTTCAACATTCGAAAAGTGCTAGAAATGCAAATTAATAAGCTGTTTTGTTATTAAATATTACTGGTAGTCTAAGGAAATAGATGAATGCTAACCTGCATAAATCATAAGGAGGGAATGCCCATCTTCATTAACAGTCTGACCAAGGACTAAAAGGAACACAAAAACAAATTTCAAAGTGACATACTCAGAACCAAAAACTAATTACTTTGCTTTTATATATTAAAAAAATAAGTCACAATGTTTGTACTTCTGTACAATTTTAGAGGTTTGCTTTCTTCTTCAAAGAAATCTCCCAAGAAAGCATTTCCTCCTTCACCTAAAGCAATCCACTCTTGCTGATTAACATTGCAACATCAGAAAACAGAAGGCAGCTCTTCTAAACACAAGAAGTCAGAGCATAAAGTACCAAGCCTTAGTTGATAGGAAAAAGTGAAAATTGAAATCCAAGTTATAGTCCAAATTGTAGTTTAGAAGTTCTGAAAAATTCCACAGGGCTCTCTGAAAGGTTGTGCGTGTGTGTGTGTGTGTGTGTGTGTGTGTATGTGTGTGTGTGTAGAATCACCAGATTATATTTTCCCAAACCATATATTATATAAGGTATCATGTAAGAGGCTGTTGTTACAAGAATTAGTAAAATGCTGTTATTTATTACTTAGTAGTGAACTGTAAATTTGCTGCATGTGTAGCATTTAATTATATTTTCAGAATTACAGAATGGTTGAAGTTGGAAGGAGCCATTGGATAAGGTCTGGTTCAATTCCCCTGTTCAAGTAGAACTCTTGAATATTTTCAAGGATGGGGACTCCACAGCCCTCCTGGCCAACCTGTGCTACCCCACAATGCAAAATGTTTTCTGATGTTCAGATGCCAGATGTACGGTGTTCTACTTTGTGCCCATTGCTTCTGATTCTGTCACTGGGAAGCACTGAACAAACCTGGAAGTCTGTTTTGCACCCTTCCTCCAAGTGTTTGAAAACACTGATGAGATCTTTTCTGGGCCTTTTTATTTCCAGGATGAAAAGTCCCAGGTTTCCAGATGTTTCTCCTAGGAGAAATGCTCCAGACTCTTAATAATCTTCATGGTCCTTCACAGACAGTGTCTCTGTTTTACTGAGGATCCAGGCACATAACATTTCAGGTTTGGACTAATCAGTGCTAAGTAAAGGGGAGGGATCACCTCTCTTGCTGTGCTGACAATGCTCTTTCTAATGCAGGCAATGGTACATTTAGCTGCTTTAGACAAAAGGACACTTTGGTGGCTCATGTTCAACTTTGTGCCCATCAGTGTCCCAAGGTCCTTTCAGCCTTTTCAGCCATGAAGCCTCCAGTATATGCTGGTATCTGGAGTTGTTCCCCAGGTGAAGGATTTTGCAGTTCCCTTTTTTGAACTTCATGATGTTCCTGTAAACCCAAATCTGTATTTTTTTTTCCTGATGTATATATTTTATTATGCATTGACACAAAACTAAGCTGACCAACCAGCCAACCAACCAATCAAAATTTGATCCAGTGTTCTTATTTCAGGTTATTCAAAGAGTTAGCGTATGTAATTCTTTTTCATGCAGCGCATAGAAAGGATGAAGTAAAAGTATGTTTAAAACATATTCTTGAACCTTTAAAATATAAATTTCCAAACTAGAATTTGTTATTGTTTTAAGATATTCACAGTGAATATCTTAACGGTGGTATATTTAATCATTGAGATTTTAAGAAAACTACATAGCTACAGAATAGGAGACTTAAAATGGATTGTGCATTAAAGTGCCTCTATTGCAACTTTTGCAACTTCTGTGATCCTCACTGCCACAGAAGAATTTTCAATATATTATACTAAGGTCTGGGAAGGCTACCCCAATGATAAGTAAACAAACACACATGACAAAAAACAAACAAACAAACCAAAAAACAAAACAAACAAAAAAACCCAAGTACCATTGAATTCAGTCTGATTCTTTGTTGGAGAAAAAGATTATACTTCATAGAATATTAATAAATGCAAGATGGTATATTTTATGGAAGTGATGAAGACATAATCATATCCAGCTTCTTCCCAGCACCATGCAATTAAATTACTACTGGGGCTGATATTGTGTAGTCCAAGTCTTGTGCAAGAATTGTGTTTAAAGGTAAGCAAAAGAGAAAAAGAAAGACTGTGTAAAATTTAATTTTGAAAGACTTATGTCTTGGTTTAGGAAGACAGGTTTCTGCCAGGGAAAGCTGGGGTTTCCCTTGGAACGGAGAATGTAAACCCCCCCCCGCCTTCCAAATTATTATAATTTTGCAATTAAAAGCTTTTCAGGTAAAGATTTGGAACAGGAGTAACAGTTCTTTACTAGAAATATTAAAAATACAAATGTAGTAGTAAAAAAACCAAGCAAACAGAAAAAACAGAAAATCCTAGAAACCCTGACAGAGTCAGAAATACAACCTGACACCATGTTGGAAGCAGTCCAAAGTAAGCCCTCCTGGAGAAGCAGATGTGGTTCTGTTGGAGTAGAGATGGTCCTTGTAGAAAAGGGTCCAGTAATGGCAAGATGGGTCCAGTATTCCTCTGGGAATCCAGTAGAAAACCAGAATGTGGTGTTCCTACGTCTCAGCTTTTATCTACGTAGGAATGGTTTGGCTCCCCCCACTGAGTGGAGCATCTCCCAGTGGGATGATGTAATGTGTCATGTCATTGGTGAGCCTTAATGGCCCATTAATAGAAGATACCCCCCTGGAGGGAGGATGGGTCCTGGAAGAGATAAGGAACACTGTCCCACCTGGTTTTAACAGCTGGTACATTACCAGAAGGCACCCGCCCCTTCTTCCCTGGAGTTACAAGAGGTAAAGAAAACAGCTCCCCAGTCAGTTTCAACAGATGGATTTTTTTTTTTTTGGTTACATAACCCAAGACAACTTAGCAGATCAAACATTCTTTACCATTTTACAGGCTAAATATAAATTCTAAGAAATCATAGCATGAACAAATCTGGATCAGATATCTCAAAAAATTCTTTAACTTTGCTATGACATAAATTACGTATTATATATTTAAGCAGTGTTAGTCAAGAAGTTTTTTTTCTTTAATACAGCTAACATAAATCTGAACTTTTCAAACTTAGGGAAAACATTTGGGCTTCTCTTAAAAACATGGTGGCTGATAGCAATTCACTTCAGCCACTAAAGAACAGTTACCTGTCAAAGAGCACACTTCTTGTAATGAAGGTTTGTCATTTTTTAATATGCTTCATTCTTCTTTGAGCCATCTTTAGCACTGAAATAATTTATTCAATTTTGAAAGATCCACGTATGTTCACAAACACACAGTTAAAAGACAATTATCTTGAAAGCGGTGACATAGTTTGCAATTTGCAGTGAATAAAAGGATTTAGTTGAGGCACGGTTTGGAGATTCATAAACAGCACAAAAATTATACATATCCATGAGTGTGATCAACCACCCCTGAATTGCACTCACTCAACCCAGCTGCAGCCATAGATTTTTGGTCTATATAAGGGTCATGAAATATTCACATCAGAAGATGACTAAGACAAATACTTCAAAATCTGGTCTAAATTCTTGTTCCCAGCTTTCCATCGAAATAGGAAATGATAAATATGAGAGGGAAAAAGCATTTTGAGAAATGGATTATGTTAATAGAAAGCTGACTTCAGTAAATATGTTCCAGCATAAAGTCAATCCCAATGAAATAACCCTTGACTTCTTAAGATGTTTGATCCTTTTTCTCTTCCATGAAGCTAAGGGCTTTTCCTTTTCTCATACACATGATAAATACCTTTGAAGTTTTGAAGTTTCTTTGTATTTTCAATTGATTTTTTGGAGTTTTTTCTCCTGGATTTATCTCTAGCAAAAGAAAAGAAATACTATGTTTCTTAAGTACAAAATTATATTTTCATCTAATTGGTCTTCCAGTTGGATGCTTTAGATGCCTAATCATTTTACTAACATCTGTAAAGATAAATTACATGTTTCGAAATCAGGCTGCGTATGTGTTTATGTGACTGCCATATCATGCATTTCTTTTTGAACACTATCATTCACTGAGGCAAAGAGAAGCTGAAAAATTCTGCAGTGAACTAGGCATGCCTATATGAGAACTTATAGAAAATGTTATAATGTCTTATCTAGTAAAGTGAGAAAATTAATCAATAATGAAAAAGTCAGCATTCTGTTTTCTGCAAACAGCATATGATTCAACACAATATTATTCTAAAATATAAGCAATTTTTGTTAGAAAATAATACAAAAAGTAACATTCTCTGAACTGGTAAGGAGAGTAAATGTATTCCCTTAATAAATGGAAAATTCATTCTCTTCTTGTTATATCCTTAAACATATATTTTAAATTTTTCATTAATAACTGTTTATAATACAAAGGTTGTATTCTCCTAAATTTCAATTGCATGGGATGGTTAAGCATATTTCCAGATACACACTTCCAGAAGCCACATTTCCAGATCCAAAATTAAGAAAACTTTAGGGAAGAAAACTGTTTCAATGCACAATCAACCTATTACTGCTTAAGACTATGGTCACCAGTCCCATTTTGGTCCACAGAAAATGGGAAATACTAAATACTCAGTTTAACTGCCTTTCCTTTAGAAATCAGAAATACAGCTATTTTATTTCACAGAAGAACAAAATTTGGGAAAACAAAGGCCAAAAGAAGCTCTCAGATTAAAGAGTTTCAAATATAATCCTGTTTGAAAAATACCAACATTATTTTTAGGAAATAAAATCTTAAAATAGAGAGAAAGAGTCAGAGATTAATCAAAAGGTTTTCCTTGCATGTGATGAATCCTGATTTAAAAACAAATCAGGAAATTGGTCTATTCCGCTATGAAAATTTACACAAAAATCATTGAAGAGTTTTGTGTGTCATTCCTAAGAAGAGGAGAAGCCGTAAACTGACAGTTCTGGGTGGAATGTTTATTTCCATCAGATCTTTCTCCCTCATTATTTCTTTAAAGCCTAAAAACCTTTAAACTTTTTTAGCTTGACTTATCATTGTCCATGAACATTTAGATAAAGCAGCCTTGTTGGAATGGCTGTGTAACAGAATAGATATATATGTGGAGAGCTGTGATCTTCAGTTCAAATTTTCTAAGTGAGTGACTGTTTTTCCTGCACAGCAATTTTGCATCTTGAATGGTGACACTCTTGTTTTTATATAATTTTACATAGCAGCTGTTATACATCCCTCTCTGCCAAAATGCACACCAACACACACTTGGATGTCAAATCAAGTCAGCCACAATTAAGGTTAGGAAACACCAACAGATAAACAGCAACCATATATATTTTCTTATTATATTTTTTTAAATTGCAACTTTTTACAGCCCTGTACTTCACTGAATAATATAAAAATTTGCAATGACTGCACATATCATTACAGGATTTTCACACTTTAAATTCAAGATCTTTAAAATATATAAAGATGTTTCTGTATATCTTTAAAATGCCCCAAAATAGCATTTTTAAGTAATTTTTTTCTGATAAAATTTAATTGAAGTACACAGAATAACAAGGAAGTGGAATAAGAAATACCGTTCCTATTATAAAATACTGAAAGCAATTTGAAATACTTGAATTCCAGAAAGGTTTTGCTTTTTACTCTGGAAATATATCAATGTGAAAAATTACATTGCTGTCTTGTGTTTCCATTGCTTGAGCTATGATCTTTTTGTCTAAGACAGCAGGATAAAATTGATAAAAAATAGATTTTCACCAGTTTTGATTTCATTTTGTGTTTTGGAATATAAGAAATTTATTTTTACCTTCCCAGTGTGTATTTTATTTTTATGGATGCATCTGAGATACATGTTTAATGTAATCAAACCTGCTTAAGCATGGGTATTAAAAGTGGATTGAATTCTTCCGGCTAGTGAACTGATGTCAGGCTTGCATAAATGTCTCATTCCACAGGCCCGTGAGTGGGAAGTTAACTTTCAGCAATGCGTCTGAGATCAAGCTTGATGAGCAAAGCCATCACTTGTTTAAAAACGGTTTCACATGTGGAATATTCATTGATTGATTTGTCTTATTTCCTTCTTTTTATGTACTCTACATTTTCAATCAGTCACTACTGAGTGTGAACAATTTTATCATGATGATAGGACAGTACAACGTCAAACACTTCAGGTCTTTACAGTAATATTAATTACAAATGTACAACATTTTATTTAAAAGTTCTGAAGACAGGGAAAAATATTCTAGATACTCATTATGTATAAGATCTATTATTATATCATTTCAAGAAAGAGGACATGGATTATTTTAATAGTTAGATGTGGTTTTGTCCTCGTTTAAGTATATTATTCTAGAATAAACAAAGCCTATTGAAGAAACAGCGCTCCATATTTTATTCAAAGGGTTTCCCTTTATGTTTTCTTATCAAATATAGGATTAAGATAACAGTTATCACTACTGGGGTTTGTTTATTTGGTTTGGGTTTGAAAGGATTTTTTTATCCTGAAGCCCTTCAGGACTTTGTGATTCATGAATGGAGGCCAAAGGTGACAGTTAGGACATCAGTATTTACTAGGATATAGTAAGATGGCTAAAAACTGCTACTACCACTATTACTATTACCACCACAAGTTCTAACAGTGCTGATACAAAACTGCCGTATTTCATAGCCCAGAAAATGTGATTTCTGTCTTGTCAAGGGCAATCCTGTTGGTTGCCTGAGGGAAGGATGGAAGTGTGGTTAAAATGTTATGAAAGTAAGGCTCCATGGACTCTAGATGGAAAAAAGAAGAAATCATGACCACAGCCAGGCCACTACTCCTTTGGGGTGATGCCCAAGGTGGCTGAGGGCTCTACTTACCCTGCCCTCAACAACCTCCCAGGCAGCTCAAACTTCAGGGACCATGGCAGGCTGAGGCTCTTGTTAGGGAAAGGGATGGGCACCAGCACCAGCAGGTAGGTATTTTTGTACAAAAATGTGAACTGTAAAGTTTATGAAGCTGTTCTAATGTGTAATTTGGAGTATTCAACTATTAAAATATTAATTGTGTTAGCCATAATTCCTTAGCTCACTGTATTTGACACATTCATTTTTCGAAGGTAACAAGCTTTTAAGTCTTACAATGATGTTCCTGGAGCTGCAGGTAAAGCAGGGGAGGGAGAAATCATTGACATCCTCAAAACATTAAAGCAAGCTGAAACCTGATCAGGCCTGGCACACCCTGCAGGACCAATGCAGAATCAGAACCACTGAACAAGAATCAGAACTGCTGAACTAAAGAAAAACCAAATTATTGTCCCCACCCCAAAGATTTTATTGTCTAAGAAAAGAAAAAATAATAGACATATAAACAGACACATAGGAGACAAACAGGGAAATGTTAAAACTGTCTCATTGAGCAGGGAAGTAAGTGGTCCCAGTGCACCATCTGTCTATTGTCTACTCAGGGGTTTTTTTTGTTTGTTTGTTTTGGTTTATCTTGTTCTCTGTATGGAGTGGGATATGGGCCACACAAACACATATTTTGAAATGAGATATGACAAAGTACTTAGAACAAGTCCTGGTTTAGTCTCAGGTGCTGTAGGGGACAAAACAACAGCATGCTTCCTTGAAAATTTAACAGGTGGATGGGGGAGACTGGCATCACAAAAGGACTGGTAGCACAAAGTGACATGTTAAAGGTCAACGTGTTTAAATAGTATAAGTTTATGAGAGGAAGATGAGTGTTGAAGGACCTTGAGAGATGAGAGAAGCTATTTGTTGAATGTGACAGAAAATGGTGAGACGGAAATGAAATGAGGAAGGTGACATTATCAAAATAGGTGTTAAGTTTACAACGGAAGTCTGATTAAAAAACAAGAGATTTAACTTGGATTTTTCAAGGGATGGAATAAAGGACAAAACAAAATCTGATCCTAATGATGCCCATTTATGTTAGTTTTATCAAAAATGTACTATAGAGACTGCTTTTCTATCTACTCTCACAGAGAGAAACAAGTACCAGAGATGTTTACTATAGATAGATAGATAGATAGATAGATAGATAGATAGATAGATAGATAGGAAACCTATTTCTACAAATATATAAATATATATTTTTAAACATATATATTTATATATATATGTACAACCTAGATAAGAAAATTGACACAGAGGTTCATTTGGAATAATTAGCTAAAGTCTGGCTGACAGTATTTATACTTCCCCAAAATTAGGAGAATAGAAGAGAAACACGCTTGAGAAAAAAGTACGGAATCTCTTGCTCAAGGAAGGAGTATAATTGTGTTTATTGTTAAAGCTTGGTCACAGTATCAAGAACTGCAAATTCCCTTTCCTTAGTTCTTTCTCCATCATGTTAAACTAATGTACTCTGAAAACCAAACTCTGTAGCTCAAATCAAAAGATTAAAAATTATATTAAATTATTTGTACTTGTTTACTATATTATTCCGTTCCAAGTCATTGCCTGAAAATTACTCTTAATGGTTTCAAGAATAGTCAATATTTTTGTCTGTAATTTGCCTTTGCCTGGTACATTATTCTTTCTCACCAGTACCTAATACTTTCACTTTTCTATGCAATATAAAAGGAATATTAAGATGGAAGGATGGCTTGACTAGTCTCGATATCATTAAGAGTTTAAGAATTATTCCTTTTGCTTTTTCTTAATAAATGTAAATAAAAGAATATTAAACCAGTGAACTGAAATCAGATTTTTTTTTTTACTTAAATCACTGTAATGTGGATTAGACTACATCCTCATTAGTCCAGTTTACCAAATACTTTCACCTCTTGAATCATCATTTGGATCAATTCTTAAAAATCCTGTTCCAGTTAAAAAAACAAAACCAAACAGGACTAATTTTATTACTCACAATCCCATTGCTACTAAATTGTTTTATTGGACAGAATGCTCTTTTCTACCATTACTTAGTAGTACAGCAGGACTAATTCCATCATGTAAATATTTAAAGGTGAGATTTGGGGATTTTCTCCCTAAGTATTACAACTCAATTACAAAACACACAGACACATTGTCCACACAATATCTACATTGCCAGATACAATATTTTTATACAAATGTTTTATTTATTTCTCATTAAATGAATTGCTTTATTGCTTTTGGGGGTTTAGTTTTGTTTTTTTAAATCACCAGGTGATTTTTATATCTGCTTGGCAAAACAAATCATTGAACTATTTTTTTTTAATTTTTGATATCTTTTATATCTATATTTATTTATATAGTCCTTTGTTTGAAAGACTTTTTTCTGATCCCTGTAGTGATTAGTAAATTCCCTTAAGCATCAGATGTCATTACTCGCATTTGAAAACATTTATCAGTATAGAAAATATAATTTTGCACCAAAGGAATGCTTATGCTTTCAAAAGCAACCCTTAAATCTGTATATCTAACATCACAGATCCTGCAGTATGATTTGAAAAGACAAAATAAATTCTCACTGAATATGAAATATGGGCATTGCTCCAGGAATCTTACTGTTTCCTACATTTGTTCCCACATAAAGAGCCATATGTCAACAGCTCAATCTGATTGCAGAATCCTTCCTCTTCCTTGCAGTTTTGAACTCTGGTATCCTTACAGCATAGCTATTTATTTTCAGGTTGAAAGAAAAAAACATAGTTGGAGTTTGTAAGATATTGTCCACATATGGAGAATTATAATTGTGAAAGAGTGTGGTTGGATGACCTTCGATTATTGCCAGGTGCACATCAAGCCACTCTAGCACTCTCCCATCAGTAGGACAGGGGGAGAAAATGCAATGAAAAGCCAAAGGATCATGTTAAGAACAGGGAGATCAGTTACCAATTATTAGCACAGGCAAAACAGACTCAGCTTAGAAAAATTGATCTAATTTATTGTAAAAATGAACACCCCAGGCCTCTCAGAGGAAAGAGGCATTTAGAGAAAATAACATGCTTTAAAGTTTGGTCAGCCATGAGTTGGTCAGGCAGTTGGTCAAAATGATCACTGTAGGTCCCTTCCAACTGAAATTATTCTGTTCTCCTCTATTTTATTCTATTTTATTTTTTCTATTCTATAGAGTCCTTCATGAAGGACTGCTCTGGTATGAGTCCGTCATGCGGTCAAAGTCCTGCCAAGACCATGCTCCAAGGTGGCTTACTACAGCCCGGTCTTTGAAAAGAGTTTTTTAAAAAAGACAGGGCAATTTTAATTATTTGAAGTTGGTAAATTTCAGTTATGTGGAAGAGTTACTTACTTCTTAACAATAGTAGGGTACTAGAGAAAGTGGTGCAGCTGGTCGCTTACATTGTATGCTAGAAGATCTTCTATTGTGAACAAATTTAGTTATATACCTCAAAATCATTACACTATGTAGTTTCTGCTAACAGGTAAGATTATGCTGTACCATTTCCTTCATGTGTAAAGGGGGGACTTTGTTAAGCAGCCAGTCATTTTCACAAAAAAAAAAACCAAAAACAAACAAACAAACAAAAAACAAACTGACAAAATTCCACTGAAAAATCAAAACAAAACTGACACAACAACATCAAAAACCAAAACAACATCCCTCCTCCCCCCCATAACTTCTCCAAAAACTCAGAGAATGAGAAAACAAAATATCTATAAATGTTCTTTCACATTTAGTTCTAAACTATCATTTTATTTAAAAGTTATTTGGAAGATCATAAAGATACATTGATAGGTTGGACTACTGGAATTCAACAATTAACATGGCAGCTTTTTATTTGCAGTTTTGGACTGTTTCAGTATCAAAAAGACATTGAAATATTGGAGAAATTTCAGCAGAAGTCATCAAGGCAGTTGGAGGGTGTAGCACTTGTCCTGTGAGGAGAGGTTCATGGAGCAGGTCTTGCTCAGACTGGAAAAGACACAGCTTTGGGAGGAAATTGTTAACTTGTCTGACAGTACAAGATAGTGCCAAACTCCCTCAGAGGTGTGTAGCAACTAGATAAGAAGAAAGAGTCACATATTGCACTGGACATTTACAGTGTCTAAATGGATTTCCTTCACTCTGACAGTAATCAGGCACTGGAACAGCTTGCTGTAGAGGCTCTGGAATCCCATTCTCCAACACTGAACTGGACAAGACCTCGAACATCTTGTTCTGGGTTGGCACTGCTTACAGGAAAGCACAAATTCTAAAGGTTTCTCTTGTCTAAGTTACTTGGTTTGTAATATAATCCTTTTTCCATCAGGAAATAGCTTTAAAAGAGCAGTTAAAAGTATTTATTTTATTTTATTGATTTGGTTTTGATATCTCCAACTCTGCATTATTTAACACCCACAGAAGCACTTTCAAAGTATCAGTGTTGGCACTACAGCTATGAAGATAGTTGTAACTCCTTTTGTAATTGTTATGGCAATTGTGGATTTATAGAACATCTAGAAAATACATTATCTCTGTTTCCATGTAGGAAGATATGTGGGCTAAAATATAATGATATTTCTTTGAAAAAAGTACAAGTTTTTCAGCACTTTTTTTCCATTCTGAGATGCTTTTCTCCACCACTTAGTTCAACAGACATGCAATGCAAAATGTGCAAGGGGAGAAGATTAAATCAGAGAGAAACTTGACCTATATTCCTGGAAGAATTTTAATATACATAATCTTTTAAGTGCTCCTCATGCAGAGACCATATTCTTTCTTAAATGACACTTGTTACAAAGTTGAATTTAATGATTCAGATTTTCATTGCCATTTTTATATTTGAATTTTGAAAATTAATTTATGGCTATTTAAAAAAAAACCTTAAATCACTACTATTAATATAATATTCTATAATTCTGCTCTCTATTAAGTGAAAAATCAAACATGCAAAAATTATAGATAATTTTGTTTTCTCTTAAAGAAAATGCTTTGACACTTATTTTCTTCCTTTTTTTTTTCCAATATTGAAGATGTTTATCAGTCTTTTTTCCAGTGCATTGTACTGTACATGTAGGGAAAATTTTAGTGATTAAACAAGTGAATATAATTTTTCTAATAAAATATAAATAAATATTTTAAGGATGAAGTATCTAATGATCTAGCAGCTTTAATTCAAAGTCTAAAAGATTAGTATAGCAATTGCATGTGAAATTACAGCTTGACCAAACTGAATATCCTGTTTCTTTACATCTCTGGTTCATCCAGTGTTTCAGGATTCCTCAGGGTTTTTCTTAATGCCTCTAAATCACAAACATTTTGATTTAAGAGAGCCAGTGGTGTGATTCTTAGAATGGTGCTCTGCAGGGCCAAGATGTGGGGTTTGATGAACCTTGCAGATCATTTCTTATTCAGGATATTCTATGATTATATGAATACCCTCAGTCTTCCTTTGTAGAGAAAAAGAAGAAATATATCTGTTCCCACTGTTGAGATGTAAACATGTACTTGAGAATGAAATTGATGAAAAAGTGTATTATTTCTTCATGCTGTTGTCTATAAAATGGTAGCTCAAATGTAAATATCTAAAAAATAAGCTCATATATATATGAGACCAAATACTACACCTGAATAAAATTTTAAATTTCAAGAACTTTTGGTAAGAGATCTTTCTTAATGCATCAGAAATTAAAAGATTATAAATCAACTCAGCCCAAATCACCCAAAAGCCCGAATCAAGACACTTCTTAATTCTGAATTTATTATAAAAAACCACAGTTGAGGACTTTAGCTAATATTAACCAGAACATTTTCAGATCTTCATCTCTTTTTCAAATATTCATGAATTTAAAACTTGTGTTTTCAATTGGGCTGAGTAGCGCTTTATGCCCTGCTAATCATATAGAATTCTCCACTGATTAATGAAAGCTTAGATACCTAGATTTTCTGTACACTTTATTATGCAAAATGGGTCCTAGCTGTGAGTCTTTACTTAGCAAATGCCTTTGTGAAGGCATGAGTTCCCTGAGTTCCTTATGTGTCACCAGTGTAAAACAGAGAAACAAAAACAAACCCAAGAAAACCACACACACACACAAGGAAAAAAAAAAAGGAAAAAATAAAATGCTTGGGAAAATTTATCATATCTGAAAGAAGTAATTCAAATAATCTTTTGCAACTATGCCCACTTATTAGTTTTATCTAGTCTCTATTTTAAGGATAGATTAATTCAACTATATCTTTCTTTCTCTCTTTTTTGTCTGTGGTTAGATCAACTTGTTAATTACATCTTTTTCAGGTCTTCCATTATTTTTCTTCATCTCAGTTTTTCTTTTTACCTTAGAATTTACAAGATAAATGCCTATCTATCTTACCATATATTCTAAAACTGTATATATCTAGGTTTAGCTCTTTTTTCTTTTCAGCATTTGATGCCAGCATTTGTTGCAGTGCACATTTTGGGTTTTCTAAAATGTCTGTAATTTTTGTTAATAAGTTTCTGTAAGGTTTCATTCCTACCACCCCCACCCTGCTTCTCTTGATCACTGTAATCAACTCACATAATAAGCCTGGCCTTCCCCATTGTATGTCTCTGATATCCCTGGCTAGGCCATTGTATAACTTTGTATCTTATCTGTGGACACTCCCTGGTACTTGATGGCTCTGGCTAAGCCAAGTGGCTTTGCCCGGCCTCGGGTATCATCCACACCCCTTTTTCCCCTACATGTCAAAGTCCAGCCCCCCTGTACCTAAACCCCTCTTCTTCATTTCCATCTGTAATGCCCATGTTGATAAGGGCAATCAAGAACTCTGACACTCACTCACACTTTGACCACCTGGGCCTTCGCCCTGAATAAATCCTCCTAAGCAACACCAAGTGTGAGTCCGCTCCATTCTTCCAAGCAAGGTCACGTCTCTGTCTGAAATCTGGACCCAAAGGATTAACTCGTTTGTATGGTATCTGAAGGGCAGAACTAGCCGGAGAGACAAGCTCAGAAGGGCCATAAGCATTAACTATGGCCAGGGAGCAGAATCTTTGGGTTGGTGGCAATCTTGTTCACCTTAAACCTACACATCATTGTTAAATGAAAAAAAAAAAACCAAAACCAAAAGAAGAAACAGCGATCTGAGCCTGAATAAACAGTAAATAAATTAATGTGAGTGGAATTCTCGCACACTTGTTTAATTCTATTTTTGCATGCTTGTAGGAGTTCCTAAGTTCTTAAGTATTTTTGGAGCTGATATTGATTTTTCTGGCACAATTTTCTAATATAATAGTTGTTTCATTTTTATTTAACTCTCAGAAATTTTTTTCTGTCATTTTCTTCCTTATGTTCCTCTTCTGTTTGCTTATTCATTTGCTTATTTTGCTTAAGCTCCCAGTTTTGATGTTTGGGTGTCAAACTCTTAACTGAGTCACTCCTTTTGATTTGATAGCCTATCACCTCTTGTATGCTATCTGTCGGTGTTTTGGTGAGATGTCTAAAGAAAGGGTTTATGCACTAAAGCAAATCGGGAAAGAGTCTAATTATTTAAATAAGAGGGCGACATAATCCATTAACAGGAAGGTCTTACTGAGCTGAGAGACAAATTGAAAGTTTCTGTTAGGAAATGTAATGTGTCCTTTGCAGCAGAGAAAAAATTAATACACAAATTCTTTAGTTGTTCCTAAGAAAATATTTTAGTGCTACACCAGTCTCTCTAGCTCTAATTTGTTCTCAGCAATTCCCTTTCATTCAGAGAAATGGATTAGATATTTTCTCTGTCACCTCTGGGTTTTGACCTGCATATGTTATAAGGGAAGCTCTTAAAAAATTGGACTAGGACATCTACTAAGGTAGTTGTTGGAATAGTGCCCAGGAAAACTCATGACTGGCAATTCTGGGTGCTATAATAGTGGCAAGTTTTACTTCTGTAGAATACCTTCTACCTGATACTCTGTTTGTTACATATTATTGCATTATCTGAGCCTGTTGAATTCTATTTCATTAAATCCTTTAATAGAGACTGGATTTGCTGATGTGGCTAAACAAAATCTTCTGTTGAACAGTCCTCCCAAATATATTTTCTTTATTGATCTTGGGACATTGTCTTTTGGTTTTGTCTTTTGGGTTTTTGGGGGGTTTTTTTCTTGTTTTGTTTTGTTTTTTCCTTAGAGGTGTTAGAATTGAAAGGAAGAGAAGGGAGGTCTCCTTTGTTTCACTTAATGATGTGACAGTGGGGAAACTGCCTTAGTGAAGGACTTCATGTTTAAGTAACGGTTAAGCAGTTTTACTTTGAACAAATCCCTACATTTTCTCCAAAAATCTAACAGCGCCTAATAATAAAGTACTCTTTCTACAGTTTGCATCTCTTCATAAAATTGTCCTAGAGATTCTTCATTGTTGCATATCCTACCAAAGTCTGAGCTTCCCTTACACAGTACTTGTGCTAAGAGAACCTTGCCATAACTTGTATTAAGACAAATGTTTTGAATAGTACAAACGTCAAATATTAGTCTAGGCATGATTCTGGAGAAAGGATGGGGATTTTGGCTATATCAGACGTTGAACAGAGAATCCTTTGGTTTTCATGCACTCATTCATGCATAAATATGTACACCTGTTTGTTTTCAACTTATCTTCAGTTAATACTCAAGGACATTGCAAGAGGTAAGTTTATAATGGGAGATAGGGAACTTTGCTCTCCTCTTGTAGGTTTTGTCTGGCATTCACACTTAGGCTTATTGAAAGAAAACCGAATGAAGTCCCTATTCAGAATCATGGAGAGGACTAACTCAGAATACTTATCTGTCAGTATTTCTGATTCTAGCTTGCAAAGTAATCATGGAACTGTCTTTACCATTTGGCATTTGAAAATATGCCTATTTCATTTGAAATGCTAATATGTTTCAGTCTACTATTGCAAACCCAGTTTCAATAAAAGAAGCAATGGAGAGAGACAAAGTGTAGAAAATACTGTAGGTAACTTTGACTCTGATATGCTGAGTTCTGAAAATCCATTATCCAATCTCTTTTCTGCCACTGTTAGATACAATCTTGCAATATAGGTCCAAAACATCTTTCTTGTACTGTTAGTTTGTTGTGGGGTTTGGGGTTGGTTTATTATTTATTTTTGAAACACTTTTTTCCACCCTGAAATTTATGGAACTACTAGTGATGGTTATGTTTGTGATTGAAATTTTGATATCCATATAGACAATACCTTGAGGAGTGTCAAAAAAGCATTCTTTCTTGAAAAAACTATATAGGTTAGATACAAATTCAGTGTATTTTAGATTCATTTCAACTCATTTCCTTTTTATTTACCATTATTAATTCTTTCAACATGGTGAGAGCTAGGCATATCTTTTACGTAATTTGATTATTCTATGTTTGAAACAGTCCTATTCTTTGCTAGTACTTTTAAACTCCTTCTTGAACTTAGCATAGGGAGGTTAAATCCTTGCTTCATTAATATTTAAGGCAGACTAAATGGAAAGAAATACTTATGAAGTCCAGACATCTTTGTCACTGATATAATAGTACAGAGAGACAATTTTCTTCGTAAGAACAGGAAGATAGTTCTGTCTGTTCCATGTTGGATCATTTATATCTGTTACACTGATGAATTCATTTTAGTGACAATGCTTTGCCTGAATAATGAAAAGCTGCATAAGATAGCCTGATGGTCAAGATGGAATACTTAAATTTTCTCCAATTACAGGAAAGCTTATTTTTAAGATTCACTGTTCAGGAAATCCATCTCATTTTTCTTTCTTTTTCTCTATACATTTTATCACTCTCACCATGATCCTAGAGAATCAATTATCATAATGTTTATAGTTGTGGGTTTATTATTTTGTTAGATGAGTTGTCCTCACCCTCATCAACTACTATTTTTACCTATACTATCAGAAATTCTTGAAAAACTGGTATTTTGCTATAGCTTTGGTATATATTATTTTGTCAGTGCTACCAAGTTTATCAGTACACTACAGAGTAGAAATTGATGACTTCTTTTTTTTTCGTGAAATTAACACTTCAGCAGAAGTGCTAACCATTTGATTTAATGGGATGATAAATAGATTTATATAGTCAATGAGTGTTTGATTCTAGAAGACACAATTGGGTTATCTAATTTGACTTGCTGATAAACATAAACTGTAGAATTGGATACTTTTAGGCCTGTATTAGACACATGATTTATGTATAACTGAACAGTTTCCAAAGGACATCTATTCATATATTAAAGGTGTCAAGAGATTGGCTATAACTTGAGTAAATGCTAAATTAGCAACTCAATTAAAAGCTTGCTTCTAAGTGATTTTGTCTGTCTTTTACTTTATGTTTTTCTCTCATGGACTCCAGTCCCTTCCTCAGATTTGTCCCACTGTTAAGGTATTGAGTGCTATGTTATTTCATTTTTTTTCCATATATGAAATTATTGGAATTGCTAAAAAATTGAATACATAGAATAAAACAGAGCAGATAATGATATTAGGATAAAAATTCACAAATTATCGCACCTCTCTATTTCCATGAATTTTCTGCTTTTGGGAAATTATCTTCATAGTAATAAAAACAAAAACTTTCTTTGTTTTTCAGTTTTTAAATCCATCGTGTGCTTTCCAGTAATAATGGTTTGCTTTGTAAGCCTTGTAGCATTTTTCTGTGTAGATTTAGTCTTAGCCTGATCAGTAATGACAGCAAGAAACTGTCTTTCCTGATGTGGTAGTTCTTATTGCTTGAACTAAATTTTCCATAAAATTAATTAAAATAATTCATCAATCTAAAGAAAAATCTGTTAATGTATATAAAAGGGACATCCATAACTTAAGACTTTCAAATGAAAGAGAAAGCTATTTGCAGATAGAATAAGAAGATGGGTGGAAGGGTGATTTACAGATGTTTATGTTCTTCCTGCAGTGTTGAAACAATAGTGCTGCTACTGGCATTGAAGTGTCCAAACTGAAAGGTTTCACAAATCTTAGAACAAATTGCAGTTAGCAGGAACTGCCTAACTAAATAAAATCATCTGTAGAAAATCAGTGACAAAGTTGTTTTTGGAAACAAACAAAAAATATGTTCATTCAACCCAATCATCTTAAATTGAATGCACTTTATATAGGATTATCACAATGTTTTCAGTTGTAAATTGAAGTATTTCTTCAAAATAAAATATAGCCTCTTCTGAATTTATTTTAACAAACACATAGACATTAAAAACTTCAATCTTTTGATTTTTTCTTGCCTCGGTATTCAAAAAATGTATTTTGTTCATAAGGAATGTGAGTGGTTAATCGAATGACATCCTAAAAAAAAGGTGGACAGAAAAATTTTCTAATAAAATCTGTGCTTAGGAAACTAAAGCTAAACTATGGCTCTGATTCTAGGTTGTTGCAGAGTACTCATGGGGTCAACAGGGTGATTCAGATCCTCTGAGAGGCATGTGCTTTGGTACACATGACCCTAACAGTAATTGTGTGCTGAATAGTTTTGTTTTGGTACAACTGGTGTTCTCTCTCACAGCTGACATTTGTTGAGAAAGGAATTTGAGCATCCAATTGGCTGTAAGCAACCTGCTGAGCAACCTTTAACCTAATTGACCAAGTAGTGACAATTTGTGATTGATAGGCTTTTTAGAGTATACCAACCTCTAGGAATATGATCATCAGAGGCACTTTAAATAACATACCAACAAAATTCCACATTTTCCTTGTTTAGGAAGATAAACATGTTCTGGATTTTTTGTCAAATATCATTGCACAAAAATGAAATTTTCTCTTGTGGAATGGTTGCATAAATTGCTTTTAACAGTAATTTTTCTTAAGCAGTTAATAAAAGATCCAGACAGACGCCTAGAAAGCTGTCATTAAAGTTTCAGTGTAATTACACATAGATGTTCCAAATTCTCTTCTAGCTTCATCTTTCCTTCTCATCTCTAGATAAAATCCTCCTATAGCCTGAGATTTTAAAAGTTAGTATTTCTCTTCTCCTTTAGCCTAATTTATTTAGATGAACCAGTTCCCCAGGAATTGTTTTTTTAACATAGATTGTTTAAAAGCCTAATTTATGGCATAGTGTAAAGTAATTTCTACCCTCTTTCTAGTGTGTAAAATAGCCCTAAATTTGAAAAAATTGAAACTCATTAAGACCTCATATCTTCAGCTTCCTTCTACTGTGTGTTAAAACCACTGGCTTCATCTATCTCATCCTGGGAAGCCATCCTTTAATTGTCTTTCAAGACATCAGCATCAGCCCCCAAACTGAGTTGTAGCCATTTGTCTAAATCATGTGTTTGTAACCTCCTCCTACGAGTTTTAAGTAATCTCCTTTCTTCCACCATTCCTTTTTCAGGCTGTAATCACAATCTCTAGTACAAGCTTATGTCTTTTTGGCACCACTAAAATCTACACATGGAACTCTTAGGCTTCATAGGAAAAGTCTTAATAAATATTACTTATTTCTATGATTTTTTTTTTAATGGAATTTGACTTTGTCTCACCAAAAAAACCCCCAACAAAACCACAAACCAAAACAACGACAACAACAAAAAGCACAACTAATAGCATTAAAGGAAACTGCGGTTTTAACTTGCCCAGGCATATCCTATACATTTTTAATTTGCATAATTTGATTTAGTGTTATTCATAGAATAAGTGTTATTACTATCATTCAGAAGTTGGTTTTAGCAACATTTGGACTGAAAATACTTTCACACTATCATCTTAGGGCCGAAACAAGTATCTTCTCAAAATACTAAATTGTTTTCTTGTTTTCTTACAGAAAATTTCTAGTGGTTTAAGCAGTTTAGGGGAAAGTAAGATAGGTGATAACATAATGGTGATTATATACTCTTAGCTTTTGAAAATAGTTCAAAATTTTGCTCACATATTAAAACACATACAAACCCAGTGATGTCTAAAACAAATCTTAGGAAAGTATGCGGAGTGCAACTCAGGCAAGGGCAAACTGGAGGTATAAAAGCAAAACTTGGATGTTTTGGATGTGAACAAGTGAACAACTTGTTCAGCTGCAAATCAATGTATATTGATTTTGATAAGGTTTGAGCATGGCATAGCTCACACATATCACTGTACTCTGATCCCTGAATTGGTCATGCCTTCATGCTCATGTGCATAAAATCTACTGTACTGTTTCTTACAAGCTTAATTCTCTTATTCATGTATTCTACAGCAAATAATCTTCTCATTCCGTTCCTCAGAGAGACTGATTTGAGTATCGGATATTATGGGTTTAAACCTCAAAATGCTTCTGCTTTCACCAGAAAGATATGGAGTGGGGTATTTTTCTTGCTGTTGTTTTGGGGTTTTTATCTGGGTGGGGTTTTTTATTTCTTTCCAGTTGAACCATCATTCATCACCTCTGACATCACTGACAGGCATTTTGCATGTCAGTCTCAAAAAATTAAATACACTGTCTCTGTCTGCCAATGTGCATTTACAAAAGGTCAGTATGGAAAATGATATCAGTGCCTTAGATGTCCCTTCTAGGATTGTAATAATAAAAACTACTCTCAACTTATTGATATCTTATGCTTAATAATCATATTTTAAAATAATTTTATTATATGCCTCATCAAGATTCTGCTTCATTTCTTACTGCATAATTTTGACAGAACTGCTTGGAAAATCAATGCCTCAGAGCTGTGTTTGGATTTACTGCTGAATCCAATTACAGTGTATTATCATAAAAAGCATCAAAGTGAAATTTATTGATGGTGCTTGTTTAGTGAACATGCAACTGTTAACTCTAAATATAAATATTTTAATGGTGTGATTACTCACCATAACAAAAGAGCAAAGAGAAATAAACTCTGTATTGTGGCACAACAATTTATTTTCAGATATAAACAAGGACTTTAGAAGCACTGTGTTATACATAGGTCTAGTCTTACCTGACTATAATTACAGGCAGAATTACAAGCCTTTAGAATGTTATCTTTTTTTCTTTTCTTATTTATGTTATTGATGTTACCCAAATAATAGACATCAAGAATATGCTATTATTTATACCACTGTTAAATTACTAGTTGATATTTATGGGTTCAAGAGCACTTGAAGCAATGTAATTTGCCTGTCCAATATCCCACATGAGACTGATATGTTTCTGCCTCAGACAGCCATCAATTTAATTGCTATTCCAAATTAAAACCTGGTATAAAAGGATCAGTCATTCTGTTAATGTAACATTTAGAAATTTGGCTAGTGAATATCTTTTAATCTACTTCTGAGGTGCCTCAGCAGTCTGTGCTAGGCTACCTTTGATTCTGTGGATCTTTGCAAAATGACAAGTAATCATCTCTTCATAAGGTTACACAAAAAGAAACCTTGTAGACTTTCCATGTTACCTTTAGAAGGAATGAAAAAAGTTGACCATTAGAACAACCTGAGACTTTAGACAACAGGAGCAAACAGGAAAAGAAAACCAACAAAAATCAAATATAAAAATTAAATTGTGGAATAACATTTCATCTTTTAGCATCTATATGAGGTATTTCTTTGTAGGAGTCTTATAATTAGTGCTTTTAAAAATAATTTTCTCGTAGAAAGAACACCAGTGTGTTATACCATATTTTCAAAGGAAAATTTAAAATATATTAATTTATATTTAAAAACATCATAATTTATTCTATTTATTCTGATTTTTTATTGTTCATGCCTCTTTGTAAACAAAATTGATTTGATGTGTTATCACATTAACAGTTTAATAAATCCTTATATGACTAGATTGCTTCTTAATTCTACTCAAATGTATGTTCATTTCAAAGTTGCTGTTTCTACATTTTGTTTTCACTTGTTAAGATGTTTTTGACTTTGCTGTTCTATTTATCAGCTGCTTTATTTATTACTTAGGGTCACTTTTCAAGATTCCTTGCAATTTTAGTTTCTTTAGATGGAGATGGGAAATAAATTTCTACTCGAAAATCCTTTTAAACTGGCTGAAAAATTTAAAATTATATATATGCATCTATCTAAACCAGTAAATGGAACAGTCAGAAGACAAAACTTGAAGCAAAAACCAGTAACTCAGGATGTGATTACATACTCTTAAAAATAGACATGAATTTGGATTAAATTTCTTCTAGCCCCAAAATATTTTTTTTTTTCTTAAAAGTCACTTTTTTACTACAAAAATGGAGAGGTCCCCAGAGTATTGAGGTAGAGCAACCATGTCATTCAATGTTTAGGGTTATAAATCTCCTGCTGAACAGGGCTGTTCATATAAAAGAGTTTTTTTCCAGTTTAAAGCTTCCAGTTTAAAGGTCCACATTTGCATAAAATTAGTAATTTTCCAAAGTTAATACATTTTACAATGTTTTTTGAACGATTTATACTAGCAATGTTGACCTAGTTTTAGTTACCAAGAATTCCCAAATTCAAACATAGCTTCCCCTCTGTCTGCCTTTGGCTATTAAAGTACAAAACTAAACCTTCCCTTATGTGTGACAACTTTAACTTGCTACATGTTGTTTCTCCTAGTGGAATATATTGATTAAGGAAAAAAAGACAAATATTGAAAATCAGGAACCAAATAGCACTTGTAAATTAAAATAATATATAACTGCTCATGGCACATTGTTACTTCTTTAGCAAAATCAGCATTCATAGAATTTGAGCATGTGACTGAAATGGCAGCGACTTGAAAAATTTCTAAATGTTTCTAATACAAATAATTGAATTCCTCAATTCTTTCTACTTTCGGTAGGAGTCTAAATCCATAACAAATAAACAGAACTTTTTTGTTCAACTATCTGGTGAGATTTAGAAAATTAAAACAATGCCTACCAAGTAGTATTTATTGCTTCAAACTGCACTACAAAACAATTGCACATCATAAATATTTTTACTTCCTTTGCAGTATCACATCACAATAATCAGTCAATGCACATATCACAGATCAAATACATTTATCCTCTCCTTAGTTCCCCAAAACATAATCATAAATCTCAGTCCTGACATCAGCAAATACTAATTCTTAGCAATACTTAGTGGTAGATCAGACTTGATAATTCACACAAATTCTGTTAAAATGGACTGAAGTGAAAGAAGTCCAAAGTTACACAAGTGTGGCAGCTCAAATTTTGAATAATGGACACTGAAAACACTCAGCACCTTTGCCAAAGGCTCTACTTTCACACTAATGAAAGTAGAGGAAGCTGCTTTAATTTTAAAGAACTGAGGTCCAAGACCTTTCTCTCTCTCTTTTTTCTCTCCAAAGTTCATCTATTTATAGATGGTTCTAGTGATTAGAAAAGATAATATGTGTACAGTTGCAAGCTGTGATAAATAACACTAAAGTATTCCCATGTGGAAGAAAAGACAGAAAGTGCAGCAGGAGGTTTCAAGGGCAAAATTTTATAAGAATTAATCATTAAAGGAGAAATGAGATATCATAGAGGAAGTACTGGATAACAATTAAAAGTGTGGTATAAAATTAAATGTTATAAAATGTAGGAAGATGTATTTAGGGAATAATACAGCTTGGGGTGTTTGTGCTTTTACACAGGTGGTTCTTGGACAGGTTCGATACTCAGTACAATAAATGAGATAAGTCTTTGGGGCATAATATTTAACCTTACTAATGTTTAAGGAAGATTTCAACAAGGTAGGAGTTATTTCTACAGACCTTTTCACTTCAAAGGTCAGCACATCTCTGAAAATCCACCCAACTATTCTGCTAGAAATTTGTGAAGATGCCATATTTCTGCCTGAAGGAATATTATCATTTTGTAATAGCTTCAAAAGACCTCAGCATAGCAACCAACAAGAAAGTTCAAATAACTCTAAGGCCCAGTCATAAGATGTCAGTGGAAAAGGAAAATGTGGGCCAATGTTCTATCACTGGAAGTATAACTACACAGAAAATTATAAAATCATGTCAAGTTCAGTAAGACCTCATCTTCAAGAGACTGAGTTGGAAGACATAATAATGGTGGAATTTCTATCATTTCAATTAAATACTTTTCTCACAATGTTTTCAAACTGAACATTTAATGGGAAAATTTCTAATTTGTGCATATTTTGCAAATGATGGAAAACAAGACATGAGATTAATAATATATTTTTATACCAGTCTATTTGTATAAGAATTGCCTAGACTGGTCTAATTAATTTTTTATGTGTTGATAAGATAAAAAATGCGGGTTTACTCCTTCATCACAAAACCCCAATATGTAATTCATAATATACTGCACTTTATACAGTACACTAGACTGTATATAGTATATAACATACTATAAAACATTTTAAAAATCTACTGTAAAGATGCAGAGCTAAGGCTTTTTCATCCTGTGATGTGTGCTAGAACTAAAGTCTGTGAACTGAGAGGTGTGGTGTTGTGACAGACAAACTGCCTCTGCACAAGCCAGTTCAGGAATAGCAAAAATATGCCCATAATGATGTTTGTGTCCTCTGATGTGGAGAAAAATATGTATTAGTCAAACTTTATGTAATACTACAGGGAAAAGGGAAAAGGCAAAAAAGAGGTACTCTTATTTTGCCCAATATCAGTGAAAGGACAGTGTCAGAAAACTATTCATTCAGATACTTCTCATGAAGAACAATATTGAAATATTTGCAGAAATAATTGCTGTCTTGATTTACTGCACTGATTTTGAGGTTTGTGTCTAACCATAGTAGACTTCTTTGAAAATATATTCTTAAACATATTTACTTTTATACGTAGCTTTTTTGAATTGTAAATTGTCTGTTCTTAAACAGATCTTAACAGGATCTTAAACAATCTTAGACAGGAACAACAAGATAGAGTTATCACTAGAAACTTGTGCCACACTACATGTTAGAATGTAATTTTTAAAACATTTTACTTTATGTCTATCCTGTCACTAACAATAGTTAAGGTCTGTATTTTTTAATATTCAGGGAGAAAAGAGACTAAACAAGAGACTAAGCAACAAATCTGATAAATTCAGGGGTGCCTTAGTATTTCCAGAACACATGATGAGGTGAGGTTTAGAACACATTTTGTCTACCTTAAAATGATCAAGAGAGACACCCCCCAGTGGCTTGTATATTAGGGTTGCTTAGGACATAGTGCTAACAAAGTCTCAGGGAGTAAATACTGAGTTTGAAATACAGGTGAATCAGTTAGTGGTACTTCAGTAACAAATATATTTACTACTCATCTTCGCGGAAGAAATTTCAAAGCTGAATGACAATTGGAAACTCCACGGAGTAGAAATGAGCAGATATCATTTGGTTCTGGCTCAAACCACCTTTTTCTAAATTGTGGTAAGAGGCCATATCTGAGAATTGCCTGTCAACACAAACACCAGTTTCAAAAATGTTTGGGGGCAATTTAATATTTACTTCTTTCAGTAGCTTAATATACTATGTCTGACAGGGAGTTTTTGCAAATCAAACACTTCTGGAGCGTTTCAATGAACAACTTTTCCATCTCTGGAAGTGCTGGATGGGACTTTCAGTAACCTGGTCTAGTGGGAGATCTACCTGCCCGTGGTGGGGGATTCAGAACTCAATGATCTTTCAGGTTTCTTCCAACCCAAACTTATGTGGTTCTATGATTCTTTGTTCTATGAACTTGAGTCCAGAAAAAAGAAAGTAATGGGAAAATCTAAATATTCTCTGAAAGAGTCTTTTTTCTTTAATTTGGTGAATCTATGAATTGAACCACTTTATTTAGCTTGAACCCCACACAAGAATTGATGCATTGAAAATTAAAGAGTTAAAAGATATTCTGAAAACAATGGCTAATGAGGAGTACTCCAATGATACAGGAGAAAAGGACCTAAATGGTTAACTGGTTTTGACATCGTTCTCTGTTCTAAAAGCCTGGTTTTTGCATAATACTGTATTTCTATTATTTATTTATTTATTGATTGATATGGATTTTGTCTATTAAAAAACTTAATAGATATTTGATTGTTTTTTTAGAAGGAAAAGCTGTACATTTAGGGAAGTCCTTACTTGTTGAAAATGTATTTAAGTTTCACTTGAACATACCTTCAAACACTCTTGGTTAACAATACATTAAAATAAATAAAATTATAGTTTTATAAAGCATGGCAATAAACTGTGCCAATTAAAAAAAAATTATCTAGGAATCTTGCTCCAACTCTCTGCCTGTGCAGATCCAAAAGGTTCTTTATTGGTCTTTCAATTTGCTCCTGGTTATTTTTGACACATATATTATTAGGAAATCTAGGTACATATAAATAAATAAAGTGGTTTATGCTGCAGTATTTATGATACAGCAAAAAACTTCCTCAGCACCTAAGCCATAATTTCAATTCTTTTCGATACTGCTATCTTGATATATGTTTGAGAAGCTTTAGAACAGAGATACATCAAATTGCTCAGGGTATGGGTTGCTAGGTCAAAGACTAAAGTTCTGAGCTAACAAAGTGTTATGATCAGTTTTTAACCCACGGTCTGTTCATGTCTCAGCTGGCCAGTGTTTAAACAGAGGAATTACAAGCACGTTGCAAACTATTGCTGCTCTTGTCAGTAATGTAGAAAGAGCTGCCAAATATTTCAGTAGAGTCTTGCACAGTAATTGGTATTCAACTGTCATTCTTCAGCTAACGGGGCTGAATAGACTCTTGATGTCATTCAAATGACAAGCTTTGATGATGGAGACAGCTATATGGACAAAAAGTAATGTGGAATGAAACTGCAAAGAAAGGAAGCTGATGTAAGTAACAAAATTTTCAGCTAACTTTTGTTTGTAAAACTTTTATTTTCAATTCCATCTAAGGGCCATATGAAGCTAATTTTCAGAGGACTCCTACCATTATTTTAAAGCTTCATAGATGCCATGGTTTTACACAACTTGAATAACCTTTCAACAGTTTTATGAAGTGATATATATTATTGTAGTTTAGGAATGGTATTCCCCAGTTTAGTGTTCCGACTGGAACACTCTGTGCTGCTTGCCCACTCCTCACTCCTCCTCCCCTGGCACTGGGCTGGAGAGAATGGGTGGCACAGAAGGTAAAGATCATGGACTGAGATAACAATTTATTGGAAGCAGCAATGAGATGAGAAAACAAACAGTAACAACAACAATACTAACAATAGTCATACAAGAAACAAACAATTCACATGCATGTGGTCATCCCCAACAATATCCTCCTGCACTGTCATGCTATGCCACCTGGAAGAGACCCCTGCCCCTGTCCTCACAAAATTATGAAAGTTGGTATAGAAAAACCCCTAGGGGGGTCATGCCCCCTCCGGGTGACTGCAAGAATTAGCCCTGTCCTGGCCAGAACATATATGAATATTGGAAAGAATTAGCTAGAAGATATCCAGGGGTAAGTGGGAAGCAGAGGAATGGGAAGTACTACTTATCAGTGGGAAGCAGAAGCCAAACAAATCACTGAATCAACAGCTTAGGTTAGAATATTCCAGTTGTAAAATAAAGAGCTTTACACAAGTTTGCCAAGTCTGGCATGTTCCTCACTCTCCAGAAGCAGAAAGTTCTGAAATCCATCATCATGACTGTGACTCAAGTCCTAGATTCTGAGCGGGCCATACAGCTCTAATGGGATGAGACTGATGATGGGAACAGCTTCCTTGAATATGTTTATTTCTTTACTTAAATGAATGAAAAAGCCTGAAAACAGAGTATTCATGCTGCAAGTTAACTATGAAGCAAATAAAAATGACTGAAGAGAAACAACAGGTATGCATGTTAAACCTTCTATCAGGTAAAATATATTTTCTACTTAAATGTCAAGTTTTCACATGTTACTTTTTGTTCTTTACAACTATGGCAGGTAGATCAAAAGATGATAATCCTGTGATAAAATCCATCTTTATTTAATAATTTACACTGAGTCAAGCACTTGTAAAATAGCTTAGATGTCTTGTATGCTTTATCTTAATATGTTCATTGTTTAACATACATTGTATGTTAAAATACATTGATGGATAGAGAAGTATCTGAACTCTGAAAGGATACATGTGGACATGTACATATACATAAAGTTTCATATACATCTTCATGTATATGAAACTTTATGCCTATCATGGTTTTATCCCAGCCATCAACTAAGCCCCATGCAACCACTTGCTGCCTCCCTCACTAAAGGGATAGGGGAGAGAATCAGGAGGGCAAAAAGTGAGAAAACTCACAGGTTAAGACAAAGACAGCTTAATAGAGATGACAAAAGCAACACTTGCAAGCAAAGCAAGATGAGGAATTAATTCACTGTCTCCCACTGACAGAGAGGTGTTCAGCCATCATCAGTGGAGCAGGGCTCCATCACACATAACAGAGTCTGGGAAAGAAAAACATGATCACACTATATGTACCCACTTCCTTCTTCCTCCCCCAGCTTTACATACTGAACATGATACCATATAATATGGAATTGGGAGTGAATAATCTGCTGGCTTTAGCTTGGATAGAGTTAATTTTCTTCATGGTAGATGCTGTGGGCTGTGTTTTGGATTTGTGTTGAAAACAGGATTAACAATGAGATCTTTTTGTTATTTCTGAGCCGGGCTTACACAGAGCCAAGGTCCTTTCTGTTTCTCCTATTGCCATGCTGGCAAGGAGTCTGGGAGTGTACAAAGAGTTGAGAGGGAAGACAGCCATAACAACTGAGTCCAAGTAGCCAAAGAGATATCCCATAACACAGTGTCATGCTTACTTTGTAAAATTGGGGGAAGCAGAAAAAGGAAGACTTTCAGAATGAGGGCTTTTTCTTCCAGAAAAACTGTGATGAAGCCCTGTTTTCCTGGAGATGGCTGAATACCTGCCTGCCCATGGGAAGCAGAGAATGAATTCCTTGCTTTGTTTTGTTTGCGTGCACAGCTTTTGCTTTACCTATTAAAATGTCTTTATCTCAACCCACCAGTTTTCTCATTTTTACTCTTCCAGTTCTCTTCCCATCCTGCTGACGAGGGAATGAGTGAGCAGTTACACGGCACTTATTTACCAGTTGAGATTAAATCATGACAGTGCCTAAATAAAAAGCTAGGATTTGTTCTATTTTTTCTTTGTATTACTACTTTATCCTTTATGTATACTGCCTGCATAGATGTCCTCTGAGAATGTATAAAAAGGTATGCACAACCACACAGTAATATATGCCCTATGTATTAAATCACCACTATCTAATTTTACAAGAGCTTACAAGCCAAAATAACAAAACTTGAAAGGAGAATGAAGAACATTAAGTCATATACTTTTTCTTTTTTTTAGTCCAAATTTTTTTGTCCAGGAACTCAAATCTTTATGGCCACACTGACAGTGAGATTCAAACCCTCATTTTTGAAGCTTCTCTGCATATTTTAAATTTTTGAATTTAAAATATGCAGAGAAGTTGGAAGGGGAGCAGAGCTGAACATGAGGGCATCACCAGAGTCTGGCCATCATATTTTGATTCTTGTTTTAATGGTTTCTTGAAATGTTACCTGTTTCCCCAAAGCATTGAGCTCACTGATAAAGAATTAATGAAAAAGACATAATCCCTGACTGAGGACACGTTAATCCAAATACAATTTTCCTAGGGATGCAGTTCCAATAAATTATATTCTAATATAATCCAAATGTTCAATGAATCATTTACTTGTGACATTAATGTAAAATCAAGTTCTCCACAAGATCAGGGCCACAAATTTTGAAACTGTAATACCCTTAAGATACAGGAAATCAGTTTTATTTTATTCTGTGCTTTGCACAATGGAATAAAACCCTTTCTTAGAGAGAAATAAATTGTTTTTAAGTAACTATCATCAAACTGATAATTTGTATTTTCATTAAATCTCACCAACCTTCCCTTTCCAAATTATGTTGATGGACAATTTTTACTGTGAACAAAAACACTTTACAAATATGAATGGGGCAACCCTGGATGTACAGATGGACTGTGGAATGAAATGCTGGAAAGCAGTGTCTCAGAAAGGGACCAGGGGATTCTGGTTTAAGGAAAGTTGAACATGAGGCAGCAGTGCCCTGGCAGCCAGGAGGGCCAACCCTGTCCTGGGGTACATCAGGCCCAGCATCACCAGCCGGGCAAGGGAGGGAATTATCCCGCTCTGCTCTGCACTGGGGCAGCCTCACCTCCAGTGCTGGGGGCAGGTTTGGGTGTCACAATGTAAAAAAGTCATTGAACAATTACGGAGTGTCCAAAGGAGGGCAATGAAGATGGTGAAAGGCCTTGAGGGGAAGCCGTGTTGAGATCATTTGATCTGTTCAGCCTGGAGAAGAAGGGAGATATTTCAGTTACAACTTCCTTCTGAGGGAAAGAGGAGGGGCAGACACTGATCTGTTCTCTGTGTCGACCAGTGACAGGACATGAGGGAATGGGCTGAAGTTGTGTCAGGGCAGGTTTAGATTGGATATAAAGCTCTTCAGCCAGAGGTGTCTGGGCACTGGAAGAGGTTCCCAGGGCAGTGGTCACAGCACCAACATGACAGAGTTCAAGAAGCATTTGGACAGTGTTCTCAGGGACATAATGTGACTCTTGGGGGAGGACTTGTGCAGGGCAGGGAATTGGACTTGATGATCCTTGTGGGTCTCATCCAACTCAGAATATTCTGTGATATGCCATTTTAAAGACCAAAACAATTGCTTATTGCACAAACAATAGATAACGAGGATCAAAATATTAAGCATTAATAAATTCACTCCTCATGGTAGGACGCATAATAAGATTCTGTTGTTCACTCCCTCAGCAAGATGAATAAGGGATGACTGCTGTTACTTATGAATTGTACTGCTGCTTTTACTTTGCCAAGTTGCTGTTTTTCAGTTCCCTGTTTTTTTTCCCTAGGACTTTTTACCCTTTCATATCAGTGTTTTCCCTCCTGAATCCTTGATCTACTAACTACCCAGTCTCAATAGTGTTCTCTCTGTCTGAAATTTTACCTTTCTTACCTTGAATGGCTTACGGCTTATGCACTTTCTGGTGACTCCTTCCTACTGCTTAGCAGTTTTCTCAGAAATCTAAGCCAAGGTGGCACAGCTGTTCTCTATCAAAACCAGGCTTTGTATCACAGCCAAGAGAGTCCCTGGAAGGAGGGTTATATACAGGTTACACCTATGCTGGTTTATTTGACTGGGTCAGGGACCATCACAAGGTACTGGAAGACAAAAAATTGTGTCCTTAAATTACTGCTACATTTAGCAGTTTGGTCAGGGACAACTAGTACTCCTCAGGTCATGCCTGGGCATGCTTTGAGGGATTGCACAGTAACTCTTAACATGACATAGTTTTGACATGTCTTCCTAGTAGTGGGTTGTGAGAGAACTTAATAATGCAAACTCCAACACCAAAGAGAAAATACAGACACACATAATTCGTTTGCCCACAGTGTTCTCAGGTAGAAAGGAATGGCATCCTCGCCTTTATCAGGAATAATATCCCCAGCAGGAAGGCATTCTTCCCCTGTACTCAGTACTGATGAAGCTGCACCTTGAGTACTGTGTCCAGTTCTGGGCCCCTCAATTTAGGAAAACAGACTGGATGTGGCACTTAGTGCCATGGTTTAGTTGAAAAGCTGGTACTAGATCATAGGTTGGACGCAATGATCTCCAAGGTTATTTCCAACATAATTGATTCTGTGATTCTATGATCCTGTGATTCTGTGATTAATGCAGACTTAATCTGCATTAATCTGACATCAGCAACAATGTGAAAGAGGAAAGGGGCATACAAACTGAAATCAGAATAAATATATTATTCATGTTGTCAGCTATAGAGAATATATTTCTATTATAATGAGACATTTTCAAGAGATTTGGAGAGTGAGAATACTTGATTGACCAAAACAACGAATCTCACTACAATTCAATAGCAAAATCCACAAAGTTGTGAGGAAAAAAAAAAGTTTGCCAAATGAGGACAAGTCTATTTTAAACCATGTACAAGTTTTTTTCCCTGAACAAATATGCATGAATAGGAATGCATGCACGCATGATACAGAATATGTTTCAGGGAAGGTTGCTAACACATTCCTCCCAAAATATCTTCAAAGAATTAACATAATGAATGTGTAAATTGAAGCAGAAACATGTTACTTTTTTGCTGCCCTACAAGCTGAAAGCAGCTTGGCTGATTTGCTTTGAACTTTCAAAATATTCCTCTTTTGTAGTTTCAAACTAGGCAAAAGAATTTTCAGGACAGATAGTATAACTTTAAACAATAAGAGAGGTAATGCAAAGTAGGCCAAAAAGTGGAATATTGGTTGAATCTTTAATTAGTCCCATTCTTTCAAGTTCTGCAGATTCATTCCATAGTCTGTAGAAACATGCAAAATTTAAGTTTTTCTGTAGGTTTGCTAAGCATTGACACAAAGAAAAATTGAAATATTCCTTTTGATTTGCAACGTATTTTACACAGCTCCTCTCCAGCTACCAAAATATTCTGCATTGTTAACATTGAAAGAGTTGGAAGAAAAAGTCAAAAAAGTAAAGAAAAAAAAAAAGAAAAAACTTGGTTTTGTAATTATTCCATGTTTACTCAAAGGGAAACCAAGTAATGTATATCACAATACAGTTTACAGAGGAGAGAACAGAAGTAAATTAAAGCCAAAAAGTAGAAACTCCATATGCCACAGATTGTTGAACACCTGTTTTTCCCTAACACCTTGGAATCTATTAGTAGGGCAATGTTAGACTCGTGGAAGGGGATCTCGTGACGTTAAAACCACAAGCTATATTTCATAAAAAGTTTTTTTTGTAAGACAGAACTGGCACATCGTATTATGAGATAAAAGAGCAGAGCGGTTTAAATTTCACACCTCTATAATGCCTGGTTGCTTATTATTGTTGTTGGTCTTATTGTTTTTATTACTGTTTTATGCATTTTCCTATTTTGCTTCCAGGCTGTTTTTCCACTAGTTTCTTCATTGTGCTTTTGTACATAGCAATCAATGATCTTGTTTCCTTATCTAGCCCTACAGGAGACCTATGTTGTCTCACTCCATCTGCCATCAGCCTCTCAGGTAATAAATGAGAGAGATGATAAGCACTCTGCTTGCCTCCCTCAGGTGCTCTGACTCACCCTCCTGAAAGTGCTTTTTTGCTTGAGGGGTCCTGGCTGCTAGTACTTTCCTCCTTTTTTCTCTCTCCTGCACCAATGAATAGCCAAAAGCAGACCATGGGACCATAACTGCTAGCCATCTGTTTTCTCTGCAAACTAGAAAAAGCATAAAAAAATTTGAAATAATTCACTCTCATTGTGAATTGATTTATTTAAAGTGCTATACTCCATGAACAAAGAGAGAGAAGCAGGAGAGAATTAGAGAACAAGAGATAGTTATTGTTTATCACTGAAGTTCTCCAGTCATAAAAGAATCGAAAGAAGAAAGAAAAATTAAGTAATTCAAGTCAATTCTCTAGGAGTTTTGCAAATGTGTGCTCTCTGATCACTGATATTTTAGCATGATTTTACACATATATATGCATGCATCTTTTAAAAGGTACAAAAAGCACTTATGAAAGGTACTAGCAGAGGAATTTTTTTGGTTTTTTTGCCATGGACACTTCGCATTCAGCGAATTTTGCAATGTCATGAACAAGACAAAGACAATTAGAAAGCAATTATTTTGCTCACAAGGTGTCAATGGAATTCACATTAGTGGCTAACCTTCATGAGGGACAATGTGTGCTTTTTGCTTAATACCTCAGCCTCATCTGAGGTATTAATTTAGCTCCATTAATAAATAAAATTTACTAAAGAACTTTCTCTTTACTTAAAACCAATTTCAAAATAGTAAAAATTATCTGTCTGAAAAAAAAGTTGAAATAATGGAACCAACAGCAAAATTTCTAGGCCAAATTTAAAGGTATGGTAGTATTTTTAATCAGATTTATTAATAGGTGCTGTGGTGTGGTTTTGATTCTAATTTTATCCTTAATAGTTTGTTTTGCCCTCTCCCCCCGTATTATTGGTTTGGTGCTAGTTGTCTATTATACCCTAAGACCTGCCCCTTGTTCAAGAATGTTCTCTGTTATTCCCCTTGCTCTGTTGTCAAGCCTAGCTAGTACCTGCCCCTCAGCCTTGGAAATCCCCTAATATTCAAAGCCCTATTGGTTAGTTTGACCTGTTCCCCTCCCCTTGTGTTCCCCATTGGTTTGTATATTGTCAGTCCCACCCTCTGATCCTCCCCTGTGTTTTCCTATTGATTGAGAACTGTACCCTCCCGCTGAGACCTCCTCCGCACATAAGCTCCGGACTGTCGTCCTTTACCCTTCCTGGGAATAAACTCCTTTGGAAACCATATGGAAAACTTCTCCTTGCTCCTGTCCTTGCTCCAGCCCTCAGCGCTTGACATCTTGTACCATAGAGCACAAGCCCTGCAGATGTATCCCGGACTGTGCTGCTGCCTGGGAACAGCCCACTCTTGACCCGGTGCCAGGAGCTCGCTGGGGAAAAAATCCACACCACATCAAATACGGAATTTATATGGAAATGTCAAGTTTATTTTCTAAAACAAATGTAGTAGCCATAGGCATGTTTCCTAATTTAAAAAATATTCTCAAAAATGAAAGCAGAAAAAGCATGTGGAAGTCGCTGTTGAAACACCGAAGGACAAGTAACTTCACCTTCAATACTATGCTATGGACACCTTTTTTTTTTCTTTTATGCACAGAGAACAAAATCAAATTCTCCATGGAAGACTTGAGGAATTTTTTGTTTTCAACATAAATGATTTCCATTCTAACATTTAGGACACTCCCACAAGTACATGTGAGCAGGTATTTACAAGTGGTTTAAACTAATTTGTCAGTGTCTTGGAGAGTTCTAAATGTACTTCAGAGAACAACCTTAGTCTTTCACCACTTTTTCCCCACATAGCTAACTTCATGCTTGCCAGTAACCCAAAAAGCAGTTGGCAGCTGCAGTAGGAAAGAGTAGGAGGTGAAAATTTTTGACTAGAAATTGTGACATTGATGCTTGTCAGCTGATAAAAAACTTTTTATTTTATGAAAAAAAATTAAAATTTCATTTCTACGTTACAATATTTTAAAGGAAGATAATTTCTTGTATCATTTATTGCTTGATCTACCTATGAACAATTTCAGTGTATTAATACTTTAAAATTTCAATGACATCTTGAAAGCAAATTAAGATGCAGAAATAAAATTCAGAAACCGTTAGCAATATCTGCTTACTCTTGTTCAGTTTATACATAGTCAAAAGCTAATCTGAGAAAATGATGGAGAAGTTTGACAAATATGATAAATAATTCAAGATATACATTTATTAAAGGGGATTAATTAAAAAAGGACGTTGAAGGATTTACAGAAATCTAGTCAATCAAATTCTTTATCAATACAGCATGTCTAAATATGTAATTTTCTTTACTTTTTTCATGCTATGCCAAGAAAGTAAAAGAATTTGTCTAGTTGCTCATAGACTTTGAACCCTTTCAGTTAGGGTCTGCAATAGAAAAGAAAATTAAAATTTAGCTTTAATTAATTATATTATTTTTTGATCATCATCTTTCTTTTCTGGAATTACTTCCAAAACACAAAAATAGTGTTTAAAAAAAATTGAAAAAAATAGCTTGAAAAAAATTTAATGATAAGGGTTATAGGATTTAAGGGTTTAAGGGTTATAGGATAAGAGTTCAAGTAAGAATTACAGAAAAAGCAAATTTAGTCAAAAGTGTTAAAAATTAAGAAATCTCACCATCAGATAATGAGATGTGTTAGAATGTGAAATAGGCAATGGTTTCAACTGATGGAAATTATATCCATGACATCAATAAACTAAATGTCTTGGTCAAAACGTTTTCAGTGAAAAAATAAAGTTTCTGGGTAAAATTGTTTAAATATGATTTCAAATTATTATGGTTATCATCAAGAAAACCAGTCACTTCAAATTTTGCTTGAGTTTTAGCTAAGCAAAACAAGTTTTTTTTATCATCACTTCCCCCCTTCCAACATTTTGCAATGGTGAGCAAATTGCATGTTTGGGCTTAAAAGTAAATTTGGTGTTTATTTCAAAAGAATTTGGTGTTTACTTTTAGCAAAGAATCTGGAATATTTCTTCTTTCCTTTTTCCC
>VWZU01016192.1:721353-797039 GCA_013397095.1 Sterrhoptilus dennistouni | reverse complement strand
TTTTTTTTTTTTTTTTGTATGAAGCTTTTTGATTTTCTTCCTGTGGAACTGAAATGAATTTAAATATTTCTTTTGTATCAGACATAGAAAACTGAAGGAACTGAAGTCAAAGTAAGAAGAAACTACTCATTGGGTATAAAATATTCTTATTTTTAAGAAAGTATCTGTTAGAGTACTTTGCCAAGACTAGATCAAGCAATGGATGTAAATGCTATCATGTTCACTAAGGTCTATAGACAGCAATAGAGAATGCTTATCCAGGAGCTAGTGGGCTATATGTTGCATTTAATAGGCTAAAACTTTTCCACTTAAAAATTACTGAATCTTCAGCATTAAGGAAAGCTCTGCAGCAGGTCATATATCTCAGTGTTTATGAGGTTTTGTAAAGCTACTTCAGAGAAAGTCATAAGGACCCCTTTTATACACATCTAAATTCCTTGGAGCTAAAAAACCCCAATATCATAAGATAGAAAGATTCCTTTTGCCCTTCATCCTGCCTACTCTTTTTGGAGTCATATGTTAAGTAATGCTTCACTTTCCCCAAATATTCTGTTGATATGTTATTGAATTATAATAGCAAAGAACTTATATTTCAAGCCTGAGTGCAAAAATAATTTTAACAATTTTCTGATTTTATGGAAAGAAGAATAAAAATGAATGAATAGTGGACATTTGATTATGGAATTAAAAAATCACCTTTACATAGACTAGGTTAGTTGAGATTGTAAAGAATGACAGAAGATGAACTAGTAAAATGGGGGTATGAATATTTGAGAATGTACACAACACTGCAGATTTGTTTTCAGTTTTCTGTTAGAATCAAAGATATTATGAAATACAGTATGTGAATTGGAATTTATTGAACAATTTACTTGAGGTTTTTAACTCTATTTTCCTTCATGCAAATTTATTCCTAGATTTCAATCAACAATTTCATATCAGGACTTGAATTTCATTGAAGCATAGCCAATGGCAAAATTGCTTGTGTTGTTTTAATTTGTGAGTCTTTTCTGCGCTTATTGAATGCTACCATGTTTATAGAATTTTTACCTTGTTTTCCTACATAAAGACATTTAATTCCTGCAATTGTTTCTGGATTTTACAACTTTATTTTCTTTATCTTAACATTTCACTGTGGTAAATCGCATTCGGTTTTGTTGTTTGGGTTATTTTCTTTTTTTCTGCCTAGCTGTGTCTTTATTTTCATGAAGAATTGTTCAGCAATTTCAAATTACTAGTAGAAGAATTTTGTGTGTGTGTATGTTTCCTGGAGGGGGGGCTACTTTTCTCAAGCTTAACATTAAAATAAGGTTTTGTGTGAAAAATTAGTTTTCTGTTAACTCTCATAACACAAGGTAATTTTTCTGCCCACCCTGAGGTTTAATTTTTCTTTTACATTCTGTTGCTTTAACTGTTTTCTCTCTTTCAGATTCTCTAGTGGTCTTCCTTTTGTAGTCACTCAGTTGGACCTACTTTATCTGATTTGTACTACAATATATCCTTGTATTACTAGTCTCCAAGAACTTCTGTAATGAATCTTTCTCTAGTCCAATACTTAAACACATAACATGGAAACATAGTGACAGAGGATGAAGAAAAAACTCAAGAACTTATTGTCCTCTTCACATCAGTCTTTAGTAATAAGAGTAGTTGTTCTCCAGTGTTGATTGCACTGATTTAGAAGAGAGGGGCAGGGAGCAGAATAAAGCTCCCATAAGCCAAGGGAAAATGGTCAGTGACAGGCAGTTTGCTGAAGACACCAAGGTGGGTGGGAGCATTGATCTTCTGGAGGGCAGAAAGACTCTGCAGGGGGATCTGGACAGGCTGGACTGTTGGGCCAAGGCCAACAAAATGAGGTTCAGCAAGGTCTAGTCCAGTACTTGGTCACAACAATGCCCTGCAGTGCTACAGGCTGGGGACAGAGTGTCTAACAAGTTGCCTGGTGGAGAAGGAGCTGGGGGTGCTGGTCAACAACCTGCTGAATATGTTCCAGAGTGTTCCCACCTGACCAAGAAGGCCAACGGCATCCTGGCCTGTACCAAAAAAAATGTGTCCAGAAGGACTGGGGAAGTTTTTTCCCTCTGTACTTGGCACTGGTGAGCCCACACCTTAAATCCTGTGTTCAGTTCCAGGCCCCTCACTATGAGAAGGACGTTGAGGCTCTGGAGTGTGTTCAGAGAAAGGCAACAAAGCTGGTGAAGGGTCTAGAGGGTAAGTACTAGTAGAGGGAGTGGCTGAGGAAGCTGGGGTTGTTTAGCCTGGAGAAGAGGGAAGAGGCATCTCAGAGAAAACCTTATCTTCTCTCTCTCTCTCTCCAGATATCCTGAAAGGAGGTTGTAGTGAGTTGGGGTTCAGTCTCATCTCCAAAGTAACAGGCAACAGGACAAGGGGTAATGACATCAAGTTGTACCAGGGCTTTGGAGATTAGGAAGAATTTCTTCACTGAAAGGCTTCCTGGGGAAGTGGTTGAGTCACCATCCCTGAAGGAATTTAAACAACATATAAACACGGCCTTTAGAAATGTGGTTTATTGATGGACTTTACAGTGCTGGGTTAATAGTTGAACTTCATGATCTTGAAGGGTTTTTCTATGATTTTTCTAGACCATGGAAATTTTCTAGAATCTATTATAGATTCTATAATTCTATAAGTTTGAACATTTGTTAGCATGATAGCTATGAATATTGTTAGCCTAGAGTAAGTAATGGGAAAATGGTAAAATCTTCTAGCCTAAAATTGTATGTTATATAAAGTAACTAGAAAGAACAGGAGAAATATATTGACTTTTCCATAAAGATTAAAAAACCTAATTTTAACAGGTAGATGACGACATTCTACAAATATTGAAGGCTGTTATTATGTATAGGGACTGATTATTTTGTGGAATAGTGGAATAACTAATAAAAAATAAAAGAACATTTGTAGTTAATATCAGAGAACACTTGGCAGTAGGGAGATACTGATGTCTTATGGAGACCTTTAAAGGTAGATTTTGCAGAGTTAGAAAATATCCAATAGGCAAAAATACAAATGGCCAGTCTACAAGTATTTTCTGTCTCTCTTTTGTAATCCCCTGCAATTTTCATTTGATTACTAGGGCAAGATCTGAACTATTGTTTCAAAGTCAATGGCTGAGATCACTATATGCCAATACTTGAAAACACGTGGTTAGACCTTAGCAGGTTCTGGTATTCTGTCTGATCCTAATGCGTCTGTGTTGATTGAATCCTCATCATCCTTTCCTGCTTTTCTCTGCGTATCCCAAAAGAATTCTGTAAGCTGTCAGTCAGATATGTGTATTACTAGGGATTTAAAAGATAAACAAGAGCTGAAGCAGTACAAATTCCAAAGGAACACTCATGTGAATCACTAATTGTTTAATTCTCATCTGGGTATTAAAATAATGTGTTTAGAAACACCAACACATGACACAGACAAATCTGAGTCTTTGGCCTACCTGAAGTGAAAAGGACCACTAAATAATTTTCTGTGCTGTAATCACCTCTTATTTATTTTATTCTGATTGTTTATTGACATATCTCTTCTCTACTGGTCACATTGAGAAAGGGGTCCATTGCAGCAATAAAGAGAGCCTTATATAGAGCAAAAGTATTTTCTCAGATACAAATTGCAACTCAGAGAAGAAATGGAAAATTGAAAGGGACTTCGTAGATTTTCTCCAATGTTGCAGCAGCCCTCTTGTTAGAGTGCAGAAATAAGCTGAGACACAGACTTCTTGTTTACCACATCATGAAAAGGGTCCTAGTTTATTCCTCTTTACAGCTCAGCCATCCTGACTCCAACCATTCACTGACTCTGGCTGCAGCAAGCTCCTACTGTAGGTTTCCCTTGCAGCTTCTGAGTGCTGGTTATTTCCTGCTAAATTATGGCTGCAGGTATTAGTTTGCGGACTCTGATTGCAGGCTTTTACCCAGCTAGACTATGGCTGCAGGTTCCAGCAACAGGCTCTAACTGCAGACCCAGAGTGACCTCACAGCAGTGATTCTCTGTGGCAAGACATAGAGATAGTGCTAAAGGCAATCCTGCCACCAATATATTGCAGCTGTGTTAATTACCAAAGAGTGGGAACATCCTTACCCTCGCAGCTGGGTGTGGTAAAAGAGTGAGTGAGTTGGTAGAGAGTCAGTTGGAGTCTGCTGGCCTTGCTGTGAGGAGGAAGGGACAGGAGGTTGTGTGAGGGAGAGATAAGGTAAGAGCCACTGTACGAGGGCCAGACAGGATTAGGTGGCTGTGTCAGGGACAGAAAGCAGTGAGCTGGGACTGCAGAAGGAAGAGAGAAGAAGGAGAGAAAGAGCCAGAGCTGTGGGGAGCTGCCCATAGGGTTGCTGTGTAGAATAGGTATGAAAGACTTCTTGATAATACAGTGCTGATACTTGAAGCCCCCTGAGAGGTTTTTAAAGAAGCAGTCTGAGTGCAGTGTCCATCTCAACTACAACCATTCTCTCTCCCCAGGATCCTTCCTTCTTCATGGTCCTTCTCACCAGCTCACCCACTCCCTTTTATCACATTTATCTTTGTTGGCTACAGCTGTGACTCATCAGGGACAAGGCTGTATTGGGTAATCAACAGAGCTGTTACTTATCAGGGGCAAGGTCACCTGTATTCCTTTCTCCTACATCCAATATCAGAAAACCATGATATACAAGAACTTTTTTCTTAATTGGAGAAAACGTACGTTTGTTTCATTGTGGTAACTTCTAATTCAGTTGTCAGCTTCCTCTATATAAAAAAATTACTGCTCTAACAATGTATTCTAACAAATCCCTTCTCTACGCTCTAGTTTCTAAAAGTCTGATTTCTTAAATTTAAATCTAGTTACACTTTTTTTTACCCAATAGAGTTCTGTTTTCTCGGTTTTTTGTTTTGTTAAAAGCACCTGTAACATTTTAAATATATTTTATTTTTATTTCTCCATAAATAAAGATATATAGTTTATGTTTTGTTCTTTTTCAGTCCTCCGAATTTTTTGGATTGGTTGGTTGTTTGTACTATATTCTTTTACTATGGGTTCATCTAAGAGACCAGAGAATGAAATAGGTTTTCCTTAAGAGGCACTTTCAAAAATTATCCTTACCCTTCCTGAAGAAGCTCACTATATTTTTGAACAACTTCCAACAATGTTTTCTTCTGTTAGCCAAACTTAAACTAGTAAAGTTTCAATACATTTTAATGATGGTGCTAAACGTCATCCAAGTGGTTACAAAATCCCCAGACTTAGAAATGGTGAAAACTTGCCTGGATATACATCTGAGCAACCTAATGTATCATTGAAGTCAGCATTCTTTGAGCATGAAGTTGTAGTAGGTGAACTTCAGAGATGCCTTCCAATATTTTATATGATATATTTTTTGTATTTTGTGAAAACGGCTGTCAGGAAGCTAAAGACTGTTGTTCTCACATCAAAACTCAAGCAAGTGTTTTAGGGGCCCAGACACTGTCAAAGCTGAGAGACAAGGCCAGGGTGCTGGGTTCTGGAGGCAGAGGACAACCAGACAGGTCTGGTGTGTGTAGAAAGTGGTGGCTTATCAACCTGGAGAGTGTAATTGTGAGGTGTCTTTAAATAGTAGGCAATGAACATCTGGGTCATTACATTTATGCAGGGTTGGGGACTGGCCCTCCAACTTTTACAGAGCAATAGAAAAGGTTAATTATGATCCTTGTTGTGTGAGAAGTCAGATTAGAAGGTTCAGCACATATTGAAACTGTGGCCAGTATTTTTCAGTCTATATGCGAATTTAGACAGTTAGAAAACTGCATCCATTGTGGGAAGCCTGCTAAGTTGAAATTGGAAATGATCCATGTGCCATTTGGAAGGGTTTTGTGTGTAATTTCAATTCTGGGATACAACTGTTATCACCGCTGTTTCAATTTTTGGGTCAAGTGTTTATGTGTCCAAGTTTATTTATTGTTTTTATATGAGTTTAAGGCAAGCAGTTTTAGTTTGGTTTGGCGATTTTTTTAAAAAATTAAATATGATAGAAGAATGAGAATATTCTGTCTCAGATTTGAATTTCTAGTGATTTGGACTTCCACGTTCAGATTTCTTGATTTATTTTAATAATTAAAAATTAGATCCGAACTAAAGGAGGCTATGGTACATCTCAATTTGCCAGTTTGTTTTGTTACTAACGAATGTGGAACATACTCCTATTAATAAAAATCCAAGATAAATTGTTCCTATCACATGCAACAAGCTGTCAAACCTCTCTGTCCCACAATAAATGCAGAATCATGCAGAAAGACACTAACAAAGAATTCAGGATGATATTAAGTTAACTTTCCTTATTCTTTAACTGTAGGTGTGGATATTTAGCCAAACACAAAATCATATCTATTTAACTATGCTGTGTCTTGTTCTGTGTGAGTTCTGCTTTAGTTGATTTATATTGTGATCTATGGCATGTTTTGGAAACAGCAATAGGAGTAAAGAATACTAAATACCCTGTTTTTTAGCATGAAATACCTGCAATGTTGAAGGTCTGACTGACATGTAGTAGTGACTAAATGCTGTTTCTACTACATTAAGCAATTACCAATGAAAGAATAAACCTCTTGCTGCTTCTAGTAAGGAATTCACCCTGGACCTGATAAATAATGCTAGCTAAAGGTCTTCCAGAGAATAGACTCCTTGACAAAGCTTCTTCCCTTCACCCCAAATGCTCTACCCCCTTATTACAATGAAATTTTCTGAAGGAAAAATGTCAATTGTTGAAGTACATGTCACAGGAGCAGGTAGTAAATTAGAAAATTTCTGGTGAAAGCTTCTTTGAAGATGGGTTCTTTGTACATGTTCGATTTGAAGAATTCATTCCTTCATGTTGTTGAAAAGTGTTAATGAAACCATGTAAAAAGAATTTGGGGAAAAGAGGAGGACACTAGTAATGAGAATATTTTCTAGCTGTCATGCAGAAAGAGATACTGAACTGCATAAAGATTAAGAACTTAGTAAACATTTCTCACTACTGGTGTTTCTATTGCTCATTTAAACTTGCTTACAAGATCCTACAAACTTTCCATTTGCTTTGTGTTCTCAATACCTATGTGAAATTACAAATCTTTAAAATATATGCAAATTTTATTAGATATATTATGAAGAAGAAAGCATAGAATACTTTTGATGCGGTCTTTTGTGAGAACATAGGATCATCCCTGGATGTTCCTTTCAATCAAAACAGAAGGCAAGCAAAATATTTTTGTATCCCGATTCTTTTTCTTTTCATGCCTTTCAAGGATGCACAAACCTGTCTCGTTAGTTTGTGCCTCAGTTTCCAACTATGATCTTAATACAGTTTTTAAATGAAGGTAAACTTTACACTTAACAGTTTTGAAGCTACATATTCTGTGTAAACACAATTTATGTAAAGTTTTTTACTAGGATTTCAGAGCTAAGTTGGCCTTCCATTAAATTAGATGGGGATAGTATTAGTGAAGTTAACAGGAATTAGATCAGTTTGCCTGCAACTCACTGCAGACAATCCCTTGACAGTTTAGTAGAAGATATTTCATGAACTTCAAGACCTTGAGGTTCTAAGGATTGTATCACCTTTCCCTTTTAATTACAGTATTTTTTATTTGCCATATTCTTAGATCTGATACAAATAATGGAGTCTAAATATTTGGAACTACTCAATCAGCTCTGATATATAACTGATGGATTTGCTTCTTGTTACTAAGATCTATGTTGTTTTATTTTCATAAATTAATTCATTTCAGCTATGACTCCATCTTGAGTTAAATTTCTCATATGCTGTTCTGAACACAGACTTCAGTGACCATTCTGTAACCTTTTTGATATTCAATCCTATTAATTCATTACCTTAGTTTGTCTTGTTTAAGTCTTCTCCTTCATTGTATAATGAAGTCACATGTAAACTCTACATAGAGACAAAGGCAATTTATTTGCTGAGGCTAGTGTTATTAAATATAATAACACTTTTATTCTGGGAAGCAGTCAACTCATACATACAGATTTCCATGATGTCATATGAAGATCTTTTAATGAAAATTCCAAACAAGAGTCTTCTTAGAAGTGTATGCTGACATTTGGCTTGTATCCCAGGAAACCAAGAGTCATAGTACTGATAGGGAAAATACAGAGCTGGATACATCAAATGCTTTTATGTTTGTGTTCCCATTGTGAACCATTGTTTGTTTTATCTTAACACAAAGATAGTATTCATTGAAAGGAGATTGGTCATTTACTTGCCAGCCTGTCCTGAAACAGAAAAAAAAATATCTATTTTATTTTCTTAGTCTAAGGCTACTTAACAGTTACCTTTGCCAAATATGAAGTACTCTAATTTTTTAACTACTATTAATATTTGAGGAAAATAACAACACTCAAACATGCATCAATAGTAGTTTCTTACCAGAGTTACCCAAGAACCATTGAAATGCCTAAGTTAAATGGGCTGTTTTGGGGAAAAAAATCAGTCCTTGCAGTACAGCCTAACCTTGGATATTAAAACATTTCTCCACTTAGTCAATGTGATTTTGGTCTACTGATTTTCCTAGATAAACTTCTCTGGACTTGGTTTTTTCTATTTTCTGGTGACAATGAATTCTCTATTCTACAATCAGTTACATTAAATGTATATATAGATAGATGTACAAATGCACACACATGTACATGCTAGAATAGACTGATTTATTATGCATTATTGTTTCATGGGTATTACACTAAGTTTGCAAATAGTAAATATGATAAAGCAAGCACATTTCTTTTAAAGGCTGAGATAATCACTTGGGAGGAGATTCTGCCACCTGTTTCCAGATCTGCCTAGATATTTTATAATACTTAGTCATGGGAGATGAATCAGAGAGCAGGACTAATTCAAGCTTTTTTTCTGAATATTAAAAATTTAGATGATTAAATACTAAGTATTTTCTAGGGTTAGTGGAGAAAAGGATCCTCGTTAAAATTCAATCCAAAGATAATTGTGTGTATTGGGTTTATGTAGAAATGTTTTAGTAGCAGGGGGAAGCTACAGGGGCTTTCGTGAAAAGCTGCTAGAAACTTCCCCTACATCTGACAGTGCTAATGCCATCTGGCTTCAAGATTGATTTGACACTGGCCACAACTGAGTCCATCAGACAGTGGTGGTGTCTCTGGGACAACACAGTTTGGAAGAGTGAGAAAAACCCAAAATAACTGGGCAACTGCAGTTGGAAAGAGGAACAAAAAGTTCAATGGTTTAATATATGTTCAGGTTCAGGTAAGAACATCCACATACTTCCCCTTAAGGATGAGTGTTTTACACTGTTATGTGACACTGTAGATCATGCACCATCCTTTGGTGGAAGGCAGCAGAAATTAGTATGATTTTTGACACCTTCTAGGATATGACCACCCTCGTGACAGCCTAGTTGAACCTGTTATAGTCCATCAGAAGGGATGAACATCTTCAGGCCAACATGTGAATGTCCTGATAGTTTCCCTGGGGGAGGGGAAAGTTTTACACCTAAGCCAACTGTGTAAGGGAAGATATTGGTATGGTAAAAAGCCTCTGCAGGGCCTGCTTCTTATCAGCCTTCTCACTCATCTGGCTCCATACCCAGCTTGCTGCTAAATAAAGCTTGGTTTTTCGTTGTCATGCTCTGGTGGTAGGTGTGCAGCTCTTCTGCACCAGGCTGTTCTTATGCAGATAAGAAGTTTTGCTGTCATACACCTAAGAATTCTCCTCTCCTCCTTTGGTTGGAAGGTATAAACCTGGCCTCAGCAAAGCCCTTGCTGCTTTTGCAATTGGCCAGTTTGAGTATCTCAGTCTCTCACACATGGCGAGGCAGCTGTGCCCCTGCAGGTCATGGAGGTCCATGCTGGAGCAGAGATGCATCTGCAGGCCCACAGATGACCAGAGAAGATGGGTGCCTGAAGGAGGCTGTGACTGTGGGAGGGCTGCACTTGGGCAGGCTCTTGGCAGGACCTATGGACCCATGGAGAGCAGAGTTCACACTGAAGTAGGTCTCCTGGAAGGACCCACCACTCCACAGGGGACCCATGCTGGAGCAATCTGTTCCTGAAGGACTGAACCCTATGGAAAGGTCCCATGCTGTAGCAGTCTGTGAAGAACTGCAGCCCATGGGAAGAATCCATATTGGAGAAGTTCATGGAGAATTATCTCCCATGAAAGAGACCCTACAGGGAAGGAGGGGAAGAGTGAAGAGTCTTCCCTCTAAGGAGGGGCAGAGACAACGTATGAGGAAATGATGTCAAACCCAGTACCCCCTGTACTGCTGGGTGAGTAGGAAGTAGAGAAAAATTATGGGTGAATTTAAGGTCAAGAGTTAGGCAGGAGTGAGGGGAAGGTGTTTTGACGCTGGCCAAATGCCAGGTACTCACAAAAGCAAAACTGTTGTTGATTGTGTGCACAACGGCAGGCAACCAGCTGTTCATGAGCCAGCAGTGCCCTTGTGGCCAAGAAGGCCAATGTTATCCTAGGATGCATTAGAAAGATCGTTTCCAGCAGGTCTAGGGATGTGATCCTGCCCCTCTACTCAGCCCTGGTGAGGTCACATCTGGAGTGCTGGGTCCAGTTCTGGGCTCCTTAGTACAAGTGAGATATGGAGCTCCTGGAGCAGGTCCAATGGAGGCAACAAAGATGATTAAGGGATTGGAACATCTCTCTTATAAGGATAGATCTGGCCCTGTTCAGTCTTGAGAAGAGACAACTGAGAGGGAACCTCACCAGTGTGTATGAGTATCTAATGGTAGGGTGTCAGAAGGATGGAGTCAAGCCCTTCTAGGTGATGCCAAGCAATATGGCAAGATGCAATGGGTAGAAACTGATGCAGAGGAAATTCCACCTGAACATGAGGAAGAACTTCTTTACTGTGTGGGTGATTAAGCACTGGCACAGACTGCCCAGAGAGGTTGTGGAGTCTCCCTCCCTGGAGATACTCAAGAACTCCTGTGCCATGTGCTCTAGGATGACCCCACCTGAGAAGAACGGTTGGACCAGATGACCCACTGTGGTCCCTTTTAACTTTTGTAATTCTGAAACATAGATACCTAGTCCTACATCAAGCAATCAGAAAAAATCTTTATTCCTTCGGACTGTGAGTGAATATGCCTATATTCACTCCTCACTGCAAAGGTTTTCATGACTCAGCAGGTTAGGCTTTGCTTTCTTTTTAGCTAGAAACTTTGGGTAGCATCTTGATTTGATATGGGGCTATCACTTAAACCAGAAATAAATACCCATGTGAGTGAACTGTAATAAATTCAGAAAAAAAAAAGTATGTTTCTTCTTGTTTTTATACCAAACAGATGGGTTTAAGGCAAATCTCAGGGGTGCTATTGAAGATAGATTTAAAGAATTGGATTTTAAACAGCTTTACGAAGTTCTGTTTCTTTAGTATTTTCATATATTTCTGCTTTTAAAGATCTACTGTAAGGCAAGACAAACCTTAATATATATGCAAGTGTGTTTAAGTGTGTGTGGGTGTATGAATATGCACAATATCTGTTGATTTCCTAGTAAGAGCCAACTGCAAATGCCTTGCAGCTTTTTGTACTAGATTTTGTCTTTCCATTTTTATTTGATTTTTTAGAAATATGGTTTCCTTCTCTTGCCTTTTTTCTCCAGGCTATTGTTTATCCCAATGGAAAAATTCCTTATAATCAGAATTTGTACCTTAAACATAAATACTGACAACTTGCCTGTAGCTATATTGCCTATAGAAGCAATTACTGAATGACTGCATTGCACATGAGCAGACCAGAATCAATTTTTTACTGCAAATGTCTTCTAAATAGAAATACATTACCATTAGAAAATGTTGGTTTTGGCTGCAAAGTTAAAGGCAGAACATCAACAAATCTAAAATGCTTTCATCCCTGAGGGAAGAAAATATTCTTTTTCATGAAATAAGAGTGTAGAAGTATAAAAATGTAACTCATAAAAATCACTGACTAACCATGTCTCCTTTCCCATGTCTAGCAACCTCCCCCACTTTTCTCTTCCCTCTGAATAGACACAATGCTTTCCATCTATTTTTTCTACTTTGAGCAAGCATTTTCTTAACCCATTTTATTTTATTCCTCTAGAACTGTGTGGTACTGTGATAGTTTTCTTCAAAATTGTTTAGAACAAAATCTTATTTGTAATGTACCTTTTTGTACATTTGTACCTTTGGCACTCCCTTTGTGCCAAAGCTTTCCCTTGTGCCTTTTTAAGATAAAAAACCGATGACTTACTTTCATCATATTACAAGAAGAGCAGCGATTAATATTATAGAGAAAAATGCTTCAAATCCTTTTCTAGAAGATACTGCAAAGTCATATCCCTCATCATTCCAAGAGTTCTCCACCTCACTGACTTAGGAGGTGCTATTTAGGCTGCTGAAAAGTTGTAATTCAAGAAATAATAATATTATTATAGTAATAATAGTAATAATAAAGAAATAAAATTTTGAAAATTATTAAATGTTATTACAAATGTATATCTAGTTATATTTCTATTTAAGATAGATAAATTGTCCTTGTATTTATAGATTAATCTAGTATTTTGAATCTCTATTTAGTTTTAAATTAACTTTCTAAGATATTGCCAAAATAGACAACATTGCTTATACGCAGCCTGAATAATTTCAATTCATTCCTCTGTAGAGATTGCTAATATATGCATAAAATTGCTGCAAGAGGAGGACCTTTGTAATAAATTGAGCTGGCAAACAGATTTTTTTTCTATTTAAGTAATTTCTATATTCTCTATTAAGTACCTTGATTTCTCATGCAAACACGTGTATATGTTCAAGTATGTGCATGTGTTTCTAGTCAGATGAACAAGTAAGGAGAAAAAGAGAATTTATAAATTACTTTGGGGAGGAAACTAACAGAAAAATATTAGGCTCAATCATCTATTTGATCTATACCTGAGTGGCAAGGAAATTAATTTATTAATATTAAAGCCAGCAAATGCTTGATAGTTGAGATTTTATTTTTCAACATTACTTTAGATAAATTTCCTAAATCAAGTAAATAAAGTATAAAGCTATGATTAAAATATTTTTGATAATAACAACCCATGTAGATTAGATTTGATCTTTGATCTTGTCAGTCAGCTCTGAAAAGAATTCACATGCCTGCATTGTAAAGAGCCTTCCTGTGAGTCCAAGAATTCAGCTTTCCAAAACGAAATGGGAAACAGAATCCTGCTAAAGAAACATAAAGTCCTAAAGGACTTCAATTATTTGTAGCTTCTTAAACATTTCTACTCTTCAGTTCAGATCTGTGTCTCTAATTTATAATTAATATATACAACAGAGCTAAAACAAAACAAAACAAAACAAAATCTCAAAATAAATAAAGCTTTTTTATTTATTATTATTATTTATTATCAGGTTTAAAAACCCTGAGCTTTTTAATCTGTACTTCAGTGAGTTAATTTTCAATGATGCATTTTAGAGAGAAAACTCAGGGGTTTTATGTTTCCTCCCTTGTTAATGCCTCTGTTGATGCTATGTTTGATATTTAAACGTAGAGAGCTTCATCAATGGTTAGCTTGGATACCGTTCAAAGCTCCTTGAAAAGATTGTTTATGCAGTATTTAAAATCTTAATTATTTCCTATTGAATTAAAAACTTTTTTTATTACAGAATGTATAAAATGAAGATGGAGTGACAATCACATTGGCACTTTAAACAGCCCTGAATTTGCCCAAGCTTGTTGGTGATATCAGCTAAAAGTTAAAGAACTGAATTTCCCAATCTAAGTAGCAAGGACTTCAAACTTTAAAACAACTGCATATATGCAAGAATCTGCTTCTACAGATAGAGATTAAAATCCTATCCTTTTCATAGTTAATTGACGTTCGTATATGGCATTCAATGCAGTAGAATGCCATCTTTTTGCTGGCTTCCTGATGTCCTTTCAAATAATAAAACCCACAAGTGATTGGTATCAATACTCTGAGCATCACAGCATTTCAGCCTTTGGCATCAGAGAAAAAATTATTTCCCTGTGTGAAATACTTTATTAGTGTAATACCTGCTAGAGTAGCCCTGTCTGCAAATGAGCACAGGATTGAAAGAAAAGTACCATTGACATATCAAAACAAACTGTCCATTAATAAATATGAAACCTGGAGGTGTGTTATAATTACTTTTATTTGCCTAATTAGAATTAACAGTTTAGCGTAATTATCTAATTACATTCTACTCGGAAATTTTGAGATGCTCAAACCCCAGAGCTGGTTCCCAGAATACATTTTAGTGACACCTCAAAACACTGCTGTCTTAAAAATTTCCTTTTCCCCTAAATACAGCATTTCTAAAGCTATGGGGTTTATAGAAATTATGTTTGACTCCCGTCTACAGTGTGTTGGGAGGTTGGATGCTGTCATGCTGAGATGATAGATAAGGGCTTGGATCTCTCTGGACACTAGAGAAAATTAATCTTTTGTCTGAGGTCTCTTCAATTTAGCTAAATTAATCTTTTACTGACTTATTGAGATATTATTTAAAGGGGACATCATATCTAGTTTTGATGGGAAAGTTTAAATATAAACAAGATTACGGACTGTCTAATGTTGTAAAAACTGAAGTCTTTCAAGCAGATCAGCATACAAAATTTTGGAAAAAGGAAATCAAAACAATTTATCTTAGGAGCTTTCAGGAATAGGTGGCAACTTAGCTGTGGCTGTGAGGAAGTACAGGTTGAATTTAATTATCGAAGTTAAGACATTCTTTTGTGGTTAAAGCACTGGTTGCAATGGTTCATTAACTGACCGATATGTGAATAAAAAATCAAAAATGTCAGCTTTATAAGAAGTACATTTGTTCTAATATCTGAGTTGCAGTCTTTCACAGATCTGCTATCAAAAAGGAAGACCTCGTGCTGCTTACAACATTTTTTAGAGTCCATCAGAACATGTAGTTGTGCCTCAATCAAGAAGTATTTTGCCGTATTTTGTCTCCTCAAACAAGATTATATCAAGTTTCCCACAATAAAAAGAATGTCACCTATTTTCCAGAAAAATAGAAGGGTATCTTAAGCCTAAGCTAATTTTTTGTTGTTGTTGTTGTTTTAAACTACAGTACTTTACAAATGACCATTCAGCTACTCTTTAGTCACTACCAAAAAAATCAAATTATCACTTCTTAGTTGCCATTTTACCTTGAGGAAAGCCAGGATTTGACTTCAGATCTCAGAGATGCTACTGAAAAAGAACATACCAATAACCCATCCTTAGCTTTAACTGTTAACTTTTAAAAAATAATTTTTTCCACTCTCTCCATAATGAGTGGGTTTGGCCTAGAGGCACCTTAAACTGATCATAATTTAACATGAACTTTGGATTTTGCCACATTATCATCCATGATTTCCTTACTAAAATTTGCTGTAGACAGGATATAAAGGAGATGTAATGCTGTTGAATAAAAAGCAGACTGCATTATTCTTCAACATTGTATTCCAAAGTCTTATTCAGTGCTCGGAATGTGAAACTTGCAACAAACAGTGAGTTCCACATCTCTGATATAGACTAGTATAATTAATAAATTTATATATTATTATCTATGTATTAACAGATTTATGGTTTATCCAAAGTAGTACAAATACCAGTTTTCCAAAAAAATTGGTGCATACATAAAATACTTTTTTCTTTAATGATTAACCACATTGGCAAAGTAAAAAAAAAAAAAAAAAAGTCTTGCATTTTCAGTTTGTTGTTACTTAATAATTTAGGTATCTTTCTGTGTGAGCAAATTTTGTTTCATTACATGTGTCAGATAAATGTTGACTAAGTTTCTTTTAAATAAAAAGCTGTTGCAAACGTTGGATAATAATAATAGTAATAATATGTTAAAATTACTTTTAAACCACAGATTTGATAACAGTATTTAATAAGCAAGCATATATTTGGTAACGAAAAGAATCATTCTAAAGGGAGATTTTCACCCAGAGAACCCAATCAAATAAATGACTTTTCATGTTTACAAACTGAAAGAAGAATTAGAATTCGCTATGAAATCATCTATCAGTACTTGCATCAAATTGCAAAATTACCATCTCTGAAAATTATTGTAGATCTGTTTTCTGAGGGAAAAAAAAAAAGAAAACATTAGTGGAAAATAAATTCCATTGAATAAAAAATAAAGCCTCAATTAATCCTTAGTTCAGGTTTACTGCCTGTGGAGGGAGTGTGCAGTGTTACTGACTGCATCAGAGCAACAACTCTTGTCTCAGTAATAAAATGGATTGCAAATATTTTCTATTTAAGTTTTAATGTAAAATATTGATCAATCTTGCTTGTCTTGTGGCCTAAAATGCTCATAGAAGAAAGAGGGGTTTTGCCCCTCATGTTGGACTTTCCTGATGCTGCTGAAATTTTCCTACACAGAAGATGACCAAATATTCTGACAGATCAGAAGCTTCTCATTCTCTTCCTGAAAAATTGGAAAACAGAACGCAAGTTCAATTTTTGAAAGGACTGCATGACTCTTGATCAATGTCTCAGTGATTTTCAATGGCTTTGGCCTTGAAGTTTTTAAAGGATGGAGTATTGTGCAGAGATATTAGCTTTCATTGACCTCAATTGAACTGGCTTTGGGACTGAAAGGAGTATAGCTCCATTAAGCTTAACCTAACTCATCAATGAAGCTGGGAAAGCAGTGACTGCAAACAGTTAGCGTGGTTCCTGCAGCATTACTGGGTAAGTTTAGTTTACTTTGTGCAAGCTCCATAAACATTTTAAAGAGACAGCTAGTGAGAACTTGACATCTTTGTGAATACTCAGATCCTATGAGTATGTGGTTGCATTAAATTCATAAAAGGTACTCTAAGGAGACCTCTAAGGCAAGGAAGAATGCTATCTATCAAGAAATCTACCTCCTGTATAAAAAATTTGGACAGACCATTGATTTACCTTCAGATTTAGCAGGCAGTGACAGGGTGAGCAGGTCACTCAGTAAGGGGAAGTGGTAGCCTGCTTATTATTCATGTATTTCCCAGTTATCAGTAATTTCACAGATCCTCATGTCAAATGTTCCTTTGGCACTGGCAACTATCTCCTTAGAAGACTAAAAATGGCAACAGTGGCTCCCTTATCATGAGAATTTCCCAACTCTAGGGCAAGATATTCACCTAGAAGGAATCTAACCTCATATATATTCCAAATGCTCTACACATTGCTCATCGTATTATCAATATTTATGAATTTTGTATGTATTATTTTCTGAAAATATACTGACAAATTTGAATATATTTGAGTAAGATACAGCGAAAATGGTTTAGTGTAGATTTACATGTGTGACATGAGATCATACAGAATGTACAGCTTTTTTTAATATTTCTAAATATATATAATTCTGAGCAGCACTTCTTTCTTCTCTTTGTAATATTTTACAAAGAAAATTTTGGATTTGTTCTTTAATTTCAACATTAGAATATAGAATTTTGAAATAAACCAAAAACTTCCTTAATTAAATCTTCCTGCATTCTTAATTTACAATAAATTAAATCAATGTTCCACAAGTCGAGTCTCTTTTGTCCATGATGGTAATTGGTAAGTCCTGAACTGATGGTCAGACTCAGGGATCTGTTTGCTACCTATGGTTCTGGAGCTGAGCAGTGGCTGATCAACATCTTCAAAGTACTGCATTGCTAAAAAAACCCACAACTGCAGTTTTTCTTTCTACACAGTATTTAGGATGTTAGGAAAAATTTCTTCACTGAAAGGGTTTTCAAACATTGGAAGAGACTGCTCAGGGAAGTGGTTGAGTCATCCTGCCTGGATATACCTAAAAGGTGTGCAGCCGTGACATTTAATGACATGGTTTATTGGTGGACTTGGCAGTGCAGGGTTAATGGCTGGACTCCATGACCTTATGAGGCTTTTTCCAACCTAAATGATTCAATGAATTCATGATTTAAGAATTTTTAAAACACTAGTCCATCCTAAGTTCTAAAGCAAGCCAGGAAAACAGCATGCATATTTTTCTTTTTTAGGTTTTTAAAAGAAAGACTTTTGAACGTTTTTTTCTGAGACAGTACATCTCAAATTGTAGATGAAAAAATAGCACAAAATATTAGGTCTGAAAGATAAACAAATTGATCATATTAGAAGACATTGTAAACAACAATCTAAACTTCAGAGCTATTGCTCTTTAATGTGCTACGTACTATTTGAGAAATCATGTTATATTAATTTAATTTATTTGCTGTTACTTGTACAAAAAGCTGCCAGCTATTTTATAAAACTTGTAAGAGTATAGCTTATTCCTGTGATTTTTCTAATACCATTGTATTACAATCATACACGAATAATTATATGCATCGCTAATCCCCATCTTGCTCTCAATAAGTCTGTTAATATGAATAATGTTTACACATTTTGCTTCTAAATAGGAAATCAGACAATAAAAAAAAAACAAAAACTGGGAAATAAAATTTTAATAATTAAAAAAGCCAAAATAAAAGGTACTATAAAGAGCAGAAAACCTACAACCAAAACCCTGCTCTACAATTTGAGTTCATATTTTTAAATAGTTGTTTTTCTAGTTCATATTTTTAAATAGTTGTTTTTCTCTTCTTGAATATTTAACCTTTCATTTTTCCTATGGGTATTTATCAACTACCTTTTATGAAGCCTTGATCCTGAAAATGCTTTGAAAGATGAATGAAGATTTTGAGAGATAGATTACCAACCAGAATGAAACATTAATTTTTGTAAGAAGAATTGGCAACATTGCAGTTTTTGGTTTTATTTACAGTAAACTTTTTATGAAGACTTACTTGCAATAAATTTAAAAGTCACCTGATAAAATAAATATTCATTAAATTCTATAAGAATAACCCCACCTGTGGTCGACTAACAAGCACTTTATTTTCCCCCAAAATTATAATTTTTTAAAAATCAAGATAATAGGCATTTTTCTGTTCAGGAGTTATAAATTAGAACTGTGTGATAGGTCATGTCACTGTTAAAAGATTTAGTAACTGCATTTGACATAGCACAAATCTTAATATGTTCCCTCTCATGGATAAATGAAAATATTGTTTTTCAATATTAAAAATTACAATAAACTATGTCACATTATGTAAATGAAGAAGATTTGAAAGAAAGATAATCCCATTCTTAAAAAAACCCCACCCAAAACCACCACCCAACATAGGCATCACAAATTATGAAAAAAAAATTGAATATGTACTTTTTACAGAAATTACCAAATTTATATTTTTACCAACAATAACCCCTGGAAAATTAATTCTTGATTTTGTTTGTTATTTTGTATATATTTTTTTTTTAAGATCATCACAACGATTCACTTTTTTCACCTCAAGTATATTGTTAGAAAGAACATCAATATGCTTTGCAAAATGTAAGTTTCAGTAGAATCCATGTTGATGTCTTTTTATCAGCTTGTCCTTTGGTCAAATCAGTTGATGTAATCAAACTGAAATTGTAATTGACTGATACTTGGTAGTATACCTTTGTAATTTGGACTGTAATGATGTGATTAAAATAAAGTTACATAACAAAGACGTTTATGCAGTGACACCACTATACAGTTTGACAAAATTTTGTCTTTCAGTAATATGCTGTATTTAAAGGTCTCTGAATTATTATCTCAAAATATGCTGGTGGTGTTCAATCTTTACATAGCTTTCTCAAACTTATTTAACACAAGGGGAAAGAACATATTTTTTCTTTTATTTACACTTTTCAGTCTTTCAGATTTCAGTTTCACAAAACTGCTTAAAATACTGTGGCCTTTCCATTGAGTGAAAGTAAATTATGTCAGTTTTCCCAAAAGCTTCATAGTGGTTTGGTTTTGTCATATTAGGTAGTCCAAAGTTATACCAAAATACAAAAACTTGTACAGATCAGTATTAATGTGTACACCAGAAACAGTTTTAGTTGACAGAATTATAAGAATTTTCTTACATTCAGTGTTACCCTATCCATTTCATCTACTCTGCAGGTTGCAAGCCAACTTAATGACTATACTGGCAATAACTGAAGACATTTCTTTCCATCTTCAATGTTTTAACTGTTCAAATCATGCCCACTCACAGCCTTAATTATTTGGTGTTCATTGTGTCTGTAAGTTTTTTCCTAACAAAGGTTGCCCTCAGAGATATAAAAGAAGAAGTTTGATTTTTTTTTGAGACTGTGGCATTTCAGAGTTTTACTTGCATTACAGGACTTCACATATTTGGCAATGTAATTTCTTGGTTTGTGCCAGATACGTTAATTAGTTGGACAAATCATAAGACTGTAGAATAGCACAGAATACACAGATCTTACCCATATTGATTAATGCCACTCCCAGAATGCTTCAGAGATATATGCACTGTATTATTTGAAGGGCAAAATAAATTCTTTTATTAGACTAATTTATATTTTGTAGAAAAAGTTTTGAGCCCAGAATTTTTCTCAGGTTTGAAAGCACTGTTTTCCATTCGTAAAATGACATGCATGCATCTCATTTGAAAATATTGAGTTATGTATAAAATTCCCACTGAAACAATGTATCTAAACAACATTAAACTTGGATATGTTGGAAAATTTCAAAATTGAAAGGTTGCTCACATTTCATTCTAACCATATTTTTTTTCATCTTTTGATAGCCATGATTAAGAAAGGTAGAAAAAAATAAAATGTCCTATGTTGTTGCAAATGTATCATGTTTACATGCAATGAATGCTAGTTATAACCACCCTTTTGAAATAGGAGGCTTCAGTTGCTTTGTGTCTTCTTGTATCCTTAATTTTTCAATTGCCATATTCTTGAGCAATATTCTTCAGCAGTGAGGTGTGGATATCAGACCTGTTTTTGAGGATACAGTTAGCACTAAGTCACAGGAAGATCTGTGGGTTATAAAGCATCAGATCTTGTAATTAAATATTTGAATTTCCAAAAGAAATAAATGTGAACTGCAAATTCAGTCATTTATGTTCCATCTCTTAGTGACTTGTAAATGTTTAACTTGGCCAAAATCAGATTTACTGATTCATTTGTGACCTCTATTACTTTTAGCAGCTTCGTTTTCTTATTTTCCCCATCATACAGGGCTATTAAGGCTGCTTTAGTAATCTCTTTCACTTCCTTGCTTCACAGGTCAATAGAAAGATTAGTGAAAATGCAGGCAAGACAGGTCTGTTCTGCTTCCAGTGCCAGGGGGTAAAAAAGTCACTATTCAGATTACACAGCCCTTGACTGTTTACTTCCAGAAGATAAGAATTGTGAAACCTGTAGTTACTAATTCTTTAATCTTATATCTAAACACTTTTTCAAAGGACTAAGAAAAGATAAACAGATTAACAACAATAAAAGAATCATCCTCTAGCAGTTTCTCAGTAGGGAAATTGCATTTGTCTGATTTAGTGTGCAATTCAGTGTCAACTACTTTTACTACGTTATGAAAAAGTTAGGAGCAAGGATAAGCAGGTCTTTTCAATAAAGCTGTCAGTCTCAATGTGATGGTTTAAGTTTTGCCTATTTAACAGATATACAGAGAGTTGGCTTAAAAGTTGGCTAGTGGGAACTTGAATTCATAGTCATGAACTTCAAAAAAATTTCAAAAAACCCAGCTTATACTGTGTTTTATAATTTAAAAAAATACTGTGAATCTATTTTAAATATACATATTTTAAAACCCCAGAGCTGGATGCAGCACTCCTGGTGCTGTCTTACAAGATTGGAGTACAGGGGCAGAATCACCTCCCTCGGTGAGGAGAGGTTGAGAGAACTGAGATTGCTCAGCCAGGAAAAGAGAAGGCTTTGGGGTGATCTAATTGCAGCCTTCCACTACCTGAAGGGAACTTACAGGAAAAATGGGTTAAGACTATTTGCGAGAGCACGTAGTATTAGGACAAGTATGTTACCATTTTTTTTTCTTTTATTTGCACCTCTTGTTCACAGATATAAGCTGTCAGAAAGAGAAGTTGAAATTCTTTGTACAAATATGTATACAAACTTTGACAGTTATTTAACATTCATAATTATGAGATTAATGTTCACCATTCAGAGACTTCTGCAACTGAATAAAGCAGTCACTAATATTTTTTGCCTTTCAGAACTACAAAGTCTAAGAATACTATCAAGGTGTGAAAATTTCTCAAATAAATTTTAAAAATGGATATAGAAAAAAACAAATGCCTACTGTTTTCTAATAGAAGAACCATAGGAGAGACTTCTAGGGCATTATCAGATTCTGCATGTGGCCCTTCAGAGTTAAAAGAAAGGTAATGATGTCTTTAACTATCTGTCTGTCACTATTCATCAGTAAGGTAAGAGGAAATAAGTTTTTTTTTTTATGTTTTTATATCATTGCTAAAATGAAAATACGAAAGCAAGATTATTTTGCCAAGAGACATCCTATTTGCAAAAAGTGCAAAATGCTTGGGTATTCTGGAAATGTTCAGTATTGAAGCCAACTGCATTCCATTAGTGACATCATTACTTTATTTTTCTTAATGTTCAGGTGAAATTTCCTGAGACTCTTACACAAAGGATCTTGAAACTGATTAAGTAGAGCTGCTCCAACTTCTTTCTTTGATGCAAACTGTACAGCCTATTTACTCATTCTCTCCTTATCTTTCTTTTGCAATCTAATTAAAAGAAATTGGATTACTTGGCTCTTTTTTTGCAGATGGTGGTTGCTCTGAGCACATGGTGCAAGACATTGACATTTTTCTATATTTTTTTTACTATGGGAATCACCTCCTAAGTTTAAATACCTCATCATAATTGTGCTCTGAGACAAAGTTTGTAGAAAGGGTAGTAGCTGACATGCTGGTAGAATTAAAAATAAGTTTTCAGAAACAGCCTTTGTTTAGAAGGCCATTTGAACATAAACAACAATCTCACAGTCTAACTTTTCTAGATTTAGGTTGATTCTGCTCCTCAATTGGACAATTTGAATAAAAAACTAAGTAGCAGCTGCAAATCAGGGACCATTTTAGAATGGGAAAAATGCTCTTAGTTTCTGTATGATGAGAGATCATCTTTCCTGAGCAAGAAATGAGAAATATGGAAAGTCCAAAATCACAGAACAAGCATTTCTAATTACTTGAGGTCTTTTTCTTACCTAAAATCCAACTTAGCTATGAATTTCAACTACCAGGACCTTAAGAAGGTGTTTCACTGAACTTCAATCAATATCAGTACTGAGAAGTCAAACCTTGGATTTTTAGTGAAAGGTATTCTCCCATTGGTAACTAGGCGTTGATACCCTTTATTACTTTTTTTTTATCCCAGTTCATTTGGATATGTAATAGTTATATACTGTAATCTTCAACAAAATTGTTCAATATCCTGCATTCCATTTTCTTTCTTCATGTGTATTGATTCTGAAAATGATTTCAGTAAGATCAGGGATTGTTTGAGTGTTAGAAGACCTTGTTCCAAGGGAGAATTTCCTTTCATGAATACTATCTCTGATTTCATTGAGAGAAAATAAATTTCAGCATGCAGCATATAACAACTTAAGTCTAGAAAGAACGTAGTGTTTTTTGCACTTTTGTCTGCTTACAGGAGGAATATAATTTCTTTTCAGACCTTACAATAAAGAGAGATCTCATATGAACAAAAATTTTACATCTGTGAAACTAAAAAAAAAAAAAAAAAAAATCTAGTATATAGCTAGAGACTTAGATACCAATACTTTTCATTCGAGGGTGATACCAAACAAAATAGCACCTTTAAATATGTTTTATTAGTAGGTGAAACCAAGTTCCTGGTCCCTGATAGCAATGTGGTGACTTTGCTACATACAAAATGAATCCAAGAGCAACTTTGCATGAGTAGAGTACTGCTTACCAATTAGCTATGACACCTTCTGAGAAAAACAGTAACAATTTTGCAATTGTAATGTTCATGTTAAGCCAAATCTCATGACAGTACTTGCTAATCCTATTTGTGTTTTTCAAGTTTTAAAAGATTTAAACAAATTAACACAAGTCCTTTTGCCTCTTGAAAAAATGTTACTTCAGGTTAAAACTAAGGCCAAAAGAAATGATTGCCATAAAAGTTCACCTGCTCAAACAAATTGGAGAGGTTAATTTTGGTTTTGGAGAATATGTAAAAATTAAAATCTAAATATATCAAAAAATACGAAGTCGAAGGATTTTATTAAAATGAGAGGGAGACTACAGCTGTACATTGAAACTTTTTTAAAGATAAAATATAATTAAAGGAGGTTTTGTTCATGGAAATTTGGGGGGATAGTTTTCCAGTTGACAGTGATGGTCATGAGGGCAATTATATAATAAAAATTACTAAGTCTGCAGTTCAGATTTCTAGAAACCACTTTTCTTATGAAAGAATTGGCCAAATGTCAGTACATATACAATCACTTCCTAATTTTTTTCCTTGCACTGCTCTCAATCATCCAAACATGATCAGATAAAAAAAAGAAACACTTAATTTTTTCTTATAATTTCTACAATTTCAATTTAAGTGTTCTTATTATTGAATTTATTTAATGATTTAGAGAAGAGTATTTCCATTTAGATATAGTGACATTAGTAGGGGTTTTTTAATTAATTTTGTTTTTTCCGCTGACTGATTGTATTTTAGCAAGATAAAATGAAAACCTGTGTAACTGAAAAGAGTAATATGGTGTGGACACTGGATCTTCAGTATTTATTGATTATGTCTGAAGGTCAGCATCCACTGAGATGCACTAGTTACTACACACTCTAAATATTTCAGGTAGGGAGCTGTCAGGGAAAGAGCAAAATGTCCACTCAAAGGGTTATTAGTGCAAATGGAAGTAAATTTAAAATCCTTTTCATACTTTCTATTAAGACTTAACATTTCAAAGCAAACAAAATGAACGGAATATTTTTGGGGGCTTTTAAAAGGATGTGGGACTACTGTATTCTGTCGCCTGACCTTGATGTGTTTGGAATTATACTTTTCAAAGATATGTTTGCTTATTCTGTCCTGTAGCAGAGGCAGATTTTTCTTTTAATCTGCCTTTTTATCAAGAAATTCAAGTTCCTGTCCCTCTTTCATGGTGGAATCATGTGGTTCAACAATACTGGAAAAATACTTACTATTTCTTAAGTATTACTATTATTTTCTATTTTTTTTTCATACAGGCTACTAATATGTTTAGTAGTCTTCATGGATTGTATTCTGTTTGAAATACAAAACAACAAACAGAGTTCAAGATCAATTTGAACTGTAAAAAACCCCCAAGCAATATCCTCCAAAAGTACATCATGTAAGGCAAAGAGAAGCAAAGAAAAACTATATGTATTCTATTCATATCTCGGCTTAAACTGTTTAAATTTTTGTAAGTTCCAGACACCCTAGTTATTGATATTTCCCAAGGTAAAGAAAAGAGAAACAGATTGCACTTTGGTAATATACTTTCCCTGTTTGTCTGCTTGAGATTCATATCCATCTCTTGTTATCAGCCTGAACATTTGTTTTTTCTTCTGAAGAGGCCTGTAGTGGTTTTAGCACTACTCTCTTCTTGGCTTGCTCAGAAATGAGACTTCCAAATAAAGAAATTTGCTTCTTTTATAAATTTCTTAATCTATAGTATTATTATTATTGTTGTTTTCTCTTTGTTTGTCTTCTATTTCATTGAATTGTACCCTTTTGTTTATGTGTGTACAGACAATTTGCATAATAATAATAATCATGTAACTTGTAGGTGATGTGTGTATTGAAACAGAATGCCTCCTCCCCTCTGCTTTTGTATAATGTCTTTGTTTACACTAGGGCTGAATAGCAATTTCAATAATTGGAAAATTTTTCTACTGTTAGATAATAAGGGTGACACATGAAAAAGGCCTTAAACTGCTGCTGTGAAGGATATAAAGAACATATAAATATTCTAACCTGCACTGGAATATCAGAAATCAGCTGGTAAAGGATAGCCAGGGCAACAAGTTGCAAACTGAGCAGTGATATATCCCCTTTTGTGGCCCTTGGTGACTGTTTTAGCAACAGAGTGGCAATATAGATACAACTAAGGTATTTTCTTTTAATTTTGTTTCTTGTTTTCTCCAGCTTCATGTACTCTTTCCCTTCCAGAGTAGCCATACTTAGTGTTCCAGTTCTGTAAGCAATTGCCAACATATAAATATTTGAGTTACCCCTTGATGACATCTTGCTGAAGAAATGTGGTGAATTAGGATCGGAGTGGTTGAACATGCAAATTGTAATTGGTATCAACAGCAATGATAGGAATCTGTCTAGGAATCTGATTTGTCTGCAAATGAGAACTCTTTCTGATTTTATTATACTCATTTTATAAATGCAGGCAAGGATATGATAACAAAATTTTAAGTATGAAACATTATTTCCAAAATTATTATATCCTAAATTTCTGTTTTGAAAAATACATAAATCAGTACAACTCCTAATATAAGAGTAAGTTCAAATATTCCTCAGGCTTCAACAAATGACAGTGCATTAAAATAAGCTATAGCATGTATCAAATGAAATATTATTGCCACAAAACAAAGGGTCTGAACTCAAAGAGCTTTTGAAGAGATTTAAAAGACTTAGTGGAATAAGAAAAGATTTGCAGAGGAACATCTAAACTGGCAGAGAAAATTCTTGCAATTGAGCAGTTTTAGAAGAAAGCACCTGAAAAGCTCATCTCAACTCCAATAAATTACATATTTCATGTTGTTACCTTGCTGAGATGAAGAATGTCTGAATGGTACATTGAGGTAGGAGGTATGGAACAATTTACAAACACATGCTGCCTTCAAATTATAGCACTCTCCTTCTAAGTAATTGTTTTCACATTGTCTCTGTCAGTATTGATTACACTAAATATGTTATTAAAAGACGATATTTTCTGGGAAGGAGAAGAACATGGCTCAGTGAATAAGATTTTCATGTCTAGAAACAGACATTCATTGGGTGAATGTTTGGAAATGAATATTAATTTCTTGGACTTGAGTTCAAATTTAATTATAGTGTAAAATCCCTACACAGTTAAAATTATTGGCTAGCAGGTTTTTGCAATGACTATGAGTTTATGATGAAAATAAGAAGTACAGAAATACATGACACAGAGATCAACTATATATTTCTGAGAGATTAAGAAACACAAAACAGTGTTCACAGAACTAGAGACCTGTAAAGTCCAGTTTTAAGCATACAGTTTTATTTTCTGTGCAATTATTTGTCCCTAATTTACCATCTGACATGAATGCCCAGCTCTTTTTCCTATTAACACACTAAACTTAACCTAAGTTATTTCACTGAATTCAATAAAGTTAAAATTTGATCTCTAAGAAATTAAGAACTATTTATTCAAGATGCCCATCAGGATAGTAGAAATAAGGTGTATTCTAGTTTTCAAAAAGAAGAGTAAAGTTCTCCAATTGTCCTCATCTAATCACTGACCCTTATTTTTGACATGAAACAAAGCTGATTTTGAAGGCCACTATTTTGGTTGTAGGGATCAATAGTCTACTGAGCTTCAAAAAGCTCCTGAATTAATGAAAATTTGGGATCAATCTTGTGCATTGCATATAGGAAGTACCTCACATTACGTGTCATTAATACTCCACACAAAAAAATAAAAAGGTCTGAACATATCGTTTCCTATAAACAATATTCTTCCAATGTTCAGAAAAGTAATCCACATCCTTAGAAACCTGCTATTTTTAAAAAAAGAGCATTGATGTGAACTCAGACCTCATTCTTATGGAAAAGTGTTCTTTTTTTTATTAATTTTAGTGATACTAAGTAGTGAGTGTTAGTGATACTACTAAGTAGGCCCTTATACCCTGTGGTGCATTTGGTTATCTGAATGTTAAGTATATAGTTTGTCCCTGTGCATAAACCCAAATTCCTGTTGACACCTGAATGGAGCCCATCTGCCTGTGTGCCTCTTGCCTCTAAAGAAGATTCTTGATTATACCAGAAAAGTTCAATGGACCACTTGACAGGTTTTTGGCTAGTAGAGCAAATCTACCTTAAAATGTAGACACTGCCATAAAATTCAGAGGTTTTAAAAATTACTATATGTGCACCTTAACTCATGTGAAAAAGATGTATTTAATATTACATGGAATGTGGTCTTTTGCACTCAAAAGTCTGCACTTTAGGAGAGGCTGAGGTTATAAATACACTTCAACCACTGCTTCTTTTGGACTTCCCACTCACTTAAATGACATTAGTTATTTTTCTAACTTCTTCAGAGAGAATAATTCCTTGAAGTTGTCCTGTAAGATTGAACAATTACAGCTCAGGAATACCCTAGGAGAAAAGTTGATCGGACAAACTCCAAGGAATATCAGAAAGAGACAAATATTTGAAAGTGAAATCTTTACCAGGAACAGACTGTTAGATACTTTGAAAACAAAATGCTGCACGGTTCAATAGAGCTCATTTGTTTGCTAAATTAAAATGTACACTTTTATATCAATTAGAAGTTGAAATCCAAATTATTTTTTCACTTCTTGGGAATTTATTATTTGAATCAGCAATCATTTTAAGCTACATTTTACATGGAATTTTCACTTTTATTCAGTTCTTGTTCTGTGCAAATTAAAGAAAAATATATAACAGTTGCTGACCAGTCATTATAAATAAACATGAAGATGAGGACAAAAGGATGTATCATCCTTTTGAAAGATGGAATAGTTATATTTTGCTATGTTTAACTAAATTCGCATTATTTCTTGTTAACCCTCAGTCATACACAAGTATTGGCAAGTGAGAATTTAATGATAAATACATATTTACAGCTGAACACTTGTTAAATGAATCACCATTCCTTAGTAATTTCTAAACACATATTTAATATTTATTGTTCATCAATATTTGGTAAGTAATTTAATTTTATTAATTATTATGACTCATATTACACAAAAGGAACCAACATGCATGTGATAGAATAAAACAAATCTGTTTTAAAGTTGTTGCCTAATGGTAATCAAGAAGAAATTTATTAAATTCCTCTTTCATGTGTTTTCTTTTGATGAAGGAAATGAATTGCATTGAACAGCATGGGATATTATGTGATTCTGAGTTGATTAACAATTTAATCACATATATATTGGCTGGTTTCATTTATAAGACAGGTAATGGTCAAAGCGACTTACCTCTAACCCTTATGTCTTCTTGATTATAAATACAAAATCTCTCCCAACACTTGGGCATCTGACTGTGACAGAAACAGATATTGTAGGTGCATGCACTTGATCAAAACTGAAATCCCACCTAAAGACATGTCAACTGCTTCTGAATTGATTAGAGCTGATACGTGGCACATCTTCAAGAGATCTTTACCTGATTTTTCTTGACTAAAACTCTGGAGAGTGCAACAAAGATTTTCAATTTAGTTGCGGGTCCATGTCTGTTCTCCCGGACTAATATTTTGTACTGTTTCCAAAATATAGTAAAATTTCCATTCTGCACACATAAAGCCTGATCTTCCTAATGTTTCTTTCTAAAAGCTTCAAGTTTTCATCAGTTTCTGTGAGGAGTGCACATTTTCTTCCATATTTTAACTACTAATATTAAGACACTCATTCTTCACTTATTTCTACATTGCTATTGTCAGGATCTTCAAAAGTCTCTCTGTCAATCAACTGCAGCTGAAAAAGATACATTAGAATTTAAAGTCCCACTGACATGACTAGCTACAGTTACATCTCCTTAGAAATTCTAAGATCTCTTTTCTGGAAAGTAGTAGATAATTTAAAGGATATAATTTTATACAGATTTTTTTGGGTTGCTTATTTACAGAGGAATCATTTTACAGCTATTCATACTGAATTATATCTGCCAACATTTTGCCCATCATGAGATGTTCTTGTACCTTTTCACAAGTTTTTTTTTCACTATCCTGTTATACCTTGCATACATGTCAAAGTCTGTCACCTCATTAATTTTGTCTTTTTCTAAGCAACTAATGACAGTTCTGTTAGCAGATCCCATATTTTCCTCAGTTCTTGAAATTTCTTATAATGCGTTTGCAGGCCTTTTGGCAGGCAAGAATTATGTTTGCTAAACATTTCATTTAGAGCACTACTTTACCTGCAGCAAGAACAGAACAATTCCAGGAAATATATGTATCATGAGTTTAGTTAAAATGGTGGCAGTACATACCTTGCATACATAATAAAAATGTAGTTCAGTGTCTAAATTATCTATTTTGAAATCTCCAAAAATAATCCCATAAAAGTATCAAATACCCTAATTTACAAAGTGTGCTAATGTATATACATCTCAATAAATTATAAAAGGATTGTTTAATATCAATCTGTAGAATGCTTTTATAGTCAGTGGAATATGAAAAGTTGCTATTTTTATTTGCTATTTATCCTCTCAAAGGCATTCATCTTAAAAAAGTGAAACTCCTTCTTGATTGGCTAGTTCTCATTAGTCATATTGAGAATACATGTTCTTCAGCTTGGAAAAGTATATAGCTTGCAGATGGCTGAAGGTAGAATTCTGTCATTCTTATTTCAGTTAAAATTAATACTGAAGTCTTCTTCCTCAATGAATTACCTAATGATGTTACAAAGAACCTATACCTACCAATCATATACCCACCTAAGAGACTTAGGGACCTGATACAAGCAGAGTAAGGTTTTGTACAAACCCTAATGGATGGAACAAGTCTAGATGAAGACAATTGTGAAACTTGGAAAAAAAGAAAGAGAGCATTTAGTATTTTGTTTTTTAATTTAATTTTATTTTTTTATTGTGAGGGAGGTGTATAATATACAGCACACTGCACATAGATAGAGTGGAAGAACTCACATAAATCTGTTTTAATATTTAAGTGTACAGTTTTTTCATAGTGACTGTATCTTTGACTTCCACTAATATGCAATTTAGAGAACTAGTTGTAACTCCCTTTTTTGTGAAACATAAGGGAAATATAGAAAAGGAAAATTACTTTCAAAATACATAGTACAAAGAATATGAAATAGAAAGGTTAAATTAACTGTTGAAGGGGTGATTGTACCTTGACAATATTTGTACTGTCTTGGTTTTTCATGTCTGTAGAATAATGATGTTATATTTTCATGGAATAGGAAGTAAAAAAACTATAAATTACTATTTACCAGCCTCTCTTGCTTTTCATATTTATGTTAATATCTGGGACAGAGGAAGTCTTACCACTAGAAACACTTCAACTTTGAGATTTGGTATTCATGTAAAAACCTCAAATCTTTGATATCCTGACCACATCTCTCTTAAACAGACATGACTACAGATGGAATTTTTAAAATAAACTACACTGAAAATGTTGTTTGATGCTGTTAACTATTAATTATTTAACTAATCCTGATTGTGATCTGTGGATGTTGTGAAAAACTGGCACTTGTGATGTCTTTTCTGCAAACAAGAAGAGTTAATGTGCCTCCTTTCTTGGAAAGGATCCAGAATGGAGTAATTTAGCAACCCCCTTACCATATAACTTTGAGGAAAATTAGTGGAAATATTAATTTGAAGTTAATTACCTCTAAACATGTATTTTCTTCTGTTTGTCTTCTATATGCAGATGAGGGTTACTTTTACTGCATGTGTGTCCATACAGTAAAAGGTTTTGCATTAAATTTTGTGAATAAAGACTTGTCTCCACACACCCTGAAAAGAGCCCACTGGCAAACAGGAGCACCCCAATACTCCAGTCAGAAACATGAGTCCCCTCTCTGAGCTGCCAGAGCTGTCCCAAGGAGTTCTCAGGTCCAGGGGCAGGGAAAACCCTCTACCAGAAGTTAGTAAGGGATATTTCCCATGGCATCTCAAAAAGTAAGAGAAGACACAGTCCATTATTCTGCAGCTTATCACGGGAAGAGTATCTGGAAATGGAGATAGGAATGGATAGTATCTGTTCTGCATACACACACATTTTTGTGGGGAGGTCTAGAATCTAGACTGTTACTTGGGACTATGGGGCACAGGGTCCCTTGTGTCTGAGCAAGAGCAGCTGGAGAGAAACTGAAATGCATACATACTGTGTGGGTAGATGCCAGTAGATATCCAAGGTGGCCTCTCTGGCAAGTAAAATAACAGTCCTGGGAGGCAGGTATCAAAGTCAGCCAGAAATTCTTGGCTACTTGAGAGACTAGCACTAGCTAACCAGCTAACCAGCAGTCAACAGGAAGATCCATTTTCACATGTCCATCCAAGCATTAGTAATTTGAGAGAGAATTCTACAGAGAATGTAGAGGTTAGTTACTGGATAAATTAAGTGCATAAGACCAGCTGCAGGAGAGACCCATATTATTCATATATGTACACATATTTTCCATTAATGGACATCATCCCAAGCAGCGAAAAAAAGTGAACAAGGTCAGGCCATTACTGCTGTTTGCATTTGTCTTAGTGCAGTGTGCTCCATCTGTGTTGATCTGTGTGGCCAGACATTGTGTACATGTGTTGTGAGTACATGTGCATGTCTGTCTGCTAGGGCTGTGTGCTCAGCTTAATTAGTCAGTAATAACAGCATCTCAGGACATGGGGCTGCTGCAGGCTTGTGTTTATCGAGCTACTGCATTCTTCAACTCCTACTAGTAGACATGACCAAAAAAAAGGTAAATTTGTTTAACTATATGCACCATTTAAATGTTAAATAAATGCATATAAAATAGTAATAGATTCTGACTACGATTTCTGTTCCAATACTCTTCACAGTCTGTTGCTTTGGCTGTGCATCAGTGAGTGTTACATATTGTCCTTCCTCATATCTGGCCGTGGCCTTCTGCAACGTAATTTGTGTTATTGCAGAAGTAAATTATGCAACTTGAAGCACACCATTAACACTGTACAAGGTTTTCCAGATGTCCAGATATCAAATGATTAGTATATAGTCTGTGGACGTTACAAGCCAAATGTTATTAATTGGCTGTAAAGGAGACAGAGATGAAGAGACTGTGACCAGGTTCTCTGGAAATATTTGTTCTTCCTTGTGAGAATATACGTCCATCCTGTCTATAACACATGTAAATGCACTTAAAACTGACTAAATTTATAGTTTCCTCAAGCAAAGGTCTCATTAATTCTTCTAACAGAGATGCAAGATGTACACTTATTAGATGGAACTGAGGTGCTTGCCTGGTAACAGCAAGAGTCTGTATTTGGCATATAGCAATGTTTTTTTTCTGTTTCAGCTACTTATAGTCATGTATTACAGAAAGTAAAAATAATGCTTGTGAGTGTAAGATGAAGCAGGAACTTGCAGAGAACAAGGAAGATAAACCAAATGCCAGTTTCCCTCAAAGTGCAAAATGGAACACATCATGCTAGCAACAGAGAAACAGTAGCCCAAGAGCAGATATGTAAATAGATGTGGTAACAAACATCAGTGGGAGATACCAGGCGTGTTGTTATTTCTCTTTTAGACCATAAAAACATGCAAATATTGCCCAGATGGTATGATTAGGAATGATGAAAATTAAAAATCCTCATATTAAATGCTAGCATTAGAACTAAAATAGAGGAGTGGGCTTTGACTTCCAAAATAGTTATAGACAAAACACAGTGCTGTCTGACAAGGTATTCAACCCACCTGAGATCTGAGCCATTCTTCAGAGACGTCTATCAATGTGCCTTACCAATGCAAGCATTCTAACTTGATGATGTTCTGACCCAGAAGTCTCATTTTGATGTCGTATTTAGATTAGATGCATCCTGAACTCTTCACTCAATTCTTCTCTAGAGGGAGCTGATGACAAAGCCCTTAATGTCTTTTCTGGTGACAGAGCTATTATTGTTTACATCCTAGGATCTTCAGATACATCCTACTCATTTTCTGCAGTCTGCACTTGTAGTACTGTAATTAAGATGTCATCTTTGAAATATATGAAATCTCACCTATTCTGTGGAACACAGCTTACACATCCTTTCTTGTCCTTCACTGCTTTATGCTTTTTGTTGAAAATGCTAATCGGAATAAAGTGTTCTGGATTATTTGTTTAATTTGTGCATACTAACTTCAAAGAGCAAAGTAAAATTAAGTGATACATAAAGCCCCCTCACTTTTGGATAATAATTCATTAAAAATGACATATAACAGTAAAGTAGAAAAAATAATGGCTCTAAAAAATGAAAGAAATTAAAAGTAACTTATTTTTAAAATAAATCAGTGGGGAATAAAAAAATTATATTGTTATATTCTTTTAAGTATTGGGCTCACTGAATACATTGCTCACGTGAAACAGAACTATTTATGAATATTGCCTGAGAACAGATTTTCAAAGTGTCACATGCCAATTAACACAGTACATGTGAACAGAAGCATAATGAATTTCAGATGATAATATTCCCACATGCAGAAAATGTCAACAAGAACATAATTGGCAGCTATAGCATATGGTATATTGAGCTCGAAAACTTGTTTATACCATCTTGAATCTCCCACTAATAAGATTTCTTTATTAACAAAATATAAAGAAATATATCTGAAGTGTCATTCAGAAGTGTCACTTCGTTTTTGAGATTCAGACATGAAAATTGATTGATGTGCTTTCTAATGTCAAGCTTGATGTTATATAATCCAGTGGAGTGTGTATAGCACTTATAGTATGGAGTTTAATACACCAAGGTTGCATAAAACTGCTTATTAGCTTGTACAAAAGTGATATTGACTAGAACATGTTTGTATGTCTCTGCATGTGAGTGTATATTTCTGAACTTTTAGTATCTGAAATCACAATGGTCAGTATTTTCAAAAACAAATATGCAGGTCTGATTTCATAACTTTTGTGGACTCTGCTCTAGTCATAGTTTGTTCACACTAAATGTAAATGACCGAAAGATTTCTTCAATGTTCTAGGCAGGATGTTTCAGCTACCAAATCAAACTTACTTTCTTGATTCACATCCTACTGGCAAGGAGATATAGATCTTTTGGAAATGAAATATCAGAGTTACAGTGGATGATCTCTTTTTGGCTTTCCTAATGCTTTCTAAATGTTCTATGAAAGGAGAAGGAGTAAGAGTGTCTTAAAACTCCCAAACATATGCATGTATTAGATGGACATCAGACTTGAACTATAAATCAGACTGGTGATAATTTCTTGTGTATTTCTGACTCTTTCATAAATTCTTAGGACACATGAGATAAAATTCAAGTAGTTTCATTAATTATAATGATTTTCAGATTTTACATTGCTGAAAAGAAAAAAAAACTTTAAAAATTCCTGGAATGTCTCCCTCAAAATTTCCCAGGAAGTTTCATCAAACCCTTCTCTTTCATTTCCCGTTCTACCTCTTCCAACAATCTATTAATAGTATTAGTGACATGTAGTTATTGGTTATCATTAAAACCATGCAAACATCACTTTAAATCATGTGGTTACTTTCCAAAGTTTCCTCCTCTTGATAGTATAAGGCAAATTGCATTTGCATATAATCCAAGAATTGCTTTCCACAAAAGTGAATCTAGGCTGGGTTCAGATGCCCCTTATAAGGATTTAAACACCACTGAAACAGAGGTATTCTGCCTCTAAAATTTGATATGAAGAGGCTGACACTGCATGAAGGTAATGTAGCTATTTATCTACTTCAAATGTTTAACTATGGTGCCTTTTTCTAAGTTGGAAAGGGATGTCCAGGAATCAACTAGATCTAAGAGGTTCATGAATTATCCTCTAGAAATATTTTGAACATTGATAAAAGCAATCATTTACCAATGAAATTAAATACTGATTATATTTGGGAGGTTTTATGTTTTTTTAAACTTCTTAACTACACTATCATATATTGGAGAACCTCTTTTTTTATTATTATTATGAACACAAAGGAAATAAAAATTAAAAATTACCCTTTAGGTTTAAACCCAATTTTAAATTTACAGTAAACAAATTTGATTGCAAACACAATGATTTTACAAGGATGGCTATAAAGGAAATAGAGTAGAATCCAATATCCAGCTGAAATTGGAGGAGAACTGTAAAAAATCTGAATTTGCCTTTTTAAATTCATTATGAAAATGACACTGAGGTAAAGAGTAACTGAATTTTTTGAATGCCACAATGTTTACACCTACCAGTTTTACAGGTCATCTGATCTTTCTCATGACTTCCTAACCATGTTTCATTGGCTATTTAGGAGCTGCTTAAGAAAAGGGTATAATTAATTACTGTCATTGTTCTCAATAGCTTTCCCCATTGTTTTTAACAGTCTTGTATCCATATAGTAGCTTCAGCACAATCTAGTTTATAAAGACTACCTAGAAAATATTTGAAAAGATGCTAAACCTGAAATTACAGTTTTTAATAATGGCTTTAGTCTCACATGAGCCAAGTACTTTGACAGCATTCCTCTGATGCTTAGTTCCACCAGGATGCACAAATGCCTACTTTTCTCTTTGCATTCCTCACTAGAATGGGACAACATACTATATACTTCTAAACTTTTCATTACACATCATGTGTTCTTTAAGTACTGGAGGGACAGTGATATCCTTTGAAGCAATAAATGGATGTTTAAAGAATTCAGAGTTAACTGGGCCAGGAAAATGATCACACAGAGTGAAGCTCCACAAAAAAAATATGCCAGGCACTACTGTGGTATTTAATTGTTTTCAATGGCACAGGCAATAAAATCCCTATATACCTATCCGGAGGGATGTCTCAGGAGGTCTCAGGTAAGGCTTCTGTTTTCTTTCCTTCTATGGTCCAATAAATCACAGCAGATCACCTTCATTCTTATCATACATAAAAAGAGTAAAAACGTCGCTTTGTAATTAAGCAGTTAGTACTCAACTTTGAATGCATTGGTAGCAATAAAGTAACTAACTTTACACCTAAACAACGAGTTTTAGATGATAAAACTAATTAACATATGTTAGAGTTGCTCTCCAAGGGTTTTCATCTTTACAGCTTCCTATGGCTCTTTCAAAGTGTTCTCATTGTTCTTTTTTCTCTTTTTTACCAAATAAATACTTTTTATGGATTTAAAACCAGAAAATTCTCTTAACTGTCCTAATTTCTTATTAGGTTTTTTTTGGTTGATTGGTTTTTGTTTGTTTGGTTGGTTGGTTGGTTGGTTGGGTTTCTTTTGTAGTTTTATCCAAACTTTCAAGCACTGTCAGAATGATTTCTGTCCTAGTTCTGGAGATTTAATTTTAAAAAGTTAATAAAGAAAAATGTTTTTTACTTTTCTTGCTTGATCATATGATTTTCTTGTCCTTGAAGTGCTTATGTGATGGTTGGGTTTAGGTCTTGGTTTCTATTTAATAATTTGTAAAGCATTTTGTAGGAACAGACCCTCCCAGAATTTCTGAGTGGCAATGCTTCCTTTGACTCTTTTGAGGGTGTTCCTCAGGAAGGTGGGCTCTCACTGTTGTGCTTAGCAGTATGCAATAGATCTAATTATATTGCACATTGAGTATTAATTAATAAATGTTCTTACAGTTGCATAAATGATAAAACCAAAATTCATCACATAATTCTGTTTGTACAGTCATATCATTATATAGTTATATGTCTACAAACAGGTAAGGGCCAACTTTTCCTAATAGAAAGAAGTTTTTATGCAAAAAAATGAGAATAACTATGTGAAAGTAAAGCCTCAGGCCAGGCTATCATTTAGGACACTGTCATGAGAGGTATGGGTTTAAATCTCTCTAAAGGAATCTGGAAGTGAACCAAGAAATTTCATATCAGGTGAATTTTTTAAACAGTGATCAAATAGGAGAGGTGTTTTAAAAAGGAGTCTTGACCTTTTCCAAAAAAAATCTGCTGATCCAATTTTGCAATAAATAAAAAACAGTAAAAGACAATTATAATTTCATGAAGATTATGATCTCTTGACATGAGGGAGATCTGTCCTTGAGCCCAAAGAGGAAAGTATTTTAGCCTTGGAAAATGATAGGTATAAAAGTATTCTGTGCCTCAGCATATGCAAAGGATTAGCATGAGGGACATTCTGCCTACCCTTGTGAAGACTTCTGAAATTCTTGATTGTCCCTAGGTTGCTAATTTAGGGCTAATCTGGTACAGTTTTACTTTAGCCCTACAAGTCTATAATGACATACTAAAGCTATTTCTGACTGTTCAAATCATAAAAAACAATACAGAACTACTTAACATGTTCTAGTTATTTTTAAAGCTTAGGGTCCTTGTTCATAATTGGCAAACAATCCTCAAAAATACTTATTGTAACTTTAAAAAAAATCATCCCATTTAATTTCCAGATGGATCTCAAGGACAATTAGTTTTGATTCTACTTTAAAATGTTGCCTGTAAGTGGATAAACACTATATGCTTATTGTATGGTTTGTCAAGCTGATTTTTCATTAAAATCTTCTCACATTCTATTTTATCATTTACTATTTTATAGGATCTTCTTTTCCCATCATGAGTCTTCATTTGCCTTTGAGATCTCTCTTCTTAGGGAGGCAGTCTTCTTATACAATTACCATGTAATTCTCTGGAGAACTATGCAAGTTGGCAAGAGAGTTGCTTGCACTGTAAATCTGGCTAAATTATTGCTTAATTTTGTTTGTAAAATTCATACAAAACACAAAAGAAAAATACATTACATCAAAATAAACACAAAGGAAAAAGATGTTTTGGGGGGATATTAATGGTTTTTTGTTCTTTCTTAGATGTTTATCTCTGTGTTTCAGAATACAATTGAACCTCATATTAAAATAAAAACTATCACAAACAGGAGAGTAGCTCTCATGGCTGACATCTTTTGTCTTGGTCTCAGCATGTTACACTGGCAAGATACAGTCTTCATTGCTCTAGAGGCTATCCCTAGCCTTTACTGGAGGCTGAAAGCATATATACCAAGCCTCAAAGTTTGAAACAGACTTTGCTTATCATTCTGAGCTTCCATATTGTGGCAGAATTAGTGAACACCCATTAACATAATACCAAGTTCTGATGAGTCCAAAATTCAATATACTTGAGTACTATGTTTCATACTTGAGTCCTTGTTTATAATTGATTTAAAAGAAAGAATGAGAAAGAATTATGCAACAGAAATCTCTGCTTCAGAAAAATGTGTCATTTTTAGACAAAAAAAAAAGAAAAAAGTGACAATATTAATTTTAACTCCATGTTAACATACTATAATTAAACAGTCAATGAATTTCAAATTTAAAATGTTTTTGAGTGGATGGTCTTTCACTTATGAGAACTGAAAGTAATTTCAAAGCATTTTCCTCAATATGTTCTGAACATGGTTTTATTGACAAAAAATTATCTAACTGATCAGCTGCACTAGATATCTGAGTGCTTTTAGTGACTGTTTGAACACAGGTCCCTTTTTTGTCAGTAAATTTCCTTCCTACTCAAGGGTTAAAGTAAGAAGTAAAATCACCCTCTTTTAAATAACATTTGCTAATGTCCCTTTTTAGTATAGTAACCAGTAATACTCAACTTCTTTTAGCCCCTCTCCTCTTTTGTTTCTTGTGCTTAGATGTTTAACAAATACATGAAGTGACATCTCTGGGTCCATTAAAGATAATTGAACCTTCTCATCTTGCAAGATGTTGTTGCAATTCACTATTAAGAAAGTAGAGCAAAAGTTGCAGCACAGATCCATTATACTATCACAACAATTACTTTCTGCTGTTACAGATTATATCTCGACCAGTGTACAAGAAAAAGGAAAACAATGTAATGCATGTTACAAAGAACCATCCATCACTTGATGGGCATAGTTATGGTGATATAGAAGGTGCAATTTAACCAGTATCAATGGAGAAGTTCTTTATATCCTCTAAGGAATAATCATTGTACATATCCCTTTCAATTATTCATGTCTTCCTATTGTCCATTTCTCTGAGGAAAAGTTAATTTGCCCTAGCCAAGGAAAGCGTTGCTGTCTGCAGTCTCTTGAAGAAAAATAATCTAGAGAGTAGGCAAAAAAATGAAGCTAGTCTAAATCTGAGCAATACCACAAAAACCCTGTCAAAAGTTATTTTTGTGTAGCATGGGCTAGATAAATTCATCATTTGAAGTATAAATAAGGTAAAGAATGATCCTATTTTAATACCAGGCCAAGGTTTTGATTTTTTTTTTCTCATGAGAAAAGCCCAAACAAAAATCAAACAACTTGGACACAGTTTGTTGATATGCCTTATATACATGTGTAATCTAAGTCAATGTAGTGACACTTTAAAGGGCATTTGTTCTGACACCACTTGGCCTAAATGATAGTGGCTACTGAATTTGCAAACATAGGGGGATGGGCACTGCATTTGAAAAAAAATTTCCATCAGAAACACTGAAACCCTCAGGAAAACTACATTAGAGTAAAGAAAACCAGGTTGCAACTTCTGGGCAATTAGATTAGTATCATTCTTGTCACAGTGCTGTTGTTTTAGAACAGGCTTGGGAAGATCAAAGTCTAAAACTATCCAAAATGGAAATAGGAACCCCAGGCATGGTATGAAGATCACAGGAAAAGTCAAAAGACTAAGCAAATGCACATAAAATGGGCCAACCCCCTATTCCCTAAGTAAAGTTATTGATGAAGATTTTTCTAACTGATGAAAAGAGCACTATGAATAACTTCCCTGCCAGTACTTAACAGTCATACAATGAGAATCTTCACACAACCTGGATAGGTCATAGTTACTTCAAAAACTAGTGGAAAATAGAGTTGTGACATATTAGTAGTTAAAATGGGGTTCAGGAGGAAAAGTAAAATCGCGAAAATAATTCCCATAGTTGCACTGAGGCCAGTAAAGTCAATACATCTCCCCAAAGATCAGAACTAGTGATTTAACAGGTAGGTAGAGAATTATACATATTTTGATCTGTCTCCATCACTCTAAAAAATCCTAGCTTTATAAAATGAAATCAAGTATCTTTCTGATACAGGTGGCCCCAGGAACATTCTCTTCTAAAAGTCAAAACTATGGATGTTAGTCACATAGACTGATCACCCAGATGCAGTTTTTCTTTTCATATTTTTCTTTGCACTTTCAAAACCTGCTTTTTATGCATTCATATAAATTATTTTTTTTTAAATACAAGCATATATTCAAGTTTGGTATTCTGTTCTTCTATCAGATTAAACTAAGAAAAATATATATTCTTGATAAATAAGCAAATATAAACATGTGAAAGAAATATTAACCATGTAATGTTCTTTTGCATACTAATAGAACAAAAATAATATGACTTCTTTCATCACTGATTTTGATAACTTAGTATGAGTTAAAAAATATACTACTGTGCAATATTTTCATCTAAAAAGCATCTTTACCAGCTGAATAAAAATAAATGAAACTGTGAAATAAGTATAAACATAAGCAAAAATATGCTAAAAATTAAGCTTCAGACTCTTTAATATTAGTAGTAATTTTCAGTATCAAATAAAAATGTATATCATACTGGTGTTGGGAAAAATTATAATGTGATCTTCTAAAGCATTCAACAACATGGAGTAGGGTCATTTACAAAATCTGTAATTATCTGCACTTTTTGTCTTTTTTTCTAATTTTTTTTTTGTGAAAAAAGAAATTCTCCCAAATATTTAATTCACCACTGAAAAATTCTGAGCACGGTCATAATAAAGACAGTTTTGATGACAACTTGAATGAGAAATCATTCCATAAAAAACCCCTATTGATTATCATATACATTTTTACTTCACCAAGTCGAATGATATTTAAAGTATTTTACTGTTTTCAAACTGTTTTGCTCTGATGTTGAATTTTGAACAGTTGCCACCAGTAATGTACAAGATTAACATGACATATAAAACTGTCAGCATTCATTAGTGATAAACACCATCCTGTCTTCTCTCCTGATGGATTATATGTTCTTTCATTAAAAGGAAAGAAAGGATAACAGGGATAAGCAATGTTCTGGTGTTTTTTGTTAAAATGTTGCTGGCATTTGAGGGACCTTTTCTATACTTTTCTAAAAGAAAAGGTGTCATTGGTAATTGATTCTGTTGGGAAACTTATGATAAAAATCACATATACTCCTACAGATTTGGGGACTGTCAAATTTTGACTCCATCAGTTTTCTTCCAGACATGCCAGACAGAAGTGTGAACAAGTAAATGTTAAATAACTTAAAACTTTTAACTGGTATTTAGGGAAAAGAAGATTTTAAATGTAAGCACTGATTAAACCAATAAGCCTGAAATGGACATTTTTTGTTTTCAAGATTTTAAGAATTCACAACTATTAAGCAACTTATTATCATGGATCTAAAGTGGAATTACAACTCTGTATTGGTTGAACCAGTCATATTTGTGACTATATAAAACTTGCAGCCTTATTATTGTCTTATTTCTTACTCTTTCTGTCCCATAGTATCATTGTTTGTCCTGAGAAGAAGTTACAAGTGCAATTTTGGTGAAAGAGACCTGGCTTAACTGTATTCCTTTCTAGATGAAGGATCTCAGCCAACTTCATTAAGTTAAAGCTTCCACAATCTGAATTGCAAAATTGAGCATAACTAAAAATATCTAATTCTTTATGCAGTTTTGGCAGCTATTCCACACTCTGTTACAAAGTAGGTCATCTACAATTTTTTTAGTGTAATGGATATTCTGTTGTACAATAGCATCATTTACCTCTCCATTTACTCTAATTGAGGGCAGTTTAATTTGAATTAAATTTAGTTTTACGGCTGAAGCACCACAAAAACAGAAAAGTCAAGGTGAACAAGGTCTTCTTTTTTGTTTACTTGATTAAAGTGCATTCCTATGCACTTCCCACTAGAGTAAAGAAGTACTACATACTGCATCTACCAAAGGCAATATTAATAAAGTAGAAACCATTGGAATGAATTCCCACTGAAGAACAGAGACCTAAAGGAATGTTTTATTACAATGAGGTATTTCTCTGACAGGATGTCACTGCCTCTCAAATCGTTAAAGGAAATGATTATAAAGAAAAAATAATAATCACAGGTGCATATATTAGCACATAGAAGTAAAGAATTGAGACTTCCATTCCATTTATTCCATTGCAAATCAATCTGCACTAAGCATACCATCAATATCTATATATTAAATGCCTGTATTAATCAGAAAAATGTCATTCTGATTGTAAATGTTCTGCATCTGTGTTGACTTCTTTCTTTTTCCCCTCCTTTGTTGCTATCAAACCAGATGCCATATCTCCATTTTTCCCCCTTGTTGCTTTTAAGAAAGATTAAGGCTAAATTGGCCACTGCTAACTCCCTGTGAGGACACTTCAAGTTTCCTGATTCAGCATGAGGAGATGACACTTCAGATTACCAAGGTGAGGTCTGGAAGCAAGGTTTTGTGACTATGCCATGGAAAGCAACACTATAGCTAAGAATTCCATCTGTTTTTAAAGGATTTGACTTGTTCAAAAAGCTTTATATCACTATCCCTTCTGGCTGTTTTCTCTTGTTTTAAAATTGTCCTTCTTTAAGTTTCTCCAGACCCTGATTTTCCAGTATCATTTCATCTATATGCTTTGCAGTTCTGCCTTCTTTTGTCCTCATTTTCAATACTTTCATTTTTCAGCATTTATTGGTGCTTGATCCTTCACTGATGTTGCTTCATTGATGTTCTGTTTTTCGCTTGCACCATATTTCCAATTTCATTTTTTCTTCATGGTTTCACTTTTCACTACTTTTTCTGTTGTTTCTACTTATAAGGTCTTTGTTTCATTTCTCCTCTATTACAAACTGCCATTAGATCAGGTACCATGGAGCAGTTACCTTGAGTGTTTCCAATGCTATCTGGTGGCAACTAAAGACTATGTGTAGTGAGCGTTTGTTCAGGGATGTTTTTTTCCTGCTCTTATTACCAGCAGACTCCAGCTTGTATTTTCCTTCTCTTTCTGCATTTAAAATAAAGTTCCTTTATTTCTATAGGAAATGTTAGCTTTTAAAACTTACTTTCCAGAAGTGTCATCGTTGGGAGGAAGTCCCCTGGCATGTTGAAGAAGTGATTTGTCCTATACCCTTTAGCAAAATAATTTTGCTGCCCATATATGCTTACAGGAGGTCTCTCATGGTACGGTGGAGGGACTGATGAGCTGTGAGATCCTCAATACACGAGGTCATAGCTGAAGGTCACACTGCCAGGAGAATTACTGCTTGTGTAAGCAAACTGAAATATTTTGTGAAATGAAGAGATAGTTCACAGGAGATTTTTTTCACATTCAACTTTATAAGTGCATTTACCCCACTAATTCACACACTAGAGGGACAAATTTGGATATACACACCAATAAAGTTGTACATGGAAATCAAACCAGTTTAGGGGCATTTAATGCAATGTTCACAACAGATTGATATGAGGATTAGGTTTCTGAGACAAGATAACTTGTTGCCTGTAACATCATAGAGAGTACAAAGCACAATAAATTATACTAATGGGAAGAAAAAAATCTTAAATTTTAGTTCCTCTTAGCCATGCCTAGCTTCAGTCCTCTATATTCTCTCCACATACTGAAAAATCTGTTGTGTTAAAACATCAAAAGTTATAAGCACAAAAGTTATTTGCCAATCCTCTTTCTCTTGCCTGCAATATCAAGAATTGTGACAAATAGGCACTTCTTTGGCAGATCACTGTAGGGTAACAATATTTAGGGTACAATATTTATTTTACTTATTTTTATTGAGTTGATTTCTTTTTTATGACTGCACACGTGCAGATTCTCTGATTAGTGATCATGGTCAGCATAATACAAAAACCAACTTCAGCAGGCCTATTCTGGATTTTATGAAAGACTTTAAAATCTAACAGAATTAGATAGTGATGCTTTTTCTCTTTAAATGGAAGCACTAATTTTCAGGTGCTCAGCAGTAGACATTGTCGGCCTAAGAGTGCCAGAGCTAAATAGTCTTTCATTGTTGAAAAGAGATTTCCACAAAAAAGGAAGATGATGGAGGAACATATCCACTCTTTGTCAGAAAGGTCTACGTAAAATACCTCGTTCAGAAGTCCTTTAGCATTGTCTCTGGTGTGATACTCCAGGATGCCAACCAATCTTCAGTCTACTCTTTTCAATTTGCTAATCAGGATAGATACTACTACCAGCACCCTGGACAGTTTGGGGTTTTTTGCAAGTTCTATCCAGTTAAAAGGGCTAATGTAAAGGTATAACCCAGAAGCAGTATTTTAAACTAAAATATTGCAAGGAAAAAATAAAAACAAATCCACAGAAAAATTCTCAGGAAACTGTCCTATCTTATTTGTGTTCATTAAAGCATGCTCATAATATATTCCTTTATCTCTACTGAGACACAGGTTATAGGCCAGAGAGCTAATGAGATCATTTACACTCAGACTATAAAATTGCAGCATGAGGAAAGCAAAGATCTAACGCAAGGATTGTTATAACTTTGAAATCATAGTAACTAGATTTCTCTTGTAAATAGATGGTAAATATGCTAAGTATTAGTGTTACCTTAAAACATGTATTTTTGAATCTTTGTAAAATTGTCTGCTTTTAATATTAATCCTTGTTGTATGCATTCTAAGCTCTTATTTGTCTTCTCATTGTTCTACTCTCTCCTGCTTGTCAGCCTCTACTGTCATTTCCCCTCTCTTTTGTTCCTCTGGCTTTCTTTTGTTTCCTTTTTCCCTTGGCTTTATTTTTCTCTCGGCTTTATTTTTCTCTCCCTGGAGAGAATTCCAGATCACATTAAAATGTAGGTTAGACTTCTGAGGTCATTCTTAGAGAAAGAAAAAGAAATTACAACCTTAATGTTCGAGGCTATATTAGGAAATCCTTTTACATGTCTCTGTAGCAATGCTTTTTCATGATCCTGAGATGCTTGAATGTGTATTTGTGGATAGGGAAAAAATAAAAACATAGGAAGGTACAACTTCAGAGTGTCTGAAAACTTAGGCGGGTTTGTTTGTCTCACTGTAGAGTTGGTGTTGTGCTAGCCATCCAGTGAGAAAAAAAATCAGAAATGTCACTTTAGAATAAATGAATACACTGATTTTGGGTTTTGAGATGCATTTGTTTCATCAGGTCTTCTTTGTTTAGACAATGCTGTGTGCTATGAATCCCCTAATGAGACGCTTCAATCTAGGGAACATAGTTTCACAGGGACTCAGTTTCACAGATTCTACTGCACAGCCTGAAGCAATGAAATTTAGAGCAGTCAGGTTCCTTGTCTATTAGATATCTTTCTGAATAAAAACAGGTATTCTTGAGCATCTGAGTTGTATAGGTTGTTTTTTCAGGTCAGGATCAATCTTGTTGTTAAATGATACAATATATATTTTTATGACAGTATTTCTGTAGCATATGATCCATACATAGAAAGAGCAGTCCCATATATGTTAAAATGATTCTTTCCAAAACCAAAGATCTCAGATTGTAGGCTGTTATTCTTTTCTAATGGTTGTAATTATGCATCCCTCATACGGTTGTTGCATGGTTTTAAAGTCTCAAAACCTATTGAAAATCATCCTCTAGACTACAAAATGCAAAAATATTTTTTCCAATTCCCTTTTTTAATTGACAAACCCATTTGTACAAGACTAGAATCTTTGTTTCTAACAATTCACCTGCTAGACAGAAGACACTACTTTGTTGTAGAAAGCAATCAGGTCAGTCTGGCATGATTTGCCTTCGGTAAATTCGTGTTGGCTTTGGTCAAGCACCTTCTACATTTGATTTGTAGTGTGCCTCAAGAGTTTTAAATGGGAAAGCTTTACATCTTAGACATGTATGTGACTAGGAAGAGGTTTGGGGTTTGTTGTTTGATTTAAACTCATAATTTTGTCTAAAATTTATCATATTCACTTCCATACTATTTCAAACTGTGTCTTATGTATCTAATTCTCTTGTCTTGTCCATTCAGTCAGGTCTAGGCAGCAGGGTATCTCTCTTTGTAATCAAGTACTGTCCGTGTAAATCTATAAGCTGCATTTCCCATTTACCTCTCAGTAGTGAATTTGATGCACAGGCACAGCTGTAGCTTGTTCCAGTACACTGTCTGCTCTGCCTGCTCTGAGCAATCAAGCTACAGAACATTTTACCCACATCGATCAATCTCAGTAATATGCATCACAAAACACATATAGCAATGACAAAGTCAACAGGCTTTTGTAAGAACCTGTTCCTAATTACCATAGGCATTTTTATTATTTCTTTCTTTTATTGGAGGACCTTGTAATTCTAAGTGTTTGTGCAAAATCCCATATGACAGGACAATGCTTTTTTTTAATTTGTTCTCTCAATGATACAGCTGAGAGTATGGTCACACAAAAATCTTCTGGATGAGCTATGAAGCTGTTCTTTTTTCAGGAGGCCTTCACAAGAGTCATTTGTTAATCATTCCTTAGCAAGCTAAACTAAAATAAAAATGGGGAGCAATACATGAGAATCTGATTTTTGTTTTTACCCCACTGAATTTTTTTTGTGATAAATAATATTGTTCCCTGAAGTGAATATTATAGAAAGTTACAGACAACATATAGTATTTTATAAAATACAGTATTTTAAAATGTTCTGTAGTAGACAATATTTTTATGTATTGAAATAGGATAAAATTACTTAGCTTTCTGGGTAAAATGCCATTAATCTTCTGTCAGTGATGCTTTTATCTAAAATAAACAATGATGTTTGTGGTGCAAGAGCTTGCTTCATCCTAGTTTGAGTAAATGACTACACTGGCACATTGATTGATAAATTAGTCACCAAGGCTCATGTATTTCCTTGTTCAGTTCTGATATTAGGGGAAAAGTTCCAAATGGCAATCAAAAACACTAGAGAAGATGTAGGTAGCTGTTATAAACAAGATTTTTAATGAAATATTAGAGAATTCCTCATATTTACAAACTGCTGAAACATATTGAGATACTTGGACTAAGTCATAGGGTCTTGTTTCTGGTGTCTTGATTTCATTACATTTCTTTCATAGGAAACAAAGATTTGATCAAAGCAGCAGGAAACAGCATGGGTATTGTTTCATGCTTTTATGCAAGCAGTTTTCAAGAGAAAGATGAGCAGAAAATGAATTATGGCTGTACATGAAGTATCTGGATTTCTTCAGTTTTCTTAATTTATATTTTAAATTATATAGGTTGAGGAATTTTGAGGTAGCAAAAAATTACCTGGAGCAGGGATGGAGAATTAAATATATTTCTAGTCATATATAAGGAAATTAGAGATATTTTAATATTTTCCCTTAATATACATTTAAAACAACCTCTATGTAACTGGGGAACTGGGAGTAGAGAACAGGGAAGAAAGAGGTGAGCTTATTAAAAGTGAATGCAAACAAGTTGTAAAACCAGTGCAGTAAAAATTATTCCATTTTTCCATTGGAAAGAAAATAATATCTATCTACATTTAGATGGGAAAATAAGCTTTAACATGTTAATTTGTTCAATTTGTCAATCAATTTTTAAATTCATGTCATGACACTAGCAAGCTGAACAGTTGTTTTAGGACATACCAGAAACCACTTTAATAAAGTAATAAACACATAAACTTTTTATTTTTAATTGCAAGACTATCTTCAGGAAAGGGACATTCAAAGTTTGACTTTGTTGTCCTTGATAGTACTGTGATTGAAAGAACCAACTTCCATTGGACCAGTCCACGTTTGATGAAAAACGTGGACTGTTTCACTGATTTTGTGGGTTCTGGCTCTGTACACTTCTCTTGTTATGTATCATTCTATATAATACCTTGATTCAAACTCAGACTCTCAAACTCAAAAGATTTAAGGTTTCTATAGAGGAGGAAGGTAATTCATGAACATTTTAAATCAGTCTTTCACATGAGTGTTGTTGAAAGTTTTATGTATAGACTTTCAAACACATTTGAAAGGTATCCATAGGTATTCAAGGTTCCAGATTTGAAAAACGAAAACTGAAAACTCAGCTGACTATAGTTATTTTTGAGGCAGAGAAGGAGAATTATTTTTTAGACAGCTATACATTTTAGAAACCTACCTTAGCTCTTAACCTCTAGTTAACAATTAGTTAATTGATCACTAATTATCATACAGGCTTCAATGAGGCTTAATGAAACTATGCTGCTTTCTACCATCATTCTTATCTACATGCATACATTAAAAAAATAAATCTTAAATTTTTTTTTCTAAGCAAATCAACATTGGCAGGTTTTCTAAAAAATAAAATACTGTCTTTTTCATCCTGATTTCAAGTATTTTGAAATATCTGTTTGTATATATAATACTCCTGTAATTAAGCAATCAGTTATGCTACTCCTGTTACACCTCTTGTGCAAAGCAAATTGGAGTAATTGCATTTTTTTCAATTGACATGAAATGCTTCTTTAACAAACATCTTCTCTTCAAATGTCTCTTTTCTAAAGAAGCCTTGATTTGCCTTTACAAGAGACTTGATAGGTATCTTGGATTTTTATTTGCCTGACAATCCCAACAATGTTGACAAGTACAAGACATTACCTGCTGTCCAATTCTTATGATGGAAAAAAGAATAGGTGTTAGTGTTTCCATGAAACAGTTACTTTACAGCAGTTTCATCATTAGGGTAAGTAATTTAAAGAAACGTCACTGATAACACAATTAAAAACCAGTCAAAAAAGTGTTATAAAACATAGTGAAAGACTGTCTTAATTGAAAGCTTCAAGTTATGACTTTAGAGGGCCTGTGAGACCAACTGTTCCTGGTGGTCACCTGGCTGGAAAATCCCATTTTATATATGGATTGTTTTGACAGCAGCCAACCATGAAGTTGAAAAAGTAGCAGCTGCTGATTTAGTTTCCCTTGGCATCTTCCAGGAGAGAACCTAAGGCTCCCTGAGCATGTACAGTAAGTTATGACACCTTAATAACTATAAGTTGTGAAGTCCAGAAGGAGGTTATGATCAAACTGCAGGGCTTATTATTTTAATGACTCTAATAAAATGTTTTAGAGGAACATGTAAATTCCAGCCAGCTTTGTAATGAAGAGACCAGCCTGTGCTGCACTTGAACTCAAGAGGAAAAAGGGATTAAGTTCAATTCAGTTTCTTGAAATTCAATATATAATGCTCCAGAGTAGCAAGTGAAAAATACACTGTTTTCAAGTGTGGGAACCTTTGAAAATGTCATACGCTACTTTCTGCAACTCACTCAAAAGTTGTTGGAGTTAACGTGTGAAGCAATGTTTCAATGGAGAATAAAAATAATATTTTTAAATTATTGAATAAAACACAGGGCTGAACACTGTGAAGGAGACAAGCTCTGTTTATTCTCATTCCAGAGGTTTCTATACCATCTGCTGATTTTTATCAGCATATCTTTTTGATAAAGAGCTATAAAATGATGATATAGAACTTTCATTATTTGGTGTTTTACTTTTATTTTGATACATATTATTTGAAAGTTATAAATTGATAATATTTTTACATTAGCTTTATAAACACTTAAAAATTTAAAAATACTGTAATCTTGGAACAGTCTGTAAAAGTGGGTGACAGCAAGGTATGGGATTAAACTAACACTGGAAATTTCATTTGGCTAGGAATAAAAAAAGGTCTAGAACAAATTAAAAAATACTTTATTTTTAAGCAATTTTATGTCATGGCAATCTACATGGTGCAGATGTCCAAGCATTCAGATTCATCCAGACAATGTCATGCATGCTTAGAAATATAATTTTTATTGTCAATATAAATATGTCAGCACAGTATTGGGATATTTGTTGCAATTCTGCCATACTACCTACTTATAGGTAGTATGTGCACATTCATCTAATAATATTATAAATATTATTAAATATATAAATTATGTCAATATGCATAAGGTGAATATTGAAAATGGTTAACCATTCATAAAAATAATCACTTCAGTATGGTGGTATGGCTTCCGGAATGCTCTCCCACCAAAACTAAAGAAATAGAATTGGTTTTGAAGATAAAATTATCTAAATTCCATATCTCTTTGATAAAATTGTCACTAGAATAACACCACATCTGCACTTTCTGAACAGGCCAGCAATTCACTGACCCTAAAGTTCAAATAGAGATTCTAATGTGCTCCATAAAAGAAAATATTTTTAGCACCTTACTTGTAGTGGTCCACTTCAATGTTCCTTCAGTTCTGTGCCATATAGATAAAAAGCTAAAAACTAAGTGTGTTCCAACCTATTTCCAAAGATTTGATGCTGAATGTAGAGCAGATTTCTTTTTTTCAGAACATGATGTTTTACTTAAAATAAAAGTTCCTGCTTTCTGCTATCTGTGGAATTGCCTGCTGTGTAGTCTGTGTTACCTGGATAGCATGTGTAAAAAAAGATATTGAAAATGAAATTGCAAACATACTAGAAACTAAAGGATTTTCCACAAGAAATAGAGCTGTGCTTCTAAAGCATAGGTAAAACAAAAAAAAACCAGCATATTTTTTTAAAAAAAAGCATATAGAACTAAACCAGTGTTGCAGTTCAATTGGTCACCAGCAGGCTTTATTAAGCAGAGGAATGGTGGATGAATTTCAGATGACACTAACTAGATTGTGCTCTGACCTGGAATATACAGTACTTGAAATTTCATGGCTCTGTCCCAGACTATTAGTAATGGCAGCTTGTATGCAGCAAACTCAGCATGTAGCAAATGATAGATAAGCCAAAATCTGGGCACCTGCCCATAACTGAATTGTAAATACAATTCTCTTTCTGCCTTTGGGAAAGTAGCATCTGTCTTACACTTTTTAGCATATAATTAAGAGGTTACTTTAATTAATATTCCCCATGTTCTACTGCATACCATCTCTTTATTGATAAATTAATAATACAAATTCAAAATTTATAATATTCTAAATATTCAATATGTTTACTCTGAATATAACTTATTATGAAATGTTTGAAAATGCCATTCAAAATTCACACTGATTTGAAAATTATGTTCTTGAACTTCAGAAGTATGTTATGAAGTTTTACTTAAATGAGAAAAAATGTTTGTCTTTAATTTGCATGTAAATTTTTTCTCACTGTATGAAATTTGACTTTTATATTCTTTTTTCATCTTTGGCTTCCTCTGTTGATTGCATAATGTTAACATTGTAGGCATGAGGATAAAATAGATCTGATTAGATATAGCTTAGATTAAAATTTTTCTCATGCTTGAAACATACTCTGGTTATGTAGAATTTAACTAATTCCACATTTGCATTATACCTTTTGCCAGTTTCACAATATTGTAAAAAAGACATTGTTAAGGTACTACTAACATTTCCTTCATTGGTTAGAAATTGTCATTATCAGAATTTTCGTCTGCATGCACTATATGCCAATAATCTGATAGACTTTAAATTCAGATATTTGCAGAGTCTAAATTTAATTATGTTGCAGTAAAACTGAAACATCCTCTTCCTTTCCTGGAAAAAAAAAACAGTTTATGATTGAATTCAGACAAGATTCGCCTAATCTGTACTTTGAATGGGACTTTTTATTCCAGTAACAGTTTTTGTAGGAAAATTGATTCTAGTGTAATAAAGATTTTCAACAAGACCTTTTGCTGAATGTAAAATCACCTTATTCACTTCTAATTAAATTCTGCAGTATTTTGTCCCAATGATAAGTATAACATTTAAATAAAATATGTACAAGTGACATGTTGTTCAAACTGTAAATATCATAATACAACTCTTGAGAATAAAGAAGGAATGATAACAACCAATAGCAACAGTGTTAACCCAAAGCTTGTACTCTTGACAATCTCAGCTGAAACCATTCTATGAATATTCCAAGTTAAAATTTCGACTGATATGCAGTTAGAATATATTAATTTTTAAGATCTCTGGAATACCATTGACAGGAAAAAAAATCCCTTGTATTTAGCGAGGTGAGAAATCTTGATGAGTTCCTGCAGAGCTGCAGAAAAACCAAGGACCAAAAAATCATCAGCCAAGAAGGCTTTTTCAGCTAGAAAGAACTCCATTTTAAAGCAATGAAGATGAGAAAACTTCATGTGCTGAAGAAAAGGAACTAATTATTCTACTTGACTGCAAAAGAAATTAGACATTAAAGATGAAGCTGCAGTACATAGTCTTGGTATAACAGCAAGGCAGATAAATACATTTGGCTCACGTGAAGGAAGAAAAATGGTTGAAGGCAATAGCATAGGGTCTCAGTAATTACAGTGGAAACAATAAATGAAACCTGAGATGAAAGAAACCTAAGAGAAACCTAACCTTAGAGATGATACAATTGAAAATGGGACTGACTTAGATGTATTCCTGTCCTGGGTTGCAGTGTAGGATGTACACAAAGTATTTATTCTATTACCTTCTTCATGAACTGTTGAAACCAGGTGGGCTGGTGTTCTTCCCAAGCCCCTGCCTTTGGGGTGTCTTCTGCTAATGGCCCATCAACGCCTGGCCCATGACTCACAGGTAACTCCCTCCAGGAGTTATCTCTGTTTAATGGGCCATCAAGGACCCACTTCACAACTCCTCATCCCATTGTGAGATGCTCTGCCCAGGGGGAGGAGCCAAGCATTCTCACCTGGATATAAGCTGGTATGTGGGACAGTTCAAGCAGCACTTACCTACTGGATTCCCAGAGGACCAGAGCTACCAGATCTATCTACAGGATCACTGCTTCAAGAAGACCACCTCACCTGTACTGCTTCCACCATCCTGCTCAGGTTGTATTCTGACTCTGTCAGTGGTCCTTTGTGCTATTGCATTTACTTTATTTTGTTTTTACCTTTTTACCTTTCTTCTTATTAAATTATACCTCTGACTTGGAGCCTCTCATTCGTTTTGCTTTCAAACCACAATTCCTTTTCCAGGTGTTTAACAAGCTCAGATAGTGAACTGTACAAAATATTTTAATTTTTATAGGGTGAATTTTATGGGAAAAGCCTTTGCATTATTTTAAAGCAGACAGCACCATTACTGTGATTGTCAGCAACTTGCTTCCTAGATAGCATATAATTTCAGGGTGGAGCTAAACAAAATATTAGCTGATCAGAAAAAGACAGATAGCAAGAATTCTGAAGAAAAAGGTACAGTACTAGAAGCCCAAATGAGCCCTGCAAGCAAAATAAAATGTCTGATCAGTTGTCCAGAATTATCCAATATCTATTTTCTCTGTGTTTATCGGAGAAAATTGTTCTTCTGACCTTTGTGTGAAATATTGTGTCCAAATCTACTTAAAACTGTCCTGCATTTAACAAAATGTCAGATGGGATGATTGAAACATTTTCTTTGACATTATAATTAAAGAAAATACATTGAAGGGAATTTTGGATGCTAAATAATTATAACAACAATGACTAAATATTTATCTACTGAGAAAAAAATAGCCAACCAAAAAACCAAATATGCATTTAATCTAAAATAAAGCTAATACAAAATCCTTTTACACCAAACTAATACAGGTACAGAGATAGCTGTCACTGAACTATCTTATCTTGGTGTGATAAAGGTCTCTTCTCATTTCTTCCTTAATGGCCATATCCTGTCAATGGGTTCGCTATTATGCAGTGATATATATAATGTTTTTTAATACATGATTATTAATAAAATCCTAACACAGTAATCAATAATACAGTAATATAACACAACATTATCCAGACTCTGCAATACGTAGGAAACAGGAAAAACAAAAGGCTTTAAAGAAAATTTCTTGAGTGTAAATCATATGGGAAATTCCTCATGGCTGGCGTATTACATATCCAAAGTGCCTGTTTGCTTCCGTCATGCCTAAGAGGGAGCCGAGTGATGTAGCCCAGGACCAGGACCACTCTAACTGTATCTATCTGTAGTTTAATTGCATCAAATGAAGGATTTCCGATGCTATAAATTACTTCCATACTTTAATTATTATTTTGATTTTATGTTTAACCAAAGTTTTTCTTAAAGATAATAAAATTTATTAATGATTGAAATTCAAACTAAATAAACACTATCTAATGATAGTTGGATAATTGTTGGTCAACTACATAAATCTTCTTCCATATTCAAAAAAGATTGATTTAAAAATCAAGAAAGGTATCAGTTTGTATTTTAACTCTTTCAAGGTTTTGAAAATAGACAAGAAAAGAGACAAGAGGTACTATACACATTTGTTTTTCTTTTTTTTCCCCCAGGTCCTATATGTTAAAAATGAGCGTATTTTTCTTCAAAGGACCATTGGTTTCCACCGATCCCTCACAGATGATCCTTTTCATGTGATTGATCTGTTAATGACCACAGTATATTCTGTTTCATATATTTTCCTCAGCAGTTGTAATCTTACCCTCTTTAAAAATTACTTCTTTAATGAGGCTATGCCTGTGGTGAAATCTTAATTGCTTTCTCCTAAATTTCACATTTGGCACTAGATATGGTAATCACAGTTCATATCAAACCCAGTCCCAAAAGATCTCTCCTATTACACTGATACGTACAATGTTGAGATCAGTACTTTGATCAACTATACTTTTTCGATGCACAACTTTCTTGTGGATAAATCATGAATAATGCTGAAAAAAGTACATTCTTCTTGTATGTTAATTTCCTTATTCATTTTAGTTTTTCCAAATGCATATTAAAAATGTAAGCCTTCTTCTGTTTAGCACTTCCGTAGAATAGTTTTCCTAGTCTGAAGATTCACCAATTCTCCATACAAAAGCAACTACTTTTTTTATTTTCCAGAAAGCAGGCAATTTATAATTTTAGTCTTGACCACCTTCCTCATTTCAGTGTGTTAACTCCTCTCCATAGCCACTTGTAGTCCTTCTATAGCATTTCACACTGTTTACCTTTAATGTAGATGTTTGGAGTGTTTTTCTCACACCACTTTGGAAAAAAACTCCTCACTTTCTCTTCTGTTTTTGCCATAAAATCAGAACATTTTTACCATCAAAAAAACCTGCACAATTCTGAGTGCCATTTATATAATCCAAAAGGTAAAGCTTTTTATAATGACCCTGTGTGCAGGCCTATTTCTCAGAATGTCTTCCCTTGAGTTTGTATATAATCGAATGTCTCAATATTTGCCTCTTTAAATGAATATTCTCTTCTTGTTCTGTTCTACCTACAGTAGGAAACAAATTTTATCCAACATTTAATATTTGTCTAAAGGTAGAAGAAATTTAGTAAATGTAAAAGACTGAAGTGGTTGTTTCCTTTCAGCCTTACAACTGTGCTGAAATCTTTAATAGCTTCCTCATTCTGCCAGATCTCTTGATTCTCTAAACTATATTTTTAATGAAAGATTTACATACCCATTAATTCATATGGTTTTCTAGTGAAACCTTTATCTTCTCTGTGTCCCACTGCTAGTATTGTTCTGTTACCATTTTTTCTAACATCACATTAATTTATGCATTTGTGGTGCCCACACAAAAATGCATTTTACTTCAGGCTGCTAGTTTACTCGTCTTATGCAGAAATGCTGGGTGTAGTTGTTGTGAATTACTCCTTGAACTAATGGTCTTAGATCTCCTTTATTTTGTTTCCCTCACTCTTATAACAGTTGGTAGTGCATAACCATCACCAGCCTTGAGCCATATCACACTATGATCTCAGGAATGCTCTTTAGCCCTCAGCCTTGATTACTGACAGTTCAGCTGCCCTTGAGTTTATCAGAAACACTGTCTGCTCCCAAAAGTTCTGCTTTTGTTCATACCTTCCTGGTGATTCTTTAAGTAACCTCAAGCACTTGTGATATGGCACTTGGAAATTCTTGAAAAGAATCCCACAAACTATTGCAGTTCTCAATACTTTTCCTTTGGGTCATGCCTTTTGTTGCATCATTTCCTTTGTTATACACTTACATGTGGTTTTGTTGGCTGAATAATTGTAACTTGAATCTCTGCATATTGCCCTGCTTCAAAATTGTTTACTGTTTCTGTTTAGAATTTGAAGTAATATTTCCAGTGTCAGAACACAGTCCATATTTCACAAGAGTAAATAGGCACTCTCTTATGTTTAAAACAAATGAGCTGGATTTTGCAAGCTTGAACAGGCTTATCCTGTGTTAGTCAAAAAGTAGTTTAGTCACAAATACTTTGTTTTTATCTTCCTTTTCATTACCTACTTAAAAACATCCTGTACATGTCCTAATTCAGAAAAAGTGAAGTTCTCTTCATCTGTGTTTTAGTTTTCTTTTCCTGACTTGCTGAAATCTGCTGCAAATATCACAAACTTTGGAATAAACTCGTAAGCTCTGCACTTTTTAAAATTTTGTAGAAAGTAAATAATGTTCAAGCTTCTTAAATATTTTTAAGCAGTTCCTTAAGAGATGGATGCCCTTTCTTTCTCCCTCATGCAAATGATGTATTTTTAGCTTCTGTATTTTACTTCTGGTCTATCTTGTGGTCAGAAGTCACCCCAAAATGGTCTGTTCTAGAATGGTATATTGGCAGACTAGCATAGTTTGAGACAAGTTTCTATATAATACAACAGTTAGTTTTAATTAGCTCTCACTGTAGTCTCCTAAACATTCAAATGATTCCCCACCATTTCCACAACAATTTGCTAATGAAAATTTATCATTTAGACTTCCATACCTGTCTACTCTCTTAAATTCTCTTAGAAGTGATCTTTCAGCGTATACAGTGTATTCACCCAACTGCATTTCTGTATACTCAAAAGGGGAAGATTTTGCCATCTATCTTTTTAAAGGTATAATTTATTTTTAAACTTTGCAAATGTCTTTTTAATATATTTTCTAAATGAATAATAAAAATATCTTTGATGCTTTGCATATATGGCTGATTTTGGTAAGCATAGAGTTTTTTGTCAAAATCAGAGGGGTAGAGTGGGAGCCTTTTACACAGTACTCCATGGAACAAGAGACAGGATACCCTATTCCCTACATTGATTTCAGCTAATAATATCTATTATAGTAATGAATTTTCAGTAAGAATACAACACTCATGTCTAAATTGCAGTGCATAAGATATATCGAAATAACTTTGTCCCCTCAAAATACTATGTATATATATTCTGTATTTTCTCTAAGATATTTATTTCTTAGTGAGACTGTATTAAATATGATTTACCCATGCTTATATTCCTCAAACTCCTAGGAAAGCACAAATCATGCCAATTCTCCTAAGAAAGTGTATTTTAATATATTTTAGTGGGTCTATGTTGTTACCAAAAATTGCTGGTAACAGAAATCACTGCCTTCCTGCTGCTGAAAGTCTCTGTAAAAGTATAATTGCAAAAATTCTATCAGTTTGTCTCTGTTGGGCAAGTAATCAAGGATGGCAGACTGTGGCAGTCCAAAATCAGCCCATTACAGCCATTCAACAACACCTCACTGCATGGTCAAAATAACAGAAAATGGAATACTACAGCTGATGATACGTCAAAGCAGAAATAGTGATGAAAACAGATTTGGGAAGTGCTTTCAAAATTTTTTTGGGAAATAAATATTATTCCTGGATTAATATTGAAGGTTTTATATGGTTTTGAACTAGCAAACTGAATCCTACAATCCAAGAAAAAGGATGACCTGTCAGGATGACCACTCATTCAGTTTGTGCCCATTGGCTTTGGTACTGTCACTGAAAAGATCCAGCCTGTGTGCACACAGTATGTATTCTCAGGTATTCATACGCATTGACCAGATTGCCCCTGAGTTTTCTCTGTTCTGTGGTAAAAAGTCCCAGCTTTTTCTTTTTTCTTCTTTATGGCTCTTCATTGGACTCTCTCCAGTATGTCTGTGCCTCTCTTGTGCAAGGGAGGCCGAGAACTTGACACACCACTCCAGCTGTGGATGAGTAGAGGAGGATTATCTCTGTCAACCTGCTGGCAATATTTTACATAATGAAGGCCAGCTGTATACCAGTACCCCCAGATCTTTTTTGCAAAGTTCCTTCCTAGATGGCTAGCCTCCAGCATATATTGACACCTTAAGTTTTTCCTCCTCCCGGGTTCAGAACTTTGCCATTCCCCTTGTTGATCTTCATGAGATTCTTTTCAGTCCATTTTTCCAGTGAATCCAGGCCCCTCTGGATGGCAGCATGACCCTCTGGGGTATCAGTCAATCCAGAAACAGACATGACTAAGATGACAAAATAAAACCTAGAATATTATCTGACAATTTATTCTGTTCATTTGGAAAATCCATATGATCTTGTATAAAATGGATAAATTGGAAGGAAGAAGAAAGAAAAGGAAATAGAAAACAAGCAGAGATCAAGAGAAGTGCTACATGAAGCAAACAGAGTGCTCATATAAATAAGGTTTTTTATTAGATATGAAAAAACAGTGCAAGAAATTACATACTCTCAAAATGTTGAAAGAAAAATTCCTTTGGAACAAGTCTGAAGAAAAAAAGAAGACTGAGAGCAGAAGCTAGGGTTCTTAGTGCTAACAGTGATGAAGATTAAACTAATAAATGGATTAAAATGTTACAATTACAATACTGGCTGGAAGGTAGACAAGGAGTCAGATGAACTATTGAAGGACAAGAGTGAGATGTTAATGACAAATGAGGTTCATATTGCCAAGAGGCTGCATGAATCCTTTGCTAGTGTATGCATGAAAGAATTTGAAGGTCATATTCCATAGCCTGGGATAAATTTTCCTGGTGAAGCAAGTAAAATGTTAAAAGTCTTTATGGTCACAATGAAGCAGGGAGTTAGGAAATTAGACCTATTAAAACTGACATAGTACCAGCCCAGGATAAATTACATCCTGAACATCTTCATGAAACTGTAACAAGCAGCAGGAACATTTCTGGATTAAGTATTTGTCTGAATATGAGAGTGGAAAAGACCAAGCAATTCACCACAAGCAGGCAAGATAATTTATAATTTAAGTAAAGGACATAAATGTTATATGAGCACTACCAAACAAAGCTCAGCATTAATTGATCTAATGTTCTGGAAACATTGATAGGAGAAATACTTCATCATAAGAAATTGCAACTTACAGAAATTGCTCAGTACAACAATAAATATGTGGAACAAAAAGGCATAACTTTTATCTCTGGATGTTGTTTGAATTAGTGTTATTTTGAGGGACTGGGGGATGAATAGCTAAATTATTTTTCAAATATCAAAAAATAAGGATTTACGCTTTGGTCTATTCAGTGAAAAGGCTACTTTAATCAGTCTAGTTATAAGCGGTTACTGGATAGTCAGTTGCAGCAATCAAATATATACTGGTGAGATATATATACATTGGTCAGATATACTGAGCAATTACTTTGTTATGTACAACCAAATTCAGAGGTGAGTTCTGGGTTGATTTAATCTTGTTAAGGTTCTAGGTCACACATTTTATAAAGACATTTGATTTAATAGGGTATGTCTTTGTTCTTTTGTGTGTGGGCACATACATGTATATGAACTGTGTGTATAATATGTGTAACTCAATTTTTATTTAAGTTTCATACTTACATTCTTGATAAATTGCTATATTTTATGTTTACCTAATGATGTACATTTATTCAATGAATAATGTAAGTGCTAAGGAAGTTCTCAGCAGAGCTCCACTAGAACTCTCCCACCACGTCATCATTAAGCTGACAGTATTAGAATCAGTGATATGATATATGCTGAGGAAAATATCAGGTACATAAGAGGAGGACATCTGTAATAAACTGTTCAGTTTTACTTATCAATAGGCATATTTATGGCAGAAGAAGAGTTTATAGATCTAGAAGCCAGCTTTTCATGACTATCTTGAAATATTATGCAGGGTGATGAAGCATAGAAGATTCCAAATATTTCTGAAATAATAGCAAGAAGTGAGAAAGAAGAAAGGAGAAAAGGAAGAAGTGGGAAGTGAGGCAGAAGGAAGGAAAAAAGAAAGGAAAGAAGCAAATGAGCAAGCAGGAGGTGATTCAAATTCAGATGTAATGAGATGTTGGTCAAAGACAAAAGTCTGAAATTTGGATACAGGTTAGGATTTGGACAGCCTTTTATGTGCTGAGGTTAAATGGATTGGTTGTGGGTGGAGGTTTATGTCTAGGTAAAAGAGCATTTGTGACAAAACATTAACATACTTATTTAAAGATATTTTAGGTAGATGTGGCAGTTTTGCATTGATTGACATTCGATGAGGAGGGAAGAAGCCGCCCATGGAAATTATTTTTCTTAGAGAAACTGCTCGCAGTTCCCTCAGTGCCTGCCAGCACCAATCAGTGGCTAGGTTCGAATATTGACAACTTGTTAAACCACTAGAAAGCTGATCATGCCTTTGTGAGCACACACATTAAAAATGAAAAAACGCCAGGAAAGCCCTTCTTCTTCCAGCCTGGGAAGAGGTAACAGGTGGTCCAGCCCCTCTGTGTGGCTGGGCTGGGCAGTCCCTGCTGAGGGACTGGGCCCCTTCCCGGGGAGCTCCCCAGGCGCCGTCCCAGCCGGGCTGGGATCAGCAGCTGTTCATATCTTGCCACTGGGCTGGTTCTCCCACCCGGCACTATCAGGCCGACCCGCTGTGGGAATTAAGCTCAGTACAGCCTGAGAGCAGCCATGCGGCCAGAGCAGCTGCCACGTTCTGCCCGAACCACCTGAGGTCCTGGCACAGCCCCAGCATGGCCTGAATCTGTCACTATGACTGCTTTGGCCATCATGACCACCACAGATCCCAGGTGAGATATTAACTCTTTCATTGCACAGATGAAACTTGTAAAGCACTTATTCCCCCTAAGTGAGAGAAAAGGACAGAGTGGAGACACATAGTGAAACAACTTGAAGTCAGTAAAAGAGTCAAGTCCCAGATGGGAGAATGAGCAGATGCCTTAGTTTTAGGCTGAAATTCTTATTTAAGGCCATGGTGATAGACTGTGAGACACTAGAATATTCCTTCAATTCTTGGAAAAAACATGGGGAGATGGAATGTTCAAGTTATAGAGATAAGCAAAGGGATTTGTGCTGAAGCAAGAAAATGTTGAAGTAGCTGTGATATCATGAGAAACTTGAACCAAGAGAAAGATGAAAGTGATGAAGACCCTTTTCCCCCAGGGAAAGAAGAAGACCTCTGTTCCCAGAGATGAACATGGTTTCAGAGATGGATAAAGAGAACTTTTGCTTTTGAACAGCACATCCTGAAGATAGTGCCCCATGAGTTTGACCTGGCCCATGAACACAGCTGTGGGAAGGCTGTATGAGATGGGAGGGGCTTCATGAATGCAGATTCATGAGAATTGAAGTCATGAGAGAACTGTTTTCTTGTGAAGAAATCTCCATGACATACCAAAAGATACTCCTCTCCCTAAGACAACTGATGAAAGACTATTTTAGAGGTAGTAAACTGACGTAAGTCCCAAGTTTTGTCTCTGTATGTTGTCAGTGGGAAAGAAAAGAAGATTGTGGGGAGAGAAGTGTTCTGAATGTTTTATTTTGATTAATATTATTTTTTTCTTCTTTTTTTTCAGTTCTGTTTTCTTAAAGTTTTAAAAATAAAGTTTTCTTTATACCCCTAAAGTTTGAGCCTGCTTTGCTCTTCTTCTAATCCTATCTCACTGCAGAAAAAGAGTAAATAATTCTAGTAGGTGCACTGGCATTTAGCCAACATTAGACCCACTACATTAATTGGTGCATTGGCCAGGAAATCTCAAATTAGCAAACTAAAACCACTAGAGTAGAGAAGGAGATTATGATTTTTTTATCCTGGATATGACAAAAGGCACATTAAAAAAGTGCCTGTAGAATGTAGCACTAAGAACGCTAAGGAACCATTAATGAACAGACGAGATGTCCAACAAGACTTCCAGCCACTTGTAAGGGAAATAGATAGCAACACAATCAGGAAAAAAAAAATCTAGAGAATAATCAGTGAAGCCTCCTTTGTAGATTTCTGACTTTTAATTCTGTTCTTGGAGATAATTTGCAGACCAAATAATGAGGATGAAACATCTTAATTTTTGAGTCAGTTCCATCTATTGAACAGCCATAATCTTAAACAATTTCTGGAGATTTCAGGCCAATACAATGTGGTCATCTTAATAACAAATTCTTAAAAATAAACATCTAAATAGTAACCATCTTCACATTCAGTTGATGAAAGATTCTTCAGCTGTAAGAAGTGAAGACTAACTTAAAGGTGAAGCAAAGATCAGGCTCATCTTAGAAACAGAAAGCCAGATGGAGTCTTGGCCTTTGGCTGTGTAGACAGAGTAGAGTAAAAATGAGGAATAGATGGGTGCTTAAAATCTAACCTGCCTGAGAGAAAGAGACTAACCTTTAAAAAGATCTCATTCCCATTTTCTTCACATAAAACGGCCTGGAGATGCAAGTTATATGTCCCTGGTAACTTTTTCATTTTATACTCAATTAGCTAGAAGTGCTTGCTTTCTTTCATATTCAAAACCCCTAGCTATTACTTTTGAAAAAGAAAATAAAATTTTACGACCAAAACAAAAGCACACAACCACCATATGACACATAGGTTGCCATTTGTGTTTCCCTATGTTGTGTAAAAATGAGTAATTGAATATTTGCTTGTTAATTGTATTGTGTGCTGAGAATGTTCTTGGTACATTCTTGTGGAGTCATGTTTCTTATTTCTCTTTATTTACTAGTACAGCTATATTGTTGATGCACAAGTACAAGCCAACAACACATATTCACAGTAAGACTCACAATAAAGCTGAGATTTTTAAATGTTATAACCTCTCTTTTTTTAACACATTTTATTATCAAAAATTTTTACATCATTGAATTAGCTATTAAAATATAATTTCTAAGATGAAAATGCCTTTATATTGTGTTCTGAAAAACAATTAAACCCATGTTTTTCACAGTATTTGAGTTGGTTTTTTTGCATAATTGTTCCTCCTATTGACTAAAGTCTCAAAAATCTTATTTTGAATTACTACTATTAAGAGAAAAATATTACTAAAAGCAAATTTATGTGTGTTGTGATGATGCATTGAAAAAAGAGATAGAATTAAAGAAGATAACTGCTTCAGCCTGACATAGTAGAGTTTCATTTTAAGAAATGATAGAACTGTTCTTTGAAAGCCTCAGTTAAAACTAATTAGATGGAAAATTAGAAGCACAAAATCTTTTCCTGTTTATGCCATTATATTATTTTCTTCCTAGTGTAAAATTTGAAATAGTCTGGAAACTATCTTTTTTAATCACAGGAGCCTCGAGTTTCAACTCAACTGAATTTTCATTAATATGAAGGTTTGGGATTAGTGACCAGTTAAGTATCACCAGATATCTGTCAGGAATTTAATTTCCACACATGTGCATAATGTATTAGCTTGAAAATTAAAGATTTCTAATAAAATTGAATGTTGATCTACCTAAAGAGATTCTGAATTAACTAATTTGTGCTTAAAGTCATATCTGTTTGTATTTAAAGACCTGTTTAACTTTACAAAGCATCTTGTAGTTTCAATATGGAGAGCTCTAAATTACCTATAAAATTAGTTAATAAAAAAGTAAGAGCACACATGAGTATGTAGAATTTAAATGATAATATTTAAACAAAACCATGCCAGATGTCTTCAAAAATTATTATCCTGTGTCTTTTTCTTACAGTAGCAGAAGTCAGAAAAATCTGAACATAGTGAAGATTAAAGATAAAAAATAAATTAGTGTATTTCTTCAGAAAGTTTCTGACTTGTTTTATTTTTTTCCTCCTGGAGCAGCCCATGAATATTTGGGTCAGTTTTTCATGTATTGAGATGATCTAATTTGCTCTTTACAAAAATACCAGTCTCAAATGGTTAAAAAAATTGCTTCAGGAAGTAGCAATGCAAGAACTTTTTGAATCAAACATATTAGTCAGCTAGATAAAAAAAGTAGAATTAATTTTATTGCATTAGAATATCTTTTTGTTCTGCTCAATTTTCAAGTTTTATTCCCATCTCTTTTGATTCTCTGTATTGGCATTTTTATGAGATTTCCTTATTTGAAGCTCATTTGTCATGCAGACCCTGTTTAGACTAGTGTTCTTGTTATAAACTGATTCACAATTACAATACAACTCTCATTGTCATTCTGTCCTGTCTTAGTGTGATGAATCTATTTTTGTTGTTGTTACCTTGTCATTTTTCCAAAGTCAGAATCCTTTAATTTTAAGTGGAAAAATGTTCATAGTGATATATCAGGATGATATATTATTTGTTATGTATGACTCTAAAACTTATTCTTTGACCTCTTATGTTCTGGGGGAAGAAAATAGTCCTTCATAACCCTATGGATTTAGATGGAATGGAAGGCTAAATCTTATGGTAAAATCTGTTCCTTAAATTGCATTTATAGTCCCCTATATATATATCCGTTCTTCTTTGTCATCCTTACCAGAGAAAAAGTCCTACAGACATTGCAAAAACCAAAAGGAAAACCTCAAGCTTTTACAAAAGTGAGTCTCTTTCAGTAAAATATGAAAAATTCCCACCAATGAACTGCACAGAAGTAGCAGACACCTGCAATACACTTTTAAAAGTAGGTATAATTTATGATTTGAAACAGTGGCTCATGCTGAGGGGCAGGAATTCAATGAATCACAGATTCCTTTCCCAAAATAGAGTTTGTCTCAGGTTCTTGCTTTCTCAGCTCAGGTCTTTATCTTCTCTAAAACTGTGAAGTCCTCCCCACAATGGCAGAAATCCCATCTTCTTCTGTCTAGCGATAACCTTGCAAGGTGTGGTCCTGTTCAGTCAGTAGCATTATGGTAATAAGGAAGAATATGGAAGATTTAGGTATTTGGCAATGCTTTGTTTCATTTTGTGTGTTACTTTAGAAGGGGACTCTCCTGCTTTGTGATTAATAGTGGAGGAAGAAAAAAAAATCTGGTCTCAAGAAACCATAGATGTTTTGAAGCACTGGAACAGAAGCAGCAGAAAGAAAAGATGCTACCTGAAACTGGGCCCAAGATATGCTGAACGTTTTCAGTCCATCAGGTTATGGAGCACTTTTTGTCAAGCATGTGGATATTCACATCAGCTGTGATATTAATTTCACTTTCAGCAGAAAAGAAAATGAAAAAAGTGCAGTTCAGGTGAAATCAACATATTTTACTTGGTCTTGTATTAAAACTGGGAGATTTAGGCTGCTTTAGAAAAAAGGTCAAAAAGCATCACTATTTGAAGAAATAACACATGGGCAATCTGGAGGTATGAATGATTGAAGAAATTTAGACTCCACTAGACAGTGTTTTAAAAGTGAAGCATGTGTGAAGAAAAAGTTATAAAGATTTAAATATATGTAATTAAAGAGTTAGGAGAAAAACAGAGAAGAAGCCCAGAATAATTTATTTGAAACATCCCACTGTGTGAAATGTAAACTCACTTGTTTAAAGTTCCATCTATACCTTGTGTATCACTAACGTATGCAAAGGATTAAAACAATAGAGAAGGAAAGATGAACTTTATCCCAGGCTTATGTAGTGGGTTGATCCTGGCTGGATGCCAGGCACTCACCAAAGCAGAGAAAAAGAATGTCTGTTACAATATTTGAATACAATCTTTTATGAAGAGATGTAAATGTTACCAGTTCAAATTCAAATAGTCATGTCTTGCACCATCAGTTATAAGGAATTAAGCATTCAGAGGAAAAGAAAGTTTTTTTGGCAAGGCTGTTTGGGGTTTTTACTTTCTTTTATAAAGTTCCAGTGCCCTAAAACCACTAATTTTGATTTATACATAAGAGATAACACCTTTATAGTAGAAGTTATGTGATTCAAATGATCTGTCTGTATGTAGAATGAGTGTATCTGTCTCTTTGTATCTCTTAAGCAAACCCTCTTGTCTCCACCTTTCAAACAGCATTAAAAGATAACCTTTTTATTGACTGACATTACTGCTAGTCATGAAGTTACAAGTTTGTTGAGAGTTCCACTGACTGGTCAAGTATTCATTTGAAAAGGTCTGAAATTCTCATTAGGATGTCAACTATTTGTGTTATTCTGTAAGACTGTGGTCAATTGATTGAAAGAAGATCAATAAAGGTCTGTGGAATTGCAGAGTTTGCAAGGAAGTAAACAAATTGTATAGAACTGTTATCATAAATAAAACAATCCTTGAGTGGTAGCCTCAGCCTCTTTCTAGGCACAGCACATCAAGATAAAGTAATTGCTATGATATAGATAACAAATTATTAGAGCAAAGTAACCTGTTATCATACAGTGAAATCAACAGATATATGTATTTTAAACTTACTTTTTTCTGTACTTTTTATATTCACTAAGGCTCTGCCGAAGTCCTAAAATAAAGGAGTTAGATATCTTTGTTAGAATTCTTCCCTCCTACACCAAAAAAAGAGCATTTCCTATTATTTTACTCATTTAAGTACTTGTCCTAGAAGTACTATAAAACATTTTACTGAAAATGTTGGGGTTTTAGGGCTGTAAATGAATTTAATGCCATTTTGACCCTAAAATAATTTTATTAATTTAATTTATTTAAATTTAATTAATTAAAACACAGCCATGGAGAGACAAAGTCATGAGAAGGAAATCTGATCCCTCTCAGTTCATTTAATGAAACTGAAGCAGGAAGATACATTGGTGTATTTAGGCATTTTGCCTTGAGCCTCATTGGGGAGAAACAACCAACCAAAATAAACAGGCCTTTCTTGAATCCATAACCTCATCTGGATCCACATATCTAGAAGAGGAAGGAGAATCTTAGCTGGCAGATTGGCTTACTTAGTGATTCACACTTCAAGCTAACAAACTTGAGGGACGGGGTCCAAAGCTGCAACACTTGTGTACTGACAAGCAATGGGCTGGATGATAGGCATGAAAGTAATGAGGAATGTCTTCCAACCCTCCAAAAGGCTGTGCCAGAAGGGTGAGGCAGTCAGCAATGCAGCTGATGTGTCTCTATACCAATGGATAGTAAACAGGAGTAGCTGGAAGTCATGGTGTACCTGGAAAGCTATGATGGTTCAGTTCACTGTCACAGAAATTTGGTGGGATGAGCTATGCTCTGATCCTGCTGGGGAACAGCAGCCCCCTGACATCTGAATAAGCAGTGCAGCAACCTGCAAGCAGCCCAGAAGACCCTTGGTGTGTATGGAGGATAATTTCTTAATTCATGTGACACAGCCTGACCAGAAAATGAATGTTAGCCTTGTGCTTGCCGACTTATATGGACTAAATACAGAGGTTAAGACTGGTGGCAGCCTGGCCTGCAGAGATCATGCCCTGACCATGAAAATGGTCAGAGAGCTGGAAAAGCTCTCCTAAGAAAACTCAAATTTGAGGTTTTTCAGACTGGAGAGGAGAAGAGTTTGGGAATACTTCACTGCAGCCTTTCAGTATATAAACAGAGCTTAAAAAGGATATGTAGAGAGAAAAATTTTACCAACCCCTGTAGTGACAGGAAAAGGAGAAACAGCATTAAACTGAAAGGGTTTGGATATAAGGAAGAAATGTTTTACAATGAGGGTGGTAAGACTTTGGAACATATTGTTCAGAAAAGTTCTGGATGTTCCATCTTGTTGTTCATTCCACTGAGTTCCAGCGACAGGCTCATAGCCTTCCAGTTACACAGTGGCTTCCTGCTTCTTGTATTGGCAACAGTCATGGAACTTTAAAAAACTGATTACACATAAATGTAGCCATACATACACAGTTATGGGATAAGAGAGCAACATGTTCTCTGATCCAATCCACTCTATCAAAGTTCAGTCTGAACGGAGACAACTTGACATCTACAAATTTCTTATGACCCTCTAGCTAAGGACTATCCTCCACTGAGATATTTCATTCTTTTTCAAAGTGTTAACTTTCTTTCTGGTGAAGAAAATAATTCAAATTATTTTGGGCTGGAAAGAGAAGCAATTGATGATATTATTTAACATAATAATTTATATCCTGGTCTTGTATCCAAGCCACTTTCATAGACTCATAAAATCATAGAATACTTTGTGTTGGAAGGAGCCTTTAAGACCACTTAGTTTCAACTCCCCTGCCATAGACAGGGACATCTACCACTGGAACATGCTTCTCAATACCACACCAATCTGGTCTTGAACCCTTCCTGGGATGAGGCATCAATAGCTTCTCTGGACAAAATTTGTATGTGATATATAAAAACAGCATACACAAGGAAAATTATGCTGGACTTTCCAACTGTTTGAGCTATGCGTTTTCTAGAATCCTTGTTTCCCTTTTCTGGTCTAATTTATTTGATTTTCTCTTACTTTGTCCTGTTCCACTTAAAAAGAATTGAGTGAAGATGATGAAATTGATACCTGTAATATCAATATCATCTTATCAAATAGTTTAGTGGTTAGGACATTTTCTAGGGAAAAAAAATTACATTAACAGAATGTGCACAATGACCTCTAAATATTAAAAAGATTTTTGTTTTCTGGGAACATTGTGAGGAAGCAAAAGTCACCCCAGAAAATGTTCCAAAGGTAAATTTTTGTGGTTTTTAACTTAACAAAAAAAAAAAAAAAAGTGTTTTACAGTGTCTCCAAACTCTCCTCATCACTCTGACCACATTACTTTTGCTGAAAAACCCTTCTGTATTTCATTTTTCTGTCATAACATCTAATATTGTATAAAATTGTGAAGAAGTACTATCTGTGTTACTGTATGGTGCATTTTCCAAAATGCAAAGTAGATCATTGTACCATATAGCTGAATTGAAGGATTCAGATTAGAATCAGATAAAACGCACTTAGTTGAACAAGCTAGTAATTACACTGAATCATGTAATGTGGCTCTAGAGCTACTCTATTCTAGTTTGCTTAAAGAGCAGCTGACTCTGAAAGCATACTGTTTACAAGACATTCTGTTCCCATATTATATATTTTTCAATATTTATCTTCCATTGTTCTTTACTACTAGGAGCATTTGCATGAAAACAGGATCTTTGTTTTTTGGGAGTCCATCTGCTACTGCTGCTTGTTCTCAGCCTGAAGTCATAACGCAGTGTTCGAGACATCAGCCTTACATTTAGAAGAACCAGATGAATTGTCACTATAAACAAAGTATAAAAACATCCTCAGATTCTGTCTTCAGATGTGGTTTAAAAGGAGAAATCTGAGAACTCTCAACCATGAAACCTATTTTCTTACAAATGCACATAATGATGCAAAGCTAGGAAATCAGTAAGAAGAATCAGCAACTTCTTTAAAAGGTGTGAAGTTACTCCAGGGAGGCTGGGAACTAGATTGCAGAAAGTGAATTTTGCTATGGTAACACCACCTACACCTCTTAAGTTCTCTAATGTCTTCAAAACCTATGCTGATTTTACCTTATTACATTAATTTCTTACTCAGATAAATTCTCACTTATCAAGTAGAACAGCAGCGATATTGTCATGACTTTGAGAGGACCACATAATTTGCAATACAGACAGGGTCTTCTTAAAAACCTCATATTTTTTCAGCCGGCTTTGACAAAATATATATTTATGTTTGGATTCAGAGTGTGTCTGGTTGTGACTAATAAACTGGAAATGTCATTCCAGATGCTGATAGAAACATTTGAATAAAAATGCTTTTTGGATGGGTGTTTTTTTTTTTGTTTGTTTGTTTTTTTTTTTTGTTTTGTTTTGTTTGTTTGTTTGTTTGTTTGTTTGTTTTTGTTTTTGTTTTTGTTTTTTGTTTGTTGGTTTGGTTTGGTTTGGGTTTTTTTTTGGGTTTTTGTTTTTTTGTGGGTTTTTTTGGTATATATTTGAAACAAACAAACAAACAAAAAAAAGGAAGAAGAAGAAGAGAAGTGAAAATAAAAGAAAATTAAGTGTAAGTAGTTATTTAAAATTTTTCTCTACTTGACATCAAGGGCCAGTACCTGCTAAGGACAATTAGCCACTATCACAGCTTATCTGCCTCTTATCAATTCCCACAGAAACATAGATGATTAGCTTAGGATACTTAACTTTTTGTTGACTGATGCCTGATGAGAGAAGTCACATCTCAAGTAATGAATACAAGATGCAGCCTGGGAAATAGAAATGCTTTTCACTATTTTAATGATGCCAGAAAAACAGCTGTGCATGTGGGCCGAGAGATTACAGCTGTACATACATAAGCCTCGAGAGCATGCAAGTTTGTGGGTAAATACATAAATAATATTAGGCAAAAAGCTAACACATTGGTGAGTTCTTTGTCATTGCTCTTTTCCATGTATTTATGTTGAGGAGGAACTGAACATTCAAAACCCTAAAATATTTAGTCTGAAATTATTTAAATTTTATTACAATGGCAGGGTGTCTCAAATAACAGCAATTCTCCTGTCCATGTAATTTGGTTTTCATTCTCCAGTTAGATTAAATTTTCAGATGGATTAAGAGAGTGAAATATGGCTCATAATTATTGCAGTTTCTTACTTGTCCACATTCATCACAGCAAATAGAGTCCAGCTAGCAAATGTGCAGGGAAAACCAAGCTGGGAGATACTGTGAGGTTTTAAATTTACAAACCATATTAGTTATTCAGAAAGCATTTCTAAAACTATATTCTGTGACTTAGAACAAATTACAATTCTACTGAGATTTTATATCAATCATGGTTCACTTTATCGAACTAAAATTTAAGTCTGCATTCAGGTAGTATGTTTTTGTTTCATAACTATGTACAGTTTCACTGCTGTTGACTGGTCTGAATAAGGATTGTAAAGAGCAACCTAAAGCTGCTATCATCTGTTCTCATTTCATCCTTTGTCTTTTGTGTTTTAGTTGTGTTCATCCTCCTTTCTTCATCTCTTGTGACTTGGTCTGCCTTATTTCTCAGCTATGTGATATTACTTGCAATTTGGGGATGCAATTCCAAGGGATTCTCCTGCTAGCATTTAAGAAGACAACATGGAAGGAAATAGTGACATTTATGAAAACCTGAGAGAAACTTTGGTGTATTGTAGAGAATTTATGTGGACTTTCTGTTACTGACTGCACGAAATGTTTGACACATACTTACTTGAAAAAAAACCCCAACTATTACACTTTGTCACCTATCAAAAGCTTTTCTATATCACACTTAAACTTTACCATCCACAGTATATGGTCTGGAAGTGCCCTATAATTTCATTTATAAAAGAAACATCTCTAGGCTTAAATATAAGAATTTCTACACCAGCCCTTCATGTAAATGTCAGAGGCAGATTTCTATCAGTGTTCCACTCAATTACTTAAATATGTATTCGTATAGATCATTGAAAACAAAGAAACAGCAGCTCCTTCAATTCTCATTTTGTTATTGCTTATGTGTCTCGGTTCCCCTCCAAAAAATTGCTTAGGACATTGCTTTTTGTTCAGATTTTATTTTCCTTCGGGCACATGAACTAATAGACTTTCTTTTTAATTTCAGGTTTAGAGCTGACAGCTCCATCAAATAGATTTTCTAAGAGAGATTAATGACTTCCATGAATCCACAGTGGACACCTGAACTGCTTTATTAGTTCTCTTTTTCTTTATCTAATAACTATGGATATTTTCTTTCACATGCCAATTAAAAATTGTTTTTTATCTACTGTGTTAGCAGTTTTTGAGCATTCTGATTTTTGATCCTATATTAAAGATCACTTTTTGGGGGTCCTATGTAAGATCCTAGACAATTATACTTTGCCTTCTAGGTCAAATTCCTTATGGTCCAGTATTAAACACACACTTATTATAGAGAGACTATAATTTCCTTCTTACATGTAAGCTGAAAACAGGTTCAGTTACTAAGTCTGTAAAAGCTTGAGTCTTCCAGTTCATTTATAGCATTTTTGCACCACTAACTTGACCCAAGAAGTTTGTAAGCAGTCTCAAAAGTCTCAATTAGATTGGTGAGGATGTTTCAGAATCTCAGGACATTTCTCTGGTTCCTGGACTTCCAACAATACATTTCAAAAAATCTAATAAAATAATACATAAGTATAATTTACTTTCTGATTTATTTTTACATAATAATATATTTTTGTATAATAATATATTTTTACGTAATAATAGTATGACTTTAAGAGAATTCTATACAACAACATATGTTGGCATAATCAGAATTTATATATTGAAAAATAAATACTACGGAATTATGAATTATTTAATAGAAAATATATTTAATAGATTTTATCAAATGTTATATCTTAATTAAATTTTTTTGAACATTTCATTAAATAAATGTTGTAATGAGAAGCCTATTCTGTGAGCTTTTCATAAACAATGAAATGCCACGGAAAGAACTCCACAACTAATAATAGTTGTTAGAGCGGTATGTATTTATCAACGTTGAGGTGCGTGGAGAATAATTTCACCAAAGACACGCATACCCACCAGGGAACTTGCCCTCCTTCTTATTCTCTAGGCCCTACATGAAATGCATGACATTTCACAGACCCTCTTCATACATATTCATTCCCAGACCCCGCCCATTTTCACTTGGTATGGTAATTACTCCACACCCTTCTGGGCATGTTTAGTCTTTAGTGGTGGTGGTCTCCAGGCTGTGGTGGTGGTGGTCTTCTTTCATTCACCTCTTCACCTTTATCTCTCCCCTGTGTGCTTTGGCCCTCTTGGCACATTTTCAAGGGAACATATCATCTTAGAGTCTGTGTTCTTCTCTTTATCTGTGCCCTTAGGCCTGTTATTTTGCTGTTTAAGCTAGTTCTTCTAGTTCATCTTCTGAGTATGTCGAAGGTTTCTCATACTTGTGGTGTTTAAATATATGCAATGTTTAACTGGTCTATGGCATGCTTCAAATATATTCTCTGGATATCAATACTTGCTGGCAGTGTGCACAGGAAGGTGATAATTTAGCACATATCTGGCATTGCCTTTTTATTTAAAATGTTAGAAATTCTATGATATATTAAGTCATCATATAACCTATCCATCTTTGCCATATTTAACAGAAATGCATGTGAATGTAGTCTTCTACTAGAGAGACTGATTGCCCTCAAAGTGTGCAAAGCTTTGAGTCCTTTGAATGCAAGTGCAATCATATTTCTCTAAAATATTGAATATAAACATATTCTATGACATCTAATTCATAACATTTATTGTAAGACTAGATGGTATGGAGAAAACTAGTTGTTCCTTCTTTGCTTATTCAAGTTCAGAATTTAAAAGAACATATTTGAAACAGAACTTAAATATGAATTGTACATGGACTTGTTAATGTGGTGCTGCAGGAATAGGAAGCCTTGTTTGCTTGAATTTTTGTAGCTTGTCTGAGTTTTAACTTGTTGTTATAGACATTCTCTATAGCTGTAGGTCAACATCTGTTAAGCTTTTTAAATTAAGCTTAAACCCAAGATTACAAGATTCAGTCACACTGAATAATACCTTACAGCATAGTTGGTCTCACTGATATGTACCTAAATAAATTAACTATGTAGAAAGGAAACAGAACCTAGTCTTATATGAGCTGCCAGTTTTCATAATTATCTTTTCCCTTCAATCATTAAAGCTAGTAGTGGTCAGTTCCTTAAATAAAAACAAACAAATGTGTAAAATCAGTAACTTCCTTAGATAACCATATACTGCACTTTATTACTTCATGTAAGCATTTTTTCCTTTGCATATTTTCTACATATATGTATGTATGAAAAGGGTAGACTTCTTGAAATAATTTTTTATACAATGAACAACATCAGATTAATATAGTAAATATTTATTCTCTTAGGTTCTTAATTTGCATATAAGCCGAATAATGACTATCCAACAATCATTTCAGATTCTCATCCACATAATTATAGCTGTAACTAACTGGAAAAAAAAAATCTTATACAGATGTTGAGAGTGCATGTAGATTATTGTTCACCTACATTGCTCAGAGTTACAAAATCAGACTCTACAAGAAATGAATAAACAAATTATTTCCTCATCTCCTTAAGTAGTTCCCTAAGTAGTTTACTAAGTAGTTCCCTTAGATCTCTAGTTTGTTTTCTGTAATTTTTGATGAGTGGGGCAGGGGGGGCTGCCATCAACTGTAATTATTATGCTACCCATTATTACATCCTTAGTTTTTCATCTATTGTCTTTTCATCTGTCTGCATCTGTTGTTTTGAGAACCTTGGAGATGAAGGAAATTTTTTTCTGTCTTCATATGATGGATACAAACCTCAATCATATTTTCAGACTTTTCCATCTAACAGACCTGCTGCCCCTACTATTTGCTCAATAGACCACTCTAGCTCTGGCTGCAGCTGGAATAGAGAACTTCAGCACAATTAACATCTTAGCTCATAGACAGACACTTGGCTTTATTGTCCAGAAGGAATATGTACCATCTCTCTCTCTCTCTAAGCATGTCTGTTGTCTCTGTACAGAAAGCATTTTGAGGCCAGTCTCTTGCTGAGCTTATAGCTGAAACTATGGTCTTTATGTGCGTGGGTCCTGAAGTAAAGCATTTTAAGCCCATTTCTAGGTTAACTCACCCTCCAGTAGCTTAATCAAGCCTTTATGAACAGTTTTCTGTCTGCTGAGTAGTCTCTCAATGTGTGTTTGGCTCTCACAACATACCTGAATCTGTTTTACTACAATTTATCTTGCACTGTCTTGAATGGGCAAGAAAAGTTATCAGTATCTCTATTTTGAAGAAAATTAGTGCTTGAGGATATATCTCAAATTAGATCTCATCCCAAAACCCAGCTATTGCAACCAGAAAGCCTCTTCCTTTTGAGTATTTGCTGGCACAAGAAATTTGTCCTTGCAAATATTCAGTCCATGGTTACAATCTGGAAGTTAGTTATCCGTTTACTTGTATTTGTGCAAATGTGGAAAGAGATGCTGAACATATACACCTTGCTTGAATTCTGATGTAACATAGTAAAATGTGAGAAAACTTTTTTTTTCCTTATTTTTTAAATGAACAGATGCGTTATTAAAAAATTTCAGCTTAAAAAATCCAAGAAGTGATCATGATGTTTTACACTTTGAAGGAAGTTTCTTATAAGGTGTCTTATTGCACTTGTTTTTAATCCCTGTGACCTTAAGTTTGAAAAAGCCCTCAGAATCTTCAGATGTGACTGGCCAGGTAACCCATATATTTATGCATATATACATATCTCTGTATATATATATATATA
>VWZU01016192.1:579773-720747 GCA_013397095.1 Sterrhoptilus dennistouni | reverse complement strand
GAGTTGTGAAGTGGGTCCTTGATGGCCCATTAAACAGAGATAACTCCTGGAGGGAGTTACCTGTGACTCATGGGCAAGGCGTTGATGGGCCATTAGCAGAAGACAGCCCTACACTAGAGCACTGCCCCACTTAGTTTCAAAAGTTCATGAAGATGGTGATAGAATAAATACTTTGTGTACATCCCATACTACAACCCAGGACAGAGACTTATGTTACCAGATGGAATGGAGTCACCTACAGATAAATCTACCAGATAAAATGACTGGGGGAGGGAGTTGAAGCTGAACAAAAGAAAATCAAACCCAAAAAGAATGTTTGAATCATGCATTAGGGTCTATTGAATATGTAAGACAGAGATCCTTAAAAACAAAGGATCTGAAAGGGTAAGGGTGTGCTGGCTGCCTTGGTGCCGGGCACCCTCAGCTGAGAAACTGTATTTGCTTCATTCTGTCTCCTAATTGTCTATTTTTTTATTTTTTATTAAACTTATAATTTTTTTAAGAAAGTGAACCTCATTTTTCATAGTATTAAAGGATACAACTGATCATACCTTTTTTTAAATTTTTATTTTTTAGATGTCAAAAACTGTAGTGTCTCAATTTCATGAAGATCAAACTGTTAAAAGCTAATTAAGACTCAGCACCTCTGACTGAGCTCTTGTTTTCTAAAGAATCAGCTCCCCTTTAGGACTCAAATTAATTGGCCAGATTGCCAAAAGAGATAGCATTAGAAAAGTGGATCATAAGCGTTATGATTGGAGTTCCTGAGTTTTGCTTTTTTTTTTCTTTTAGAAAAAAAATATTAAAAATAATTATTTCCAGTTTTAGAGGAAGAGTACTTAAAAATCTGGCCTTGGGGTCTTTTCAAAATCTGGCTGTAATCGTGAAACTGAATCAACCTTTTCAAATCATAGCTACTCAAAATGCCAGGAATATTCTGAATATGACTGAGTTTTATAACTTTGTCAATCAAGCCTATCACTAAATAAAATGTCAGATGTTGAGTTTGTCTATTTATTGCCAATAAAGTTTGAATTTTTACTTTGAAAATATGCCCGAGAAATTATAATTTTCCTTCTTCCTGTTAACTCTTCCAAGCAGACTTGCAAAATATCTTCACGGTTTACACTTGGGATAAAGAATTTTCCCCATTTAAAATGAGGTGATATTTCTCAATATTAGAAAAAAAAAATTAACAGCTTTCCTTGAATCCACAGTACTATGTAACAAAACAGGAAAAAAAGGATAAAGCTAAAAATATTTTTTTAAATGGACCTGAACTAGCAAAAATAATTTAATTGTAATATTTTTACCATTTGAAAGGTTATTTGTTTAAATTCTCAGGAGTTTCATGAAAATATTTGAATATACCTTTCTTTTTTCAAGCTCTTCAGTATTTCAGAATAATTGTGAGCTCATACTGGAGTGCAATGGTTTTGTGGTCCTGGCTCTCACTTAACATATAGGACAGGCACATCTGTCTATTTCTTTGCTTCCCTGTACCACACATGTCTGAAAATCTTATTCTTCAGTAAAGATCTCTTCTTATAGGATACTAACTTATAGAGACAATGTAACAGAAAGCATAAAGCTCATGACATAACATTACAGATAACTTTACTTTGCCACATCTCTGCTGTCTCAATATTACACAATTAATTCTTCCTATAAGGTATTCTGAACCCTTTATTTTTTGACTGAGTTCTCTCTAAATTATTTCATCTTTTGATATTATCGTGACAATTAACAATTTTTGTTACAAAATTTGGAGCTTTTGTTTAGTGTATGAAATTACACTTCAATGGCAGAATAATATAGCTATGGAATATATAGTAGTTTATCAGTGCATCCAAACTTAATGCTTCTGTTTTTCAACAGTGCTGAGACTTTCATGCATATGACACATAACTACTTAAAAATTTAATATTTACCTAGATAATAACATTAAAATTATTTAGTACAGTGTGAATCCTACTGTAAAATTTTCATTCTTTTCCATACCTCCCCTGTCAATAATAGCATCCCATAATGCCCATGGGGTTTTATCTTCCTTAAACTATTCCTACCTTTGAATCCACTCTGTTTTTACTTCAGAGTAGGTGTAATTATCAAATAGTGCCAGACGTAATTTTCATTCCGGGCACTTTTCAAAAAATGTAGGCTGTGTGAGGTTCTAAATATATATACATATATATAATCTGAATTTGTTGCAGGCAATATTCCCTGATTTGGCTATACTGTTTCCTGAGAAGAACTATCATATTCTAGACATGCAGAAAGATTACATTTCTTTTATGTAATCTCTGAGTCTTCTGTGCTATACTCCAAATTTTGAGACTGGCATTCTCTGGGGCCAGCTATGAACAAGTGTTAAAACTTACATAAGTCTAGCCCTAGACACTGATACTGTGGGTGGGGGAAATATCAGGCAGAAGAGAGGAACAAGTATGGATGAAGAAAATAAAATATTTCTGCCAAACTCTGACATTTTCATGGTAAAAAAATGGTACTTTTCTACATACAAACTCCAAGTGTATGTCTGGATGCTGGGAAAGTGGGAAAATACCCACCGTCTGTGGGGTGAGAATTACAGAATGGCAGGGAATGAACACAAAGAAGTGTAATCATGCAAAGGAAAACACTCCATGGAGAATGTGCAAGAAGCTCCTCCGAAACCTCTACTGGGCAAGGTAGACTCTGCCCCATTCATGTATTTAGCTGGTGGTTGACGCCTTCCAGGAGAGGCATTTAATTTCAGAACACAGCCTTCTCATTGTGGCTGTGATTTTAAACTCACTGGGTAATGGAGCGTATTACCATTTACCATATGATGAGATGTCCTTGTCTGTCAGCCAGAGAGCTGCTTAATGTTATATATGGGTCAAATGAGCCAAAAAAAGAGAGAAGGTAAAAATTTCAAGAACCTTGAGCCCTTTAACAAAAGGAGAAAATTCCTCTATGGCAAGCAGCCACAAAGTTTTTTTAAAGATCCATTTTCTCCTGAAAATTGATTAGGTAGCACTAAATCACATAAGAAAAAGGAATTCCAATGTCAAGGAGAATTTCTGCAGAATCACCCATCGTAGTGATCACAGTAGCAGATGTTGCCCTTTTGGCAGAAATATTTCTTTAATGTTTGCAAATACATTTAGTTCCATGAAAAAATAGCAATTCCCCAACATATCAGAACACTAAAACCTTTCCTTGTGAATATTTGCACACAATAAGTGAGGAAGAGCTATAAAAACCAAATCAATCAGATGTTTGGAATTTTACTAGTTTTTCCCAAAGACAGTTTTACTGAATATATCCCTTGGAAAGCCCAATGCTATTTGTAAACCTTACATGACATCTGGCTATGCAAAAGTAGAGAAATAAGTAAACTAAAAATAAAGAGACTTACTGAACTAATCTTATGTCTAAACTTGATTTATTGAAGGTGTTTGTTTTTCAGCAACATTGACCAGAAAAACAAAACAATAAGTCCAGGTTCAGTACTTAAAAAAGTTCTACAATAACCATGAAATGTACTATATAGAAAAAAAAAATAACACTTTTTCTCACTGTTCATGACATTGGTCTTCTGAATTATAATTATTAAAGTCCTAGAAACCTTTTATTGAGACAATCTAGAGCAGAATTTATCCTTCAAGGGCTTGGATAGTTAAAAAATTCCAGAGCATGATCAGTCATATATTGCACTCCTTAGAGTTAAAGAGATTCTGAGTAGTGACCAGAATGTAGACCATCTTTCTGTCACTTGAATTAGTTGACATTGATTTTATCCTAACTATAAAAATCGTTTTTGCAGTAAATACATGGAAACAATGAAGTTTGATTACAAATGAGAATAAAAAAAGGTGAAGACCTTTGCAATTAGTCACGTGATCAGTCTACTCTTGGTAGTCTTAGCTTTACATGGTGACAGCTCTCCCCCACAGAAGCTATAAACTCCTGGATGGGTGCAGTATATGTGGAAATTATCCCCTAAAATCTGCTTAGTAACCTCCTTTAAGTACATCTGAGGACCACAGTGCTGAAATTTGTGCCTAGTGTTTCTACAGATGAACTGGCAGGCCTATATATGAGATGAATTTGATCCTTATCTACAACATTCTTTGGTGTATACTGCTTTTAAAAGATGCATGGTTATATGTAATGTCTGCAGCAAGAATTTGATTGCAGGGCTGTTTGTGTATATTAAAAGGTGTCTTCTTATATTATCACAGCTTTTTATTATGGTAGGACCTGCATAATTTTATAATTTTGTCCCAAGTACAGTTTTGTTGCATTTACCAAAAAAAAAAAAAAAAAAGACAGCAGCTGCCATTTTAATCACTCAGATCTTATTTAATCAGATCAATATAGAATCAATATAGAATTGTTCTGGAGTTCACAATAATCACAATGCTGTAAATTTTTCCATCTTAATTCTTAGTCTTAAGATTTTCTTATTAAAGCCAAATTGTGCCTCAAGAGAGAAATTTCTGTAATGTGCCTATAGATGATGGTGAATTTTCAGTATCAAAGATGAAGAAGTTTAGGCCATCCAGTCAACACCACTGCTCCAAAATCCATATTTGTAAGTGCCTTGTGGTGTTAAATTTTCTCTTGTCAGTCACCAGTTTTCTTGACAGCCACTGTGATTTGCTTACAGTGGGAGTATGTTAGCATTTAACCAGTAATTTGGTGTCATCTAAGGATTATGAGTGGAAAAAATATAGTTTCTTTTATACTGCACTAGCATAATGGTAAAAAGTGCCCAGGAAAATACCAAATTCTAATTCACAAGTGATGGCATTCTGTATCGCTTCCGCAGTGTCAGGTGGTTTTCTGTACTGTCAAATGTACAGGCTAACTGGGGATTTTTACTTTTTTTTTGTTTGTTTGTTTGTTCAATTGATTGTTTTGGTTTTTTTTTTTTTTTATTTTGTTGGGCTTGTTGGGGTTTTTTTCCCTCCCTTTGTTACATTCTGTCTGAAAAATTATGAATCTCACCTCTTCATGTGGTCTTTCTGTTAGAGAAATGTGTTCAGATCAGATGACTAAAAACAGTTGCAGCAGAGGAACCTGGAATTTGTGCTGCCACAATTTCCTCTGTTCAGCACAGTCAGGAGGTGTTTGGTGTTAAGCGCTCTCTCTCTCTAAGTGTATGGTAACAGAGATGGTGAGAACAGAATTACAGTTCCTGTTATCGTTCTTTATAACATCACCCTTGGGTTCCCTGAAGCAGAGAGGTGACCACAAAAGGACTGCTATGATGGTTTCATATACTTATTGGCAGGTGTTAAATTGGATGGCTTCATCTGACTTGGCTTCACAGAAGAATCCATAACTTGGTGGTCATAATATGGAAAATAAACAATAGCAGTGATAATTAAAACAAAACAGCCCCACAAACACAACTTGAGACATTCACAAATAACTAGAACACTGTAAAACCTTTCTTCAAGCCTCTGTCTTATTGTTTGTTGCAAAATACAAATTTATGCAGCTGTGAAAGGCCTTATTGAAGACTCTATGGAACTGTATAAAAACCTATAATTTGTGATTGGTTCAGTTATTTGGAATCCTGGATTAATAGTGGAGAAATAATTAGTTCTGGTCATAAATTAGAAAGGAAAGCATAAACATGAAATCTATTCTTTTTAAATTTACTAAATGTTGTTAAATTAAGAAACTTACCTAATATGACAAAATGCAAATTCAAGAGATGTTATCAAATACCTGAGATATACTACTGCTCTTTAATGTTTTACCACCCATCTTTATTATCCTCTCATATAGCATCAAAAAAAATGTGCATCTGTTAAGGGAAATTTTGTCATTCTTGAGTCTAACTAAACCTTCATTCTTTTCTTATTAAAAAAAAATCATTACAGACCATATGGAAAATACTTATTAAGATTTATTTTATTTTTTTATTGCCCTTGTAATATTTACTTCTTTTCCTCTGGTTATAAACCCTCAAATCTTCTTTAGTTTGGAACTTGAAATCTACCAATAAAAGGAAAACATGAAACAAAAGCTACCAAAAAATAACATTTATGTCAGGTTGTGTTTTCTGAAAAATCACAGAACAAAAAATATTCAAAACACCATGGAATTTATATGCTGAATTATTCATCCTTCACTTAGGTGCTGGACCTGGTGATCTTTGTGGGTCCCTTCCAATTAAAAATATTCTGTGAAATCAGTGAGTAATTCAATTGTTATCAATCTAAATTGAAAGACAAAGTGACTGATCTATATGCAAGCTGAAAGATACACTCTCTTTTGAAGGAAAGAATGTACACAGAAATGAACATTTGGATTATAGACAAAAAATGTATGTTAATGAAGACTTGTGAACACCTCAAAACTTAAATATTTTTGGTTTTTGGGACTAATTGCTTCAACTTTTATCTACAGTAGACGTGTACACTTTTCAATATTCCCCAGACAAGTATTGATATTGTATGGATGCTCACATACTATTGTGTGAGCTATTTAAAAGATGTGGGTTTTAGGAAAAAAAAATAAATCATATATATAAATTCCTTTTATAGTCAATATGGAGAGGTTGGCATCTGTAAATAGCCAGATGAAACCATTTGCTTCTAAAGAGATTTATCTGGATTGAAGCTGCCAAAATTAGAAACAACAATAAAACCTCTATAACTGGCTTAATACTGCATTTTTTAATGGCAAGGTTTACAGACATGTTTGGTAGGGTTTTTGTCTGTGTTTGACATTAATCTTCATATCTAGGACTGCTGGAAGTAATCCATTGTGCGTTGACTGTAGCGTTGACTTCATTAGTGCTGCAAAGAGCAAGCCAGATAATAATGTACCTGACTAATTATGCCTGCAAATTATCATGAGAAGGAAATGGAAACTGCTTCCCAAAATCAAACTCAAAATAAAACATGGAGTACAGTATTTTCATAACCGCATGTCAGTATTTGTATGTGTTTGTTGTATATGTTGTATGTGTCAGTATGTGTTTGTTCCTTTTCCAGTTCACAATGGTCAGAAAGATATCTATGAGAATCAGAATATGCACAACAGAACTTAAACACTATCATAGTGTCTCAAACAGTTCAGTTACTCAAAACAAAGCACTGAATGAAGTAAGAAAAAATACCATTCTACTAGAAACTACAGAACATGTGAAGTGTTAAAAACAGGAGGAATTAAAATTCTGATGCCTCATTCTCTTTCAGGTAGAGCATAATGAGAAGAGAAAATAGTACAACACTAATCCATCTTTGTGACAAACCTTGCAAGGCAAAGGGCAATGGGTACAAACTGTCTGTCCTTGTTACTGTCTTCTTGTAATGACACAATCCTCTCTAGTTACCCAAGTACAAAGTCATACGAAGTATTAGTTTTCAAATCAAATTGTACTGTTGGCAGTGGGTCCAGTTAACTGAAATTGCAGTTTCTATTTCACTTAAAATAGGTAAATAATGAGACCCAATGTGCTGAGAATTCAGCCAATAGTAATGGATAGTTCATACTTAAGTAAAGAACTGACTTTATCTCTCATGTATCTCTTGATTCTGGCGTTGATTTTTCCACAGAGGTTATGTGCTGTCACATATATCTGGAAGCTTTGGCTTAATTGGATGCTTTTGTATTTGAGTACAAAGAAACCCCAAATGACACTATTTATGCTAATTTAAAAGTGTGGGATGTAGTGAACATTTAAAAATAGACTACATGACTATGTATCATAGAACTGGAGTTTCAAGGTTATTTCAATACACAAAAAGATTTTTTTCTGCTTAAACACCACTGCAAGAGAGGCCACACTAATCAGGTGAAGTCACATCTCTGAAGTATCCCAGATGATTAGATCTACCGAGGGTTACTTCCTTCCTACAAGAGTTTCTAATGTCTTTGTGATCTTCTAAAATAGGCTAAATATTTATCTTTAACTCTTTGACTCTTCTGAAACAAATTAAATATGATTTTTGAAATTTACCTTATTTTTGATGTCAAGATTACTAAGAAATCTTTTATATTACTTTAGTAATCTTTAGATTACTAAAATCTTTTCTAGTCAAGATTTTAATTTTCACCTTCTCAATGAATAAAAGGAAAAAAAACCCTATACTTTGTAAAAAATTATTTCCAGGGAGGTTTAGCACAGCGTTCCAACAGTATCATGGTATTGACTGGCCTAAAAAAGAGAAATATAGTAGTAAAAATGAAATCCCAGACATACCTCAAGGATGTCTTGATTCATTCATGTGTCAAAAGTGTCAAGTGTGTGGTTTTTAATTTTAAACATGTAAAAACCATTTCTTTTTTATAAAAAAGATAGTGGTCATCCTATTTTTCCTCCCCACATAATAGATCTCCAGCACTGGGATACACCACACCAGTGGTCAGATTTTTTTAAAAAAACCTCTTTTTTTCACAAAGTGATTCAAATGTAGATGAGATTAAATATGATAAACTAGATAAAACGTGTGAAAGAGAAGAATGAAGAAGAAAACCAGAAAATAGTATGAGGTATTTCACACAGTTATAGAGTGTACTATAACACAAATTACAAATGCATTAAGTAGAGATTGATTCTCAGAAACTAATGAGATAGTTGACATAGATTTAAGTTAATAAATGATGAAAAGAAGTGTTAACACTCTCCACTGTGTAAGCATAGTAAGTAGTTAGCTCTGTTTAGTGCTTAAGTACTACCTGGATAGTATTATTTGGAAAGATTATGAATCTGGTTGATGAAGGTAATTATGCTAATCTGAATTCTTTAACTTCATGAGACATTTAGTTTGAAACAAAATATAAAACTTTACTATCTTAAAATTGAAAGGCGTATGCAAAAATAGGAAGGCCAGTTCTTACTGGCTACATTTGTATTACTGGATCTAAAAGCATTTTTCTGCTTTTGTTTCAGGTATATGGTTTTATCAAGATAATGGACAGTGTATCCCTCATCCCACTGCACGCTGCAGTCCCCTGCCCCATGTGCCCATCAGTGGAAACACCAATGTACAGGTGTTATTTTTGAAAAGCAGATCCCTTGACTGAAACTGGTTTATAAGTCTAATAAGTAAAGCATTTTAACAATTCTGTTATTAAAATTCAGAGACAGACCTTATCTCAAGCATGCTAGAACTTTCATCATGTTTGGGGCAGGAACCTCTTTGAACCAAATATTCTTTTCAAGAAGACTCCCCGTGCCATATCCATGAATTTCCTATGATCCACAGAACTGGAGTGTTTGAGCTAAACCTACATATTTTAAGATCCACGTCTTTAAAATCCACCTATTCTCAGTTCTTTTATGCTCTGCCTTCATTCAAAGCTATGGTCAATTAATTGGAAAGTATGCATAGCTGGAGATTTTTAATGACTTCCTGATAAATCACTTGTTTTTTTTTCAAATTTTGCTATCCTATTTCATAAAAGACTGCAGTTGATTAGGCCATTTTGTCTTCAGGTCTGGGTTTTGTCCCTGAAATTTGTAATTCCCTTGCAGCTAAGCTCCAAATGCACTCTTGACCTGAAACATAAATAAAATTTCCTGCACTTTTCCAGACACATTAATCCTACTATAGTAATTATGTGTGTGCGAATTCTTAGGGAGGCACTCACAGTCTCATGGACAAAGTGTTTGTTAAAAGGCAAAACTAATTTATCAGGATCTTGGCAAATGATAACACTCATATGGGAAATCAAGCCTCTTGAACAGCATGATCAATTGTTGTCTGATGGCAATGGGGGTCTCCACTGCAATAATCACTGCAGTGGCATCTTCAACAGGGTTGGATAAAATTCCAGTTGCTCCACGATTCTGTGTGACCACTCTAACATATGAATAACCCAGTGCTTTCAATTACCCTACTACATATAAAACATCTCTGAAATATCTCAACTGTGTACAAAATGCTGATCTGCATGACCTTTTTTGTATCTCAGCGAGGAGTTCTCTATTGGTCTTTACAAATATTTGTTCTCTACAGCTTGATCAGTTCTGCAGCAGGAGCTGCCTGAAGGTCCTTGGGATAATTTACATGGGATATAAATCGGCAAATTTAAGGACAGCTTGATTTTTTGAGCACTCTCGGGGATCCAGAGAGGTTCCAGATGACTGGAAGATGTAAAATGTCCCAATTTTCAAGAAGAGGAAGAAGGAGAACCCTGAAAACTTCAGGCCTGTCAGTCTCACTTCAGTGTTTGATAAAATCATGGAAAAGGTTACTCTGTGAAGTACTGAAAAACACCTGGAGAACAACATAGTCACTGGTACCAGACAGCACAGCTTCATGAAGGGAAAGTCCTGCTTTTTGAACCTGATTTCCTTCTGTGACAGGGTAACCCACTTAGGTGATCTAGGAAAGACAGTAGACTTTGGACTTCAGCAAAGCTTTTGATACTGTCCCTCACAGTATCCTTCTGGACAAAGGTGCTGAAGGTGGCTAGTGGTGCAGTCAGACAACTAGATAAAAGTTCTTTGACTGCAATCAGTTATCTCAGGTATGCAGATCCCTGGTGGGGAATTCCTGAGCAACCTGGGAATTAACATCACCACCCTGATGTCCATCCACATCACAGTTTTAACTAAAGAGCAGGCTGGAATTTCAGCTTGTAGCTCACTAATAACTAAAATTCTTAGCATTTGCCACACAATAGATCAGTGAAATGCTTTGGCATATATAAGGTTAAAAAATAAATATACAATTCCAATGAAAATATGATTGAAATAAGAATAGACCATGATTATGTCGGGTTTTTTTATTCTGTACAAGAGGAGGATTTCCTTATCACTTGCAAGCAGGGTTGCTATATATATGTAAGTGCAGAAAATTTCAAAACATGCATGCAGATTTGAACATTACTTCCAGTTCTATCTATCTTGTATTATAAAACCACACTCCCAGAAAATCTGTTGTGTAGGCTAATATTTTTCTTCACCCTTGTCATGATGGACTTTTTTTGTTGCTGTTCATGCTTTTTGGCATCTGAGCACAAAATACAGCATACATGATGTGTTGCTAAAGACAGCATTTGGGAGGAGGCAAATGGACAACTAAGCATTCCTTAGTACTAAAAGTAAGAAAATTTTTCCTTACTTTTTGGCTGTCTGTTTTACTGAGATTTACTTTTGCTGACATACTTTTACATTAATTTCCCCTGTAGCAGAGAAAAGAACAAGGCTACAGGAGGATTGTATTGTATGCATTTACTTATAATATTCATATGCATACAATATAGTAAGCACTTAACAATAACTTGTTTGAGATCTAATAAAACTGAGGCCTGTTATAGTAATTCAGTCCAATTTGCTGATTTTCTCCCCCTTCCTTTCTTTTCTTTGTTTCTGGCTTCTATTTATGTCCTTGCCATAATCCTTGTCTGCTTAGAGATTTGTGTGGATAAAATAAAAAACCTTCTTTTGCTGTAACTGGTTTATTCTCATTCCATCTTGACAAGAGCTGTAGAAAACCCAGCTAGAAGGCAAGGAGTTTTAAGCATACAGTGCCTCTTTTCTTTACTTACCAGGAGCTATGTAAATTAAAACAATACAAAACAAAACAACAAACAACAAACAAACAAACAAATAAATAATCCAAACCCAAAAAAACACACCCCACCTTGAATCCTTTACTACCTTCTCAGAGCATTGTTTCCTAGGGCAATGGCACTTTCACTCCCTATGGACTGCCCTTTAACACAACCTTCATGCTTAGTTGTGTGCAATCTTTTTATTTTCCATGCCACATCTCTCCTTTCCTGTTTTCTTGATTATAATTTCTATCACACAGAAAATATTTTTGTTATTGTCCTTAGATCATTTCAACTATGTCTTCTTTCCAAATTTCCAAAACTTTATCAGGAATTTCTTTTTTTCATTAACACAATAATTTTATAAACATTTTAGGGGTGTATTTGCCATTTATAGCTCTCTGTGGCTCAGTGTTTCCCCTGGGCCTGTTCACCTCACGACATCTCTAAAATTTCATTCTCTTAATAATATTTTAGCATGCAAAAACAATGGGAGATAAAGTCTTCTCACATGTTAGAAAAAACCTACCACAGATCTTACTAAAATTTCCTGCCAATAATGATTTTTCTGATAAGCCTCAGAGTTAGTAAGGCAATAGCCTGTTTGTAATGTGTAGAAAATTATACAAATCTGATTAAGATACTGAGGGTGTTCAATGCTGTTTGTGTTCATTATGGAGGCCAGACAAGCCACCTAAGTGACTGATGAGTAAATCTGTTATCAGGAGACTTCATTCTTTTTTCAACGGTAAAATTCTATGTCACTCAAAGATCATTTCTTTCAGAGTAGAACTCCATGCGCTTTTGAACCTATGAATCCCACGCACAAGAGCAGCTCAGTTACAATTTCTCTATTTGGGAAAATGCTTAATCTCGTCACCAGAGAAGTTCTGTTTGTTGTTCATAGCCCAAGTGATTCTTTTATGTCCACCGCAGAGCACTCAAACAGTTGGGTTCAGCCTACTCATTTCTACATTAAGTACTAAATGTCTTTCAAAGTTTGCATTGCAGAAGGCAGAGGACTGCCAGAGTGGTTGTTTTTGTTATTAATCCCTATGGAAACAAAAAGAGATTTGACCAGTCAATAAAATAAAATAAAATAAAATAAAATAAAATAAAATAAAATAAAATAAAATAAAATAAATGGACCTTAAAAAGGAAAAATTTCATTGTTAACAAAATTTATGTATGCCACATGATATGTAATGCAATTGAAAAGACTTGATTTATAGTGAATATGAAAAGATACTTTTTCACTAAGTCTAGCTTTGATATATAAGAGAACTAAGGCTGCACCTGACTTGTTTAATCAAGAACCTGCGTAGTCATAGAATCAAAGAATGCTTAGGGTAGGAAGGCACTTTAATGATCATCTATTCCAAAATCCCTGTTCTTTGCCATGGGCAGGGACACCTGCCACTAGATTGGGTTGCTCAGGGACTCATCCAACTTGGCTTTGAACACTGTTACAGATGGGGCATCCACAACTTCTCTGGGCAAACTATTCTAGTGCCTCACTCCCCTCTGAATAAAGAATTTCTGCTTAAAACCTAATTTAAATATCTACTTTCAGTTTAAAACGATTTCCGTTTGTTTTATCACTGTCTGTCCATGGAACGAGTCATTCTCCCTCTTTTTTTTTAAACTTCCTTTAAGTACTTAAAGGCTGCAAAAAGGTTTCCTCAGTGTCTTTTCATCTCCAGGCTGAACAACACCATTTCTCTCAGCCTGTCTTTGTAGGAGAGGTGCTCCAGTCCTAGAATAATCTTTATGGTCCTCCTCTGGACCCACTCTAACAGATCCATGTCTGTCCTGTGCTGAAGACTCAAGACCTGGACACAGTACTTTAGGTGGAATCTCACACTGTCTGTGATTAAGACTGCTGAGTTGAAATTTGATCTGCTAAAAACCTCCATTTACATGATTTCCATCTGGAGAAGAATAAGGAGTGATTCCGGTCATTTTCACTACAAAAAAAAAGGGAATGCTTTCTGTTTGATAGTTTGTAATATGAAGAAACTTCGCCAGCTGAGGAAGGATCTTCACTTATATGACTCTTGTGTTACACCGCACCTAAGAATATGTTGGGGTTTTAACCCCAGCCAACAAGAAAGTCTCACACAGCAGCTCTCTCACTCCTCCACCAGAAGCACTGCGGAGACAATTAGAAGACTAAAAGCTGGAAAGCTTGTGAGTTGAGATGAAAACAGTTTATGTAGGGTGAGCAAAAACCACACACACAAGTAAAGCAAAACAAGGAATTATTTCACTGCATCCCATGGGCAGGCAGGTGTTCAGCCATCCCCAGGAGAGCTGGGCACATCACTCATAAATGTTTCTTTGGGAACACAGATGCTATCACTCCAAATGTTCCTCACTTCCTCCTTCTTTCCCTCACTTTATTACTGAGCATGATCTCATATGGTCTGGAATATCCTTCAGTCACATGGAGTCAGCTGCCTCAGCTGCCCTGGCTGTGTCTCCTTCCAACTTCCCCCTGCAGCCCCAATTTCCTCCCCAGTGTGGCAGTACAAAAAGCAGAAAAGGCCTTGGCTCTGTATAAGCCCTGCTCAGCAATAGCAAAACCATTTCTATTACCATCAATGTGTTCAGCACAGATCCAAAACACAGCCACTGTGAAGAGAATTAACTCTATTCCAGCCAAAACCAGGACAAGAATATCTGAATCTGCAACTGAGGCACTCCACAGCCCAAAATATCTTATACTAAAGGGCTTCTTCAGTAAACAAAGAGGAGAATTATCTGCTTTCAAAGAGACTGAGGCAAATCAACACCTTCAGAGCAGCCGAAAGAGGAGGCTTTTCATAACTTCCCATCAAAGTTAGGAAGGGTAGTGAAACCATGTAAAAAGATATTTTTCAGATAGGAGAACAGCACCTTTTTGGAAGAAACCTAGGGGAGAACAATATTGTTGATAACTACACCCTAAGTTACCCTTAATGGTAACTACAGGCCTAGGTTTCTGAATCAAGCCCTTAGGTGACCAATGGCCAGGGATTGAGCCACCTGTAATTCAAAGCTCAGCTCTTTGCAGAATGGCTGTGTGACATTCACCGAGTTTTATCACAAACACTGTTGCTGTGTTGTGACAGACTACAGAAGTCAAAGCCAGGCAAGATAAGTAGAGTGAAAATGGAGAAATAGAAGTGCTGAGACAGTAATACCATCACAAGGATCTAAGACAGAAACACCAACACTGTGGAATATATAAAAAACCTAAAAAACAGAAAGAGCAGGGAGATGGGAGATCTCAAATTGACAATATAAGGGTTATGCTGTTCCAAGAAGCAAGGAAAGCCAAGTTTTTCCCAGATGACTGATGAGACCCAAGTTAGCTCAAGGTTAGATTAGGCAGAACATTAATGATTAGCCTGAATTTTGCAAGTCCTACTTCTCAGCTGTATCTATCAGACAGTAAAAATTCTCTGGGTGCTCATGGGAACATGCATCTTGCTCTCAAGGTCTCTTTGTGCAGAGCAAAATATGCCTGGAGAAGCCGTGGTTCAGTAAGGGAAGGTTGGACCAGGTGACTACTTCAGAATGAGTGGAATCACTCTCCAGAGGTTGACTTTGAGGTAGGTAATACAGGAGTTAGGTACCTCTGGTCTTTAGAGCAGCCTTAGCAGTGCTGTGAACAGATAAAACAATCAATGCAGCCAGACAGTCAATGTGGGATATTTTGTACTTTCATATCGACATCTTCTAGTCTGGTAGAAGTGCTTTGCTACAAAGTTCATATCCTTGTGGGAGAGATTTTTAATCCTCTTGCCTGCTCAGGGAAATATTGCTTTATTACTTGTTAGACCACATTGTAAATTTATTTTCTTTTCAGAGATTGTGAGTAGATTTGTACTTTTTAGGTGGTTTTTTGTTTTGTTTTGGTGGGTTTTTTTTTTGTTTGTTTGTTTGGTTTTTTTTTTTGGAAAGGAAAGATGAAATTCTTGTTTTACTGTGTAGCACCAGAAAGACAGAACAAAACAGGCAATACACTACTTACACTCTTATGCAATCCTGCTAGTACCTTCCTAATTAACTTGACATGGGTCTGAATGGTTTAAGCCTCCATTTGCTTAAAACAGCACAAAATCTGGATTTATTCAATCTCAATTTAGTCTTCAAGCAGATATTTGTGTCTATACCTGTTGGAGAGAAGTAGGCTCTCCATGGGATGATTCAGAACTTATCTCATTTAAATTTCTCTCTTGAGGTGTCATTCTGTTAAGTACAGAAATAGCTTATGCCATTTTTGTGCCTAGGTTAGACTCCTCAGGAAGGTGCCAGAAGCTAAGTGGAATGAATTTAGAATAAATTTTCTGACAAATAATTTAGGTTTAAAGATAACAAAAACAACAACAAAAAAAATCCTTCCAATGACGCATTATCTCTGAAAGCTCTTAACTTACTGAGAAGGAGAATAAGCATTACGCTTCCTTTCCAGTTTACTCCCTAATTTGCAGGAGCATATGGCCTGTTAACTCACCTAGCTTCAATTCCATTCCACCCTAACTTCTGCGCCTGTGTTGCCCTGTCAACCAGTAGATTGGTACTTTGTTGCTCAAGAGTTATTCATTGATGTGCTATCAGTGTTCAGATGACATTGTCTATAATTTTGCTCACTTCTGCTACGAGTTACAAAGTTATTCAGGGCCTTGTTTTGATTCTCCTCCCCTAAAGTCTGAACAGCTGATAGCCAGCCATCTAATTCCATGAGTGCAACCAAACCCAAAGTGCCTGAAATAATAGTATATTTCATTTGACTTATAAGATGTGTGCTTTCACAGGTATTATTGCAATTCTTCCTCACAGTTCTACAATTAAAGCCCAAGTGTCAGAATGCAATACACCTCCAAACAGTAATAACTTGTAAAACAAACCAAAAAAGTAAAATTAAAAAATTGAAGTCCTTCCAGCTACAGTTTCTATATGCACCTAAAGATCTATTGGTCAAGAAATTATAAAATTCTTTTTGAAAATTGGGGCATAAATTCTACTTTATTCAGATCTAGGACACAGAACTCACACTACGTAGCCACAAGAACCGAATGAATTATTGATGAGTAAAAACAGGATATTAATTCACAGAGGAGTAAGATATTTTTGTTTTTAACTTCTTCTCATGCTGGTGATAAAATATCCTATATCATTTGGCATGAGCCTCATTAAATATATGTATTCTATGCTTTCATAACTCTTTAATGTTTTCCAGCTGCTATTTCAGCTTTAAATAGTGGCAGAGAAATCAAGATACATGAATTATTAAGAGCAAAGATTTTTCTAAAATGACAGAGTATACAGTCCATCTGTCTCATATTTCAAAGTCCTTCTATTCACGTTTTCCAAAATTACAAAAATAATTAACACAGAGATTTCAAATACATTTTTCTTCCTTTATATATATATTTATTAAAAATGTTTTTACTTTTTTTTAATTTTATTTTAGATATAGGCTCTTGTTTGCCCAGCAAAGAAAAGGTGCCAAAAAAATGGGGAATTAGCTTTTTACAGTTTGTTTCACGAAATCACAGGAGAAAAAAACCAAACAACAAAAGTGTGGTTTTTTAGCCTAGTAAGATCTTCTTTTTTAAAATGGTTAAGTTCTGGATTTTTTTCAGTGCTGCTTACTCACTACATTTGTTAATCTTAAATGAAAATTCAGAAACCTCTATGAAGTATGTATTCCAACCCATACTTTGTGGAAATGAAGTTTTGTCTAAAATGAGACTTATTTAGTATCTAAAAATAATCTGTTGCCACTCTCTAGAGCTGTTAAAATAAATCAAGTCCAGGTAGACTAGCTGGGGAAATGGACTTGGATTTCCTTGTCATTGAGAATATTTCAGTTAAAAAAAAAAACCAAAAAAAACCCAAAAAAACCCCCAAAAAACGAAATAAAACAAAAAGGATCTCTTCTATTTTCACAGGCAATAAAATGATATAATGGAATCACTGAATCAAAAAATATTAAGGCCAGGAAGGACTTCTTGTAGTTTAGTCCAGCATCCTCCTAAAAGCAGGATCAATTCAGTCAGGCTGTGCTGGACTATATCCACAAGGTTCCAGTGTTCCACATTCACTGCACTCCTCTCTGGGTAACTTGCTCCAATTTACCATGTTCTGATTACTATCCTTTGATCTCTTCCAATCACTGGACACTTCCATGAGATCACTCTATGTCCTCCAAACCCTCAGATCAGGTAGTTGCAGACAGCAATATGGTTTCACTGAGCCTTCCTTTTTTCCAGGCTGAGTCAACCAGTCCTCTCAGCTTTTCCTAGTCTATCGTGTACTCCAGCTCCATGACCAACACAGTGGCCTGTGCTGGGCAAGCCCCAGGATGCCCATGGTTATTTGTAAGGGGCAGCCCAGATTCTGTGGAAAAACAAAACATTGCTGTCATGGTCTCACCGGTGCTGAATTGAGGACAAGGATTATGTCCCTCAGTCTGCTGGCTGCAGTCCTGCTTGTGCAGCCCAGAAGGCAATTGGCCTCTGCTGCAATGATGCACTGCTGGCTCATCATCTGCTTAGAGTCTACCAGCTTTTGCAAAGCTGCTTTCCAGCTGGTTAATCGCCAGCATGTACTAGTAATTGTGTTTACTGCTCTCCAGGTGAAGACTTTTCTGTTTGCTTTTAGTAAACTTCCTGAGGTTCCTGCTAGCCATTTCTCCCACCTCTCCAGGTTCATCTTAGTAACAGTCCTGCCCCTCTATGCGCTCTTCATACTCTGGGGTTGTTCACAATTTTTCTGAGAACATGCTCTGTCCCATCATCTAGGTTGTTATAAAGACATTAAGATGCATTTGTTCCAGGACTGATTCCTGAAAGATGCCACAACATCAGCATGCACCAGTCCAGCATCTGCTCTTTCCAGCATTAGCTACTGGTCTTAGAGTCCAGCAGTTCAGTCAGTTTTCTATGCACCTTACTGTTTAGCTGCCCACACCATATCTCAAAATTTCAGTAGTAAGGAGACTGTAAGGGACTGTATCAAAGGCCTTCCTAATGTCAAAGTGTGAAGCATCAGCAATAATCACTTTGTCGCAGAAAGCAGTTAGGTTGTCCAAGCATGAGTTCCCCTTGGTACATATAAACTGGCTGCCTCCAGTTACTTAAACTGTCTATTGTGTCTTGAGAAATAGCTTCTGATAGGATTTGTCCCATAACAGCTGAGATGAGACCTTTACTTGGAGCCTTCTCCTGGAAGATGGATCTGATGTTTACCTTTTTCCAGTCATCAGAAACCTTTCACAATTTCCATTTGATTTTGAAAATTATAGGGTTGCTCCCTCAGCAACATCAGCCAGCTCCTCTGGTAGCCATTGCATTAAGACATATAGGCCTGTCTCTAATTTTCTAGTATTTAAAAAACAGAAATGAGAAGTCTATGTTTCTGATCTTTCCATACATTTTTTAGTCCTCTCAAGTAAAGAGGGAAGTTCTATCTAAATGGGAATTTCCTACATGTCAAAATCTTGATGATGACAGAAAAAATATTTTTCAGTTAATTTTTAAACCATTCCCAAGCCTTTAAAGAGCTCAGCTTGTGCCATGCCACTATTCCATTCCTTTCTCTATATTTTTTTTCTTATGACATTCCCATGTATATCAACTGCTCAGTCCATTTTTCAGGCTCTGCAGTGTATTCATTTAAATACTCTGTTTTGAAATGTTTTTCTTTCAGTCATTCATATAAATTATCACATGCTTTCACTAGGTCTTAGATTAACCAAATATATTTTCTAAACATTTATATGCAAACAAAATAAAAAAATAAACTCTACAATAAACTCCTATATGAACCAGTAACATGTATTGGCATAATATTTATATTGCATCAACAGACATTTGAAAATGAGAGAGACATCTTTTCATGTCATTGTCGTCAAAAACATTCCAAGTGACTTAATTCTATTATTCCAGTTTTGTGACCAAATTTAGTTTATTCAGTCAGGGAGAAACAAATCTGTTTGTATTGCTGATTTATTTTGCACGAACCACTTTAATTGAGGTAGCATAATCAGTGGAAAGTAAAGAGTTATTAGACTGCATGCAACGAAAAGAAGAGTAAAGCACATTCTGCTCCTTAATCAGCTGTTTGGAAAGGACATAAAGTTTGTCTTTCAGTTACCAAGTAAAAGTTTGGAATTAAGTGTGAAGGAGGGGAGAAAAAACAGTTTATTTACAGTTTGCTGCATTGCTTTTTTTTAATGAGAACATAGCTGTGAATCATTATTTACCTGACAGAAAAACAAGGATTAGCAGTATGGAGACACATGTGTGTATTTAACATGATTATATTCCCGTATGTTTTTTCTGTAGCCCAGTAAATATCCTGTCAGCCTGTAAAGGGGGTGGCCTTGCTGTGTGTTAACCTGGCAGTTTGGGGGCTCAGTGTTGCCCTGGCCTGATCTGGGTGTCGCTGGTTTAACCCCTGTGCTGGGGCCAGTGGCTGCTGCCTCCCCTGCCCCAGCTTCAGCTCTGTGGTGGCCCCGATGTGGAAGGGGTGACACCCCTGCCTCCATCACTGCCTGACAGTGCACAGCCCTCCTGCATGGGGAAGAACTTTAGCTGGCAGACCAGGAGAAGGATGCAAATGGATGATAACATTTATAAAGATAAACCTAAGAATAACCAAGGCCGGAGGCAAAGGTTCCACTCACTGTTGTGCCTCTCCCACTGAAGAAGGCAGCAGGCTGGCAGCTCCACATTCCACCCTCACCTCTTTTTCTGAAATTGTCACCAGAATCACAGGATTAACAATGTTGGAAAAGACCTTTTGAGCTCACCGAGTCCAACAATCTTAAATCTGAAAGGAACCCAATCTCATACTACTGCTGTAACTGAACTACAAAGAAGTTGGTATTTTCACTGAACTGTTAAGATTATAATTAGGTTAATAAATTATTTGTTCCACTTACATACACTGTGCTCTATTTTTGTATATAACAAGGTTCGGAACATAAAATGTCATACCTAGACACATAGAAGGAAGTGCTTTAAAGTAGTATAATTTAAAGCTGTATTTCATACAGTTCATCATCCCACAAGCAGTCTTTAAAGTACTATTTCACAATTTATTCCTTGTTCTTTTTTGAGACTAGGTGGGAGTGGTCTGCCTGCAGAATAGAGGCAAGATCCTGAGATAGGTTTGTAGGAATATCTACATGAATACATCCTGAGTTAGTTCTGTTTTGTTTTGTTTTTTTGCACCAGAAGTGAAGATTTCCACAGATAAAGTGATAAGAGAGCAAGTTATTAGGTATGGTCACGCCATGTCTCTTTTACCCTACTTTTGGCCTGTTTACATTAAGACTTTCTAAAGAATTTACTGACATAATTAAAAGTGAAATTAAGAATCTCAAAAACTCCTGATGTTTTCCTATTTCTTTTAGAAGTATTCTTTTGGTTTTCTTTTCAGAGGTTCTATCTGGAGCCATTGGGGAATATTTAGCTGTAAGACAAAGGACTGAGATGAAGGTTTTATTAAATTTATTATTAGACATTCAATAGATCACATCTAGGCTACTGTTTCCAATACAATTGGAAATATTCTATATTCCCAGTACAAGCAAGATACTGCTATACTTGAATGACTTTAGCAGAGGCCACCAGAGTGCTTGTGCATTGGAGCACCTGACCTGTGAGGAAATACTGAGGAAGATGAGCTTGTTCTCTCCAGGAAAGAAAAGGCTTTTGAGGTATGTTAGAGAAGCACCTTCTATTAATGGGGCAAGGTAGATGGGCTGTTAATAGCATTACATAGCAGAAAGACAAGAGAAGAGTTTTAAAATGAAACAGGAGCTATTCAGACTGGGTATGAAGAAAACCTGTTTTTTCGCATGATCATGATCTAACAGTGGAGGAAGCTGCACAGAGATTTGTGCAGCATCCCTCTCTGTTTTTTTTCTACATTCAGTTGGATAAAGCCCTGAGCTGCCTGGTTTAACTCCATAGTTGGACCCTGTTTGGAGCAGAAGGTTGGGCTAGAGATCTCCCGAGTGCCCTTCTCATTTGAACTATTCTGTGCTTCTGCGATCAGAATGTTTACTGGACAGTTCCTACAATTCTGTAAGTGCAGACAGAGTCAGGATTTGTGGTTATATGTCATTGTAGTCTTATAACACATCATATCTGTGGTATTCCTTTATTAACTCTAAGAAATTAAATAAAACTAATTAAATATAAAGAAAAGTGACATAAACCCCATTTCAGTGGAGACTAATCCTTTTTCCTCCAGTATTAATAGGAACATGTGTACAATAACAAATACAAAATGATTCATATATAAGTCCTTCTTTTAGATAGAGAGACAACAAACCACCAGATGATAGATAGGCAGCTGAAAATAAATCATTGGAACCATGGATTGATCGGGAAACATTATTAGTTAAATCTGAAAATCAGTATCATTTTATGTATTGCTTGGTACCCAAACTGTCATTAACAATAATATATTATAGATGAAGAAAAAAGAGTACCTAGTTATTGATAAGTGTAATATCATTATATTTGTTTTATAAACAGCTAGTATGATATTGAATTATTGTATATCTTTTAAAATCCTGTATGGTGATTGCTGTATGGACACACATCAATTCCTCATTTCTTCACTGTCAACAGAATTTTTTGTCATTATACTGTTTTATGATACTTCAGAAATCCTGGCTCTACTTAGGTATGCATCTGTGAAAAGAAAACTGATGACAGTAAAAAATGTGAATTAAATAAAATTTTAAAATAAATATCAAATTGAATTTTAAGTTTGATCTAAACTTTTAGACAATTCTGCTGAAGCTCAAACATTAATATTCAGTATAACTGAATCAAAACAATCTATCAGGGATCATTTCTCACTGACTGAAAAAAAAGAGTATTATTTAAATGTTTTATTTGCATTCATTCTTAGGCCTCCTCTTAACCACATTCTTATCTTCTTTTCTTTTCCAGCTGCATGTGTTTGATAGGTATAAAGAAATTGTATATTTATAACAAAAGAGTGTTACTTCAGTCTTATTTGGTGATATGTAATTTCAAAATGTCTGTATTTCTCTGCCATTTCTCTTATTAAACTGCTTTTTTCTTCCCTACAAAGTAAAAAAATGTTACCATATGCGTTTTTCTTTTCAACAATTTTCTTTTCATTGTATAGTATTCCTAGTCTTTAATCGGTAAATCAACAGCAGTCATTCAGTAAGGAGGATATTTTTATGATATAAGATCTCATTGGAATTCATTTTTGTCTTCCTAAACAGAATTTTAAATTACAAAATAAATAAATGCTTAAGGCATCTGAGCATCATTCATATTCGTATTTTTCAAGTGTACTCAAAGTAGATGCACTTACTTAAGGAAAAGTTCTTTGTAGGGGGGGTGTTGGATTTGCCAAAATCTACGTGCTGCATCTGTACCCTGTAAAACAACTACCAGAAAACTGTGATTAATGTGGCTGTATAACTGCAAGGCCCCAAAGCTTGATCAACAACAGTCTAAAAAAGGCTTGAGATTCTTCTATGTATTGTATTCTTCTATGTAACAAGATACTCCTTAAGAGGCCAAAAGAATAAAAACTTTACTGACAAACTTCAGAAAATAAGAGAACTTTGGCAAAAGTTTAAAGCAACAAATAAAGCAAACAAATGAAAAATAAAGCGTTTCACAAAGCATTCACTTAGCAAACTCCAATTCATCCAATTATTAGTTATTCAAATTTGAGAAGAAGAAAGAGAGAAGAGATACAGAAAAGAACAAATATAGGTAACACCTGTGGCTCTAGTAGAATTTCAGCTGATTTAAAACCCAAGAAGAGGTAGGATCAAGACCTCGTGCTCTGGCTTAAGTATGCTTTGGCTTTCCTGGGCCCTTCCCCCATGTGGGACTTCTGGTCATTTTGCCACCCAGGAGCTGGGTTAGGTGCTCCAGGGTCAGGGTATGGAGCATTGCCTCCCACGTGCCAGAGATTGTCCCCACTGCGGGGCTGGGATACAGGCCCTGGGGGTGCAGAGTGTGTGGAGCAGGGCATTGCCTTGCCAGGGCAAGACCTGACATGACACTTCCACCACATGAGCCTGAAATGTTTTGAGCCAGAATCCTCCTCCAGTCTCTCACAATAACCTAACTCCAAAGTTCAATCTACACGGTTTCAATATGAATGAGCAAATTATAAATGGATACAATGCCAAAGTATTCATGGTACTAGTACTTCAAATGTATATATAGTGGGATTTTTTTTTTTGGTTTATAGCAATAGTGTTTTCTTAAGAAGAATGGCCAACCTGAAATTTAATGATGTTACAAAACAGAAACCATAAATTCTATTGTGTAGTTGGCAACAGCTTCTTTTCATCTGCAAATGTTCTAAATTATGCCAATAATTCTGTGATTGAATAATTTCAGTTATGGAACGTCAAACAAGATTCCAATATCGCTGAAACATTGTTTTTTAGAAGTTAAATAACACCCAAAGGAGAAAAGAAAAAGGAGAAAATTACTTGTTAGTCAATGATTTCAAAGAGATGAACCATTTCAGAGAAATAATTTTGTTTATTATCAGAGTAGAGTGGGAATTCTGTGGATTTTAGACACAAAATGTATGAATTATAGACTAACAATTAAGGATCTTGCATCAAGCACTGATAAAACTTAACTCCTCTCAGTCTATACCAGGGATGCCATTAGGGTTTTTTTGTCTATTGCTTTTTGTCAGACTGCCATAGGTTTTTTCCTTTATGTTACAAAACAATAAATCCATCCTACACACTGTTCACAGAGTCCTTCACACAAGGAAAGGTGTTCAATCTTGCAAGTCTAGCCTTTTTTTTTTTTTTGTCTTTGTATGGAGTGATACTCCTTCTAAAAGCATAAACAGTTTATGCCTCAGGTAATTGTGTATCCAACATCCAGTTTCCAAATTATCATTCTTCCAAGATTATAGAAATGTTCTTATATATCTTTGCATGTTTGCTTTCAGATTACTCCACCAAAATGCTTTCCTGATAACTGTAATACTGTTGCAGCAGCCCTCTTATTAGAGCACAAAAATGAGCCGCGACAGAGACCTCTTGTTTATCACAGCACGAAAAGGGTCCTGGTTTATTCCTCTTTACAGCTTAGACAGCCTGACTCAAACCATTCACTGACTTTGGCTGCAGCAAGCTTCTACTGTAGGTTTCCCTTGCAGCCTCTGACTGCTGATTACTTCCTGCTAAATTATGGCTGCAGGTATTAGTTTGCAGACTCTGACTACAGGCTTTTACCCAGCTAGACTATGGCTGCAGGTTCCAACAACAGGCTCTAACTGCAGACCCAGACTGACCTCACAGCAGTGATGCTCTTTCCCCCAGGATTCCTCTTCTTCATGATCCTCCAAGATAATTCCCCTCACTAGCTAACCCACTCCCATTTATCACATTTATCCTTATTGGATATAGCTGTGACTCATCAGGGGCAAGGCCGTATTGGGTAATTAACACAGCTGTTACTTATCAAGGACAAGGCCACCTGTATTCCTTTCTCCTAGATAATACAGTTAACATTCATGTAATATAGTTATTTTTTCATTAAACTATGCCTAATAACATAAGGATAATCTTCAGTATTTGTAGGGAAAAATGTACAGATCTGATTTTACTTTATTTTTCAAATTACTTGCAAATTATTTGCAAAATTAAAACTGGTGTGGAAAGATGATACAAAATCAAATGATCAGAAGATTATTCTGGTTAAAAGGAAAATTATTCAGGTTATTCAAAGCCGTACTGTTTTGGTCTGGTTATACAGGGCTGTGTCCAGTCAAGGCTTGAATTACCTCCAGGGTTTGACACTCACTCCACTGTCTGTCCAGGTATTTCAGAACACATCACTGCAGTTGTGGTCTCCACTGGTGTTGAATCCAGGACAAGGTTCATTTTCTTTGATCTGTTTGCAAAACTCTTCCTTGTGCAGCATGCAAAACACCAGTACACATTGATGGCTTATGGTCACCCTGGTGTCTATAAGGACCTCTAGGTTTTATTCTGCAAAGCTGCCTTCCAGATGGTCACCTGTACATGTGTTTAATCCTTTTCAGGTGCGCTTTTTGCTTTTGCTAGACTTCCTGAACTTTCTGTCAGACAAATTCATTAAGTCAGTTTCTGCAAGTCTGGTCCCTCTCAGTAGCTGTCCTGCCCTTCAATGCACCAACACCCTCCATGAACACATTTCATGGCTTTGTCTGCTCATTTGCTGAGTTCACAACTTGTCCTGATATCCAGGTCATTGTTTATTTTTCCTATTTTCTTGTCAGTTGTCTTTTCTCCTGAGGATATTTGGTGATGGTTCCAGACATACTAAAAATTCACCACAGTAGCCCCAAATTTTCCTTTAATAGAACTTCTGCAATTCTGTTGTCACTGATATTTAAAGCTCTACCATTTTCGTCTGGAAAATAAACCAATGAATATTTTAAGATTGTTTTTCTTTTTGATAGCTATTAAATTCTGCTTCTGTTGTTTCACTGCCTCTGGCTGGGATGGGGAGGGGTTTTTTTCCTAACAGGTCATATACTGCTGGTTTTGGATTAATCCAAAATTAATCAGTCTTGATAATACACCTGTGTTTTGGCTGTTTCTGAGCAGCATTTGCACAGTGCCAAGGTGTTTCTCACACAGTCTCCACAGCGAGTAGGCTGGAGTCATTAAGAAGCTAAGAAGAGACACAGACAGAAGAAGTGATCTGAGTTGACCAAAGGCATATTCCATTACATATATCATGTTCTACAATAAAACATCAGTGAATTTTTGGGGGGACTTCAGCCATTTCTTGAAGACTGTCTGGGTATCAGGCTCCTTGTGGACGGTTTTGACTGATTGCCCTCACATAATTTGGACTTTCTTTTTTGGTTGTTTTTCTTTATCTTAACTTATGAAACTATCCTTATGATTCATGAGTTTTCTCTCCTTCGCTCTTCCTATTGTCTCCCCCATCCTGGTGAGGTGAGAGTTAGGGTTAGCCAGCAGTTGTGTGGAGCTTAGCTGCTAGCCAGCATCCACTTACTACCTGTGATCTTCAACTATACTGCTGAAGTATTTTAGTTATGTTGAGTTCCCTTGAGTGTTACAGATCTTGACTTTTTTGTTTGTTTTTGCTATTTGTTATCAATTTTCCTTTTGGGTATGTTACATCAGTCTATTATAAACATCTTTTTGTCATGTAAGTATAGACAAAATTATATCAATGCTTCATCATTCCAGTCATATTAATTTTAGTTTCAAATGTTATTTAGGTTGAACTGATGTTTATAAAAATTCTTTATTTAATTATTCTTGGTTAACACTTCAGGTCAACAAATAGTAAAATCATTTCTTCTATAGTGTTTATATCCTAATTAACTTTGATATCTTGATTTTGTGCCAAACTCCTTTACTGTTGTTTTTCACTTCTCTTTGGTCAACTCAGCTCATCTACCAAGAAGATTTGTTCTGCTTTTACAGATGCCAGAGTCCATCTGAAGAGCACCATTTTTCTGGAAAAGTTGGAACACCCAAGGCGGAGGGGGAAAAACAACCCAACCAAACAAATACATATGAAAGCAAAACACAAACACCACCACTCCTTTTTTATCTCTCTCACCCAACTCAAACAATTATTCATGATTACATGAGAAAAAAAAAAACAAAACAACAAACCCAACAAAAAAGCAGGCACAGGCTCTGTTGTAATCTAAAACCAAGAAAATGTTTTTTAAAAAATTTCAGTTCCATTACTTCTGTGACTGTGGGACTTTAAGACATTTATTGAATACATAAAACCCTAAAAAACCTCACACTGAGAGCATTGTAGATATCTTAAATCTTACAATTTACTGGAATGCGAATAGCTACCTGAGAATATTGAGGCACTAGGAAATCCAATTATTTAAAAAAAGCATAATGTAAGGCCATGAAAACTCAAATTTTGTGTTTTGGTTTTTCGTTGCCAAACAGAAGAAATAATTTAAAAATATTTATCAAAATCTATGCTTTTGTATCCATGTTTTAATCTTTTTGTAAAATGTCCATTTGTCTTACATTGTGTCAATGATGGATATGTTTTGGATTAGTCTCATGAACCTAATTTAATATGTCAATGATCACAATCAAAGGCTCATTGAATTCCTTGGGAAATTGTGAATTGATTTAATGCTTCATAAAACATGCCTGGAATAGGCATGGAGGACTGTCCCTCATGTTAAAAAACCCCAAAAAACCACCTAACTGATAAAAAAGTTAGTATTTCTTTATCTGTTGCTCATTGGTAGTTGACAGTAAAAGCTGTGTCACTGTTTCAATAGTATTGTCTATAGTCCTCGGAATATGCTTTAAAAATCAATCACACACTTCTACTATGACTGTTTTTCTTGTGCTGGTACAAATTCTCAGTGTAAGAGAGACACCAATCTTTGGTTTTAAACAATTCCAAGGGGCAGAATTTTATTAGCTCCTTTTAGTTTGTTTGCTTGTTTGTTCTCAAAAATGCTCCATCATAAACAACTTCAATCTTTGTTTTTCAGAGCAAAATAAAGGGTGAAATGGATGAAATTTTTGAACTGTTTTACAGATATTATTCAGAACAGGTTATTGTACTGCTTCCAGCTGAGACAGAATATCCAGTCTTGTTCTACCTAGTGAAAATAAAACAATGTCTAAAATTTCCCAAGTGTACCGCAGAAGTTTCCCTAACCTGTATGGACAGTATCACATCCTCAGAAATTTTCCTAATAATTCCCTCCACAGCCAGACTGGAAACCTAAGCTTCTTTAATATTACAGTTTCATTATTTTTATTTTCTATAACTTAAACAACTTTTCTTATTATACTTAATGGAAAAGTCATGCAATATTGAGCAGTAACTGCTGTTAATTTCCTGCTGTATATAATTTGCATTTTTTGTTGCTAGTGGAGAGTAATTAACATGCTTTAATTATCATACTGATTATCTTCTTTAGCTTATGAGAATATAGTCATCTCAAACCTCGTTGATCTTACAACAGTACATTTTATTGCCCTCAGTAATTATATACAGGGCTTAGTTTTTTACTGAAATGGTGTGATCTAGCTGTAACAAGTTCTGTAAATGTTTCAATTTGGGGCAGAGTAATGCAAGTTTTTAGAGTGCCTATCAAGAAAATAGAACCCTGTTTCTACAGTAATGCAATGCCACCTTTTTAACAGCAGAAGTGTGGTTGTATTACAATTATCACACATAAAAAAATCTTGGATTCCATTCACATTATGTTTTACTCTCTCTGTGAACAGTTAATGCAGAAAACACATTCAACTTGGAATATGCTTACAAGCAATAGTGAGTGTTTTTTCTTCTTGCAAGGGTGCTTTTTAGGCAAATAGACATTTATTTGTAGGAAAAATGTTTTCCTTAAGCTAAAATTTCTACCTAATTAAACTCCTTAGTAAATTTTATGTCTGTCTACAACTACTTTATAAAATAGTACTGCAGATAAGAATGTATAAGTGAAATCAAGTCTTCAGTTGGAATGCTGTATACCAGAACACTGAGGCTTTTGGGTTTTAAAAGAGAAGAATCATCAAGTACAATGAATTACAGCTGTATATACAAATAAATTGCATTGTTTTCACAAGATCAAGTCAAACTAGTGGTGAAATTCAAATGGGAGATTTGGTATAAGCCTATTCTGAATTTATTTAACCATAACTGTTTTGTCTAGGAGACACAGGATCCAGCAGTTTGCATTGTGTCTTACAACTTCCTGGGAAGGAGAATTTCATTTGCAACAAGAGTCTTCCAGGGGATCAATAACTACTGTGAAGATTTATGACTACTTTGTAAATGTTCTCCATTAATTCTGAAATTAATATTATCTCTCTGAAAGAGAGTGCTATATTTGGAACTTTTTTTATGCTTCTCAAAACTATCCACACTATTTTCACAACTTTTGGAATGCCTGTATGAATCTGCAGGTGTATATAGACAGGGAATGCTAGTGTAAGACTGAGACAAGCTGTGTGCTTTTCTTATTTGTATGTGCTTAAGTCTTTTAAATTATAGATCACTTTTTCTGTGCAGTCTCAGGGTAGCTGTACTCAGAAGTAACTAAAATACTGTTTTTGAATTACACTAAAACCCAATAGCTGTTAACAGAGAAACAAAGTAAAGCAATCCCAAATTCCAAAGCAGAAAGTTTCTTTGAGTTTTCTATACTAGAGGTATGAAATAATACAACTCAGAGAAAATCCCCAGAGTGCTCTTATCAGCACAAGAAGCTGAAGTAATTTGCAGCAAAATCAGAGGAGATATTTACCATATTGCATCAGTGACAGAAGTTGGATTGCCATCACACACATCTAGAAAATACCTGACCATGAGCATATAAATAGCTATCCCTTTTTCATTATTTTAATTTATTGTAGCATTATATATACGGGTCAAATATTCCTCTACCATATGGTACCTGCTAATTGATCAAATGCACAATGAAGAAGTAAACTAATTTACTGAGAATCTAATCATTTTAATGAATAGAAAATTCAGGGTCAGAGAATGAGCAGAAAACAGTAGCACTTATTAACACTTAGAATTCTAAAAGTAAGGCATAATCTTTGCTTGATTTTTTTTTTTTTTTGTTCAAATTTTTAACCTTTTTTCTTTTTATTTCCATCCTCATTCCCTTACAGTCCTGCTTTCTTCTTCAATATTGTAATTGTAGTTAGAGGAAGAAACAGTGATTCACTCAATTTAGGCGTCTGTTCCGGCATTCTGTCAAAGGGCTCAAAATGGTTTTTCTAGATTTGATGATCCATAGAAGTATTTACTTTTCTATATTTTCCTTTTGGATTCTAGATACTCATCAGTAAAGCAAAGAGTTGGTATAATGTTCTTTGGATGAATAGGAAATAAATGACTTCCAAAATTAACCCCAGATATTTAGTCCGAGAAAGATATGATTTTTTTTAAGCTGAAAGCAGTATATTTGGGCTTTTATTCTGAATCAAAAAGTTGAGCTAATAGGTGGCATATCAAAGCAGGAAATCACTCACTCCAAGTAGGTTTATTAGTCAGTGTACTATGTTATCACTCATTGCATTGAGGTTAACATTTTCAAATGATATTACAAAACAAGAATGTACTTGTTAAAATAATACAATATGTTATTTATTCCTGTATTTTGCAAAATGAATGTTATTTGTTTTAGTAGAGGCAAAGTAGCTTTTAGTTGAGTTAAATTAGGATTGGTGGGTGTGTTGCAATAAGTTTATTCTCAAGAGTTGTATGTTTTGTTTTTTAATCTGAACTAAGGCAGTTAGAAAATGGCTGGATTGCCAGGGCCAGAGGGTGGTGGTGAATGGAGTCAAATTCAGAGGACAGTCAAAGTGGTGTTCTCTAGGGTTCACTATTAAAAACAGACATATTTAATATCTTTATTGATAATCTGTATAAAAGGATGGAGTCCACTCTCAGTCAGTTTGCTGATGGCACTAAGTTGGGCAGGAGTCTTGATTTGCTGGAAAGCAGGAAGGCTCTACAGAAGCATCTGGACAGACTGGATTGATGGGCCAAGGCCCACTGTATGAGGTTTAACACCACCAAGTTCCAGGTCCACTACTCAGACCACAACAACCCCCTTCAGCGCTACAGAGTGGCAGACTGGCTGGAAAGAGCCTCAGCAGAAAAGGACCTGGAGGTGCTGAACATGAGCCAGCAGTGCCCAGGTGGCCAAAAAGGCCAATGGCATCCTGGCCTGTGTCAGCAATCATGTGGCCAGCACGACCAGGGCAGGAACTGGCCCTCTGTACTCAGCACTGGTAAGGGCACACCTCAAATCCTGTGTCCATTTCTGGGCCCCTCAACAAGAAAGACATTGAGGACCGAGTCTAGGGAAGGGCAGTAGAGCTGGTGAAGAGTCTGGAGCACAAGACCTATGGAAGGCAGCTGAGGGAGCTGGGTTTGTTTAGTTTGGAGAAAAGGAGGCTCAGGAGTAACATTATTGCTCTCTAAAACTTCCTGAAAGGAAGGTGCAGCAAGGTGGGGATCAGCCTCTTCTATCAGGCAACTAGTGAGAGGCGAGAGGACATAACCTCAACCTTTGCTAGGGAAGATTCAGGCTGGACATCACGAGGAATTTCTTCATAGAAAAGGTTGTTAAACATTGGAATGGACTACCCAAGGAGGTTGTGGAGTCAGCATGTTAAAAAAATTACTGAATGTGGCACTTAATGATGACGAGCTGAGCACTCGAGATTGGATTTGATGGTCCTAGAGGTCTTTTCCAACCTAAATGATCCTATGACTCTGTAAAAAAGCTTAAATTTTAGACCTTCGGGGTCCTCCCTACAAAGAGGACATCTGGGACTCTTACAGAGCTATTTTTTTTGCCCTTCATCTTCAAAAAGCAATAACAGAAAAATGCTGCCCACTCCCCTACTCTCTCCAACTTACATATTGCCTAAAAATTAGAGTTGAAGATGTTATGGCCATCCAGATTCTTCATTAATGTCTTTAATATTAGTTGTAAGATTTACTTCCCTTGAATTTACATGTTTGAATTCTTATCTTTTAAGATGAATTAGTTTAAATTAACTGTACAGTTAATACAGACAGTTATCTCAGAAGTCTGACTATTCTAGAAATTGACCTCATCTCCTGTCTTGCAACTGGTTTGGGTTGGGTTTTTCTAAAGGTAATTAATGAAAGTTCCAGTGACTTCATAATTTATTTTAAGTCATTGCTCTTTATGCTTTATTCACTAGATAACCTCAGTAACTTTGTGTCTCAGTGCTTCCACCTCTGAATTCCATCACCATCCTAGGAAATTAACCACTGAATACTGAATAGCAGATAACCAGTGTAGCCAACGCCAGCTACAGGAATTGAGGTAGAAGGCCTGCACTATCTGCATGCTCATTCTGATTCCAGTGGAGGCTAGAACTTTTCTACAGGTCTCAAGAATTATAGCTGCACACAATTATTTCTCATGTAAACAGAGAAAGGCCTTGATTTCTCTTTTATTATCTGTCAGGGTCCAGGGAAAGCATTATGGAGCAGAAGTTCCTGTGTTAGTAGGTCAGAGGCCCTGAATTAACTGCATAGGTCCTTCATCCTCTACTGCCTTGTGACCTACTTAGTGACTTGTCAAGGACTAATTTAATTACATAAACTTAGTCAGTTATCAGTTGTGTCCAATGTCTCTAATTTCTGTTGCCCTCCAAGTGTTTTGCCAATAATACCATAATTGCTATTTCTAGTCTACAAAGAAAATTGCAGCATACTGGATTTTGTATTAAAAAATCTGTCTCAATAGCATAGGAAGTCCTATAGTTAATATCTTTTAAAATTATGAAACAGGTCCCTGGTATAGACTATGGGCCAGATTAATTTCCTGCAGGACTAAAGATTAAACATAAATCATGGTTTCGAATGTGAAAGGTCATCTTATTCAACCACAAAGCTGGAGTTCAAAATGTGACTTTATGACTTCTACCACTTCTTTCCACTCTGAATTATTCATCAAGTTAATATTTTACTATCATAAGTTTTCAAACCCTTTAAATTTAGAAAACAAAGTTTGCAGGCTTACATTAATATAAGGAATTTCAAGGACTAATAGAATAAACCTAGCATACCCAGAGTACGAAAGGAAATAAAATATCATTTTTTAGGTTGAGCGCGAATCCTCTCAATCCAAATATTTTTGAAAGTTAATAAAACTTCAGAAGTATTTGCACAGATTTCAAGGAATCCCAGAATAAATAATATTTTGGGAACCTAGGGAGATGTCCAACTACCTGCTAAAGTAAGGTCAGCTGGAGCAAGTTGCTGAGGGCTGAGTCCAATCAAGTTCTAAATTTCTTCAGGGATGCAAATGCCACGACCACTCTGGACAACAGACACTGTTCTACTGTTTCATCACCTTCACCGTAATAAAAGAAATCCACCACCACCAACAAAAAACCCTATTTCCCATAGAGGAAATATGTTCAAGAGACATCTGGATCTGGCACTAGGTGATGTGGTTTAGTGGTTATGTGGTTACAGTGGTAGTGCTAGGTTGACAGTAGGACTGGATGATCTTAAGGGCCTTTTCCATGAAATGGACTTCCCATGGGAAATCCTATTTATAGCCTGGATAAAGGAGGCCCAAGGGGGATTTTATTGCTCTATACAAATAAAAGGAAGTTGCAGCAAGGTGGGAGTCAATGTCTTCTCCCCGGCAACTAGTGACAAGATTAGAGGAAATGACCAAAAGCTGTGCCAGGAAAAGTTCAGTTTGGACATCAGGAACACTTTCTTCACTGAAAGAAGGGTTAAATATTGGAATAGGTTGCCTAGGGAAGTGGTGGAATTACCATTCCTGAAAATGTTCAAGAAATGACTGGGTGGGGCACTTAGTGCCACTGTCTAGTTGACAAGGTGCTGTTTGGTCAAAGGTTGTATTTGATGATCTCAGAGGTATTTTTTAACTTTAATGAATCTATGATTCTGTATTTCAGACTTTATTTATTACTTCTTGCCCTTTTACTGAACACCTCTTTGAAGAGTCTGGCTTTACATTGTATACTTTTCACTTCATGTCAGGTATTTGTATTGAGTATTTCTAACATTAATTAACTTTATAGAATAGCAAGACCAAAAATACAGTAGAGATGTACAGATTAAATAGGCCAGTTTGGGACTTTTTTATTGCTCGCTGGACTTGATCATCCTAAAGGTCTTTTCTAATCCAAAAGGTTCTATGATTCTATAATTATTCTTCCTAAAGAATGTGTTTTCTTAAGAAGCTGAGTGGAAAAATAATTACGTTTCCAAAATTACTACTATAGATTAAACAGAACAAATAGAAATGGTTGCTTCGAATATAAAAATATTGCTTCCGAGTAAGAATGCAGTGATGCAATCATTAATGATTTTAAATCTCTATTAAGCTGAAGGAAGATGATTTTAATAGATATTACAACGGAACTTTACTAATGTAGATAAGAAAGAAATTATTGGAAAAAATGAAAACATAGGTAAGTAAACTCAAGCCAGTATGTCCAACATAAGATATACTCAGAGTTTTGGAAAGCATTAGGTAATTAGCTCACTGTGAAAATGTCCATAATTTAAAAAAAAATAACATTTAACATATATATCCAGTGCTATTAATGCTGCTGTAGAAGCTTCTAAGTGACCTTCCAACAATGATAAAACCCATGTCCAATTACTACTGATGACCATAGGATGAAAATTTCACCTCTAACTCTTCTAACTATTAAATGAGTTATAAATAGTACTCCTATTAAGTGAGCAATCCAATATTCAATTAACAGTTAATGATGCATAGGGAAATAGTTTCAAACACTAAAGTGGACTTGAGATGATTTTGAAATTTAACATGAGGCTTCTGGATACTGAATTGTGACTAATGCCTGGTGATAATACTTTTATACTTTTTCATCCTGTACTCTATTACATACAAAATGAACTCTTGAAAGAATCAGTTAAGTTACTCCTTGGGTCAACCCAGAATATCCTGATATATTAGAATAAATAAGTGGTCCAAGTTTTTTGATTTCTTATGGCGTTTTCCACTATCTTAGAATCACAAGTCTCTAAACACTTTTTATAACATTTTTTTCCTAATTAAATAAAATCTACTCCTGAAACCTACTCTGATTGTTTTAAAAACAATTTTTGTGATGACTATTTGAATGTACATTTTATGGAATATTATTTTTAGGTGGAAAATCAGAGAGAAATCATAAAAGTATAAGAAAGGAGGTTGAAAGGTCATTTGTTCTCTTCCTAATCCATGTCTTAATCTTATAAATCTTATGCCTGAGAGATATTCTCTATGATTTTGCAAAGTAGTCAGTGACAGACACATCACAACTTCTTTAAGCCATTTCAGTGTTTTACTGTTATGAGTGTAATATTTCAATGTTTCACGATTATAAAATCCATAGAGTGTTTTTATAAAGGTTTTTTTTCTAATTTCTTACAGAGATGAAATCTGATAAAAATTAATCCCATTATTCTTCATCTTCCTTCTTACAAATATAACTTTTTTATAGTACATTTTGCATATTTGAATGCTTTAGTGTGTGTCCTCCCTGTCTTCTCTCCCATAAACAAGGTTAATCTTTTCTTGTGGGCCTTTTATTATTCTAGATGTTCTTAAGCTGTTATCTGGCTAGTTTGCATCTCCCATAACATTTATGCCAATTTTTCCACAAGAGAATTCACTTAAAACATTGCTAGTAACAGGAAGAGTGGAAAAGTGAATTCACCTAATGTGGAAAATATATTCTTGTTCATTCATGCTGATGTTGTGACTGTCTTTTTTTGGAATGTGACGATATTGTTCAAGTTCATCTTAGGATCTGCAGTAATAACCCTAAGAATCTTCTTAGGGTTGGATGGAATTTTGTCTAGTTGTTTCCCTTTTCTTTAAATTGTTTTAAAGCATTTTTAATTTTTTTATTATTTTGGGGTTTTTTTCTCACCATCCTACATTTTCTGGGCACTATCTTAATTTTTAATCCTACTACATATTGGTATATTTACCAATAATATTTTCTGTATGATCATAAAAATCTTCGATAAATATTCAGTAGTCTTATAGCCAGGACACACCTTAAAAGAAGATTTCCTGTGAGATACTGTCAAAAGTTCACTTTCATCTATTTGTTTCTTCTTCTGCATGTATACTTCAGTATCATAGATCTTGTTCATTACTTTTTCCCTTACTTTGTTGCTATATCACTCAGCAAGACTGCAAATAACACAGAGCCAACCAGTGCTGTTGATGCAATGGAAGGAAGGGATGCCATTCAGAGAGACATGGATGAGACTGAGAAGTGATCACAAGAGAGTGTCATGAAGTTTTTTAAGGGCAAGCTGCTGCACCTGGGCCCAGCCAATCCTTACATGAGTGGGAGGTGAGCTCACTGAGAACAAGTTTTTGGTTCTGGTGAATGAAAAGCTCAACATGAGCAACAGAAGCTCTTGAAGCACGAGAAAGATGTAGACATGTTAGAATGGTTCCAGAAGAGTCCACAAAGGTGATCTGAGGGCTGGAGCACTTCCCTTATGAAGACAGGCTGAGAGAGTTTAAATTGTTCAGCATGGAAAAGACTTGACTCTTTGGAAACCTTATGGTGTCTTTCCAGTATTTAAAGGGGGTTTATAAAAAAGAGAAAGAGAGACTTTTCACGGGCAGATAGTGATAGGACAAGAGGGAATGGAGGAGAGCTGCATATTTGATGTTAGGAAACAATTCTTTACTGTGAGGATGGTGAGGCATTGGAACAAATTACCCAGAGAAGTGGATGCTGCATCCCTGGAAGAGTTCAAGGCCAGGCTGGAGGAGGCTCTGAGCAATCTGGTCTAGCGGAAGGTGCCCCAGCCTATGGCAGGTTGGTTGGAATGGGATGATCCTACGATCTCAGCTCTCAAGCATGTTATCCTTTCCTCTACCATCCCTCCATCTGCTGTAATGTGTGAATTTTATGTCTAATTTTAGACGGAAAATGGCTCAAAAGTACATGTGTTTCTGTAGATAGTAAAAATGATAGAATAATTTCAGTCACAGTACAAACAATTAGTACAAATTAATACATACCAATATATGGTTTTAACAAGTATTAATGCTTTATGGGTTGAATAAAAAGTCATCTATATTAGAAAATAGATCTATCCCTGAGCATAATTTATGATTGTCCAATTAGGCTATAGATTAAGGATAATTGCTATAGAAGATCTTTAAGATTCTGAATCCATTAATCTAATGTTTCATATTTAATGAAATTGTCAGCAATTTTTGGTTAAAAATGTGAGATCGTTTAAGAGTATGTGAGTCATCACTTCACTGCTACTGGTTCGGTATATAAATATTTCTTTCCCTTCATCAGCAAGCCTGCAATTTTCTTTTTAAATTTTACCCACCCTACTGTCATGAAATTCTTATTTAAAGAATCTAGAAAAAATCAAGTTAAAATCAGTGAAATAAGTATAAGCAGGAAAAAAATGCACAGTATTTATTCCTAAAATTCTAAGGGTATATATTATAAAGGGTAAATTTTTTACAACCTTGTTATAATGATTAATTTGGCAGAACACTTTAAATGTTAAATCTAGGACTGGGAATTAATTAAAAAAAAACATTTTGAAAATATCACTGTATGTAAAAAAAATCATTTCCTTTAAAAAGCAAATGAATGCATCTATGCCCAATAACATTATGGACTTTGGTTAATATATTCTAAAAAGGGGAAATATGTAACCTATGATATTGTACGGAAAGAGCTACACAATTTGCTGACATACACCACTCCCTGTAGCCCTGATTCATGGCCCCTGCTCTGGAGTCAGCAATGAGTTTAGAAGCAGTTACTGGATTACCCTCAGAAACCTTTTCAAACTGTTTCATTCTAGCATACAATGAGGGCAGGATTCTTTGATTTCCTTTCTCATGTCTGTTGTGTTCTGACAATATAGCATACAATGCAATATGTCTATGGTTGTTAGACCTAAGGTGCCAATAACCTATATAATCAGATTTTCCTGTTTCTGTTCTTCAGATATCCCTTATTTTACGCATATCACAGGTTTAATCAGAGAAGCTCAGAATCAGAAAAGTTCATACTCAACTATCAGTTATGGCTTTATGTGCCTGCCAATTTCTGTCAGGAAATATTTCATAAAAATGTGAAATTATTGTGGTGGTGTTGCCTCTCAAAACACTTCTCAGAGCCACATGTTTTCCCACATTACATAAGACCAGAGCAGCGAAGCTGTACGATATCTGAAACTGGACATAAAAAACCACCTTGATCTAAAAGGCAGAAGACAGTACTCAGCTCACATTAATTGGAGATTTAAAGGAATTTTCATATCCAGGAGGTCAAAACACACAAATAATTACCTAGCTAAACTATTCTGATGTAAATACTAGACCTGAGACTTTCATCTGAACTTGCAGGGCACAGGTCAGTGACTACATAAAAATGAAACTAATCGACCACTTTGTATTGGCAATTAGTGAAGGGGAAACAAAACTTCGGGTGTAAATGACAGAGATGTTCTAGTCATGGCTCTGCTCTCACCCTTGCACAATAGCAGAAGTTTCTCCAAGCACTGTCTTTGCAGAGAGACCCAGGACAAAACTCTCCATTCAGCTTTGGAAAGAGTATGCATGCCTCACTGCTGAAATTCATTGAACTCTCTAATTCTGAGTGCACAGTGATCTCCCCTCAGCAGCTGGGAAGGAAGTGAAAGAACAGGAAGCAAGTGATGTTCTTGAACATTCCTCTGTAGCTTTGCATGCCATGTGGCTGTGTGTTGCATTTTACTCTAGCAAGTTGAAGAAAGCCCCCAGCAAATCACCACAGCTCATTTTCAGGGCTGGGGAGCTCACCTGGTCTCTGTTTCCTGAGCTTTTAAAGAAGACAGCACGTGGGGAGAATAGCATTTAGGCACCAAAGGATGAAGATAACAGAAATTAATTCAACAAATTTGTGTTTGTCTGTCTTGTAACAGGCTTTGAGTTAGTTGTTTTTTTCAAGTTGATGGATGACTGCAGTCAGATTTTCAGAACAGAATTTTTTATGTTTCCTCTAAAATGCCACAGACTTAAAAAGGTAACTTATCTTTTAAAAACCTGGGAACATTGAGAGATTTGTCTAGAATCTAATTGTAAGCTTACTACAGTCAACTGTTTTGAAAATCTTGGCTTCTGTATTTCTGTATAATGCAGTCCTTATTCTTTATGTGAGTTCACTGAGGATCTGATATCATAGCACTATAGCTGCAGAAATTTTAGCCATGGACACTTTTGGAATGTGGCTCATTTTGTAGCAGCCAATGACAGACAGTGAAATAGGTCAGATAGGTCTGTCTAATGATTGTCATCTGCATAATCAGAAATCTATTAAGATTAATGAGGCTCTCATATGATATTCTGTACTTCATCTAGCCCACATTAAAATCATATTAATCAGAAAGGTCTATATATCTTCTTTCATATTTCAAAATATGAAGTTCAATCCTTACCTATTTAACTAATAAGTTAAATAATTATAATGATATGCAGATCAGGGGAGTTTGTTTTGATCGTATATTATTATGGGCTGAAAAAGAATCACATAAAGAGAAATTCAATTCTGAAAACGTAATCCTACTTCACATTACATATGCCAGAATTCCCTGTCCAGTATTTCTGAATAAGACCTTACACATTTTGCATTCCCTTTTACTATATAAAATGGTTACATTATATGTCTCTGGATTGTATTCACTATAAGAAATCCTTTTTTTTACACAAAATACAATACCTTCTTACTCTATTAGTTTTGGTTTTTTTAATGTGTGATTTCCAAAGAAAGCTTTGAACTGTAAGTGTAAAGTACTACCTTTCCTGCCATCATAGGAGTTTTTCTCCAATTTGCTTCTACTCGGATATTTTTCTGTCTTAGTAAGCCTCCAAGCAGGGAGTTTGTTAGACAGGGGTATCTCTTTCCTGCTGTTGCTCACTCTTCAAATCTTTTCCTAGAAAGCCTTCTGTGCATGTCCTAAAGAAGTGCTTATCCTCTCCCAAATCCTCATCCTCTCCAAAACTTTCCTACTCTCCTGTCTCAAAAAGGCATTTTCCTAATTAGATGTTCGCACCTTGAATCATAGAATACTATAATTATTTAGCCTGAAAAAGATCTATAAGATCACCAAGTCCAGTATTCCTGGACTCTGAGCCAGTAAAATATTGACAGGTCCTTGTAATTTTGTTTCAATGGGCATATTTAGTATCTTTAAGCTTATATAATGATTAATAATTTGTTAGGCCAAGCTCTGCATAAGTTCAGTATTATTTGAGATAAAAAATAGAGTAAAATTATTTACTTCCATTCCTTGGACTCCTTTACCTATTTTTTTTCACCTGTACTAGTCTGTTACTATGAAACATATTTCAAGAAGCTACATCATAATTTTCTTTTTTATGTGTTCAGGGTTTGTGATCTTGGAGGTTGAGTTTCTTTAAGACAAGATTCAGTACAGGAGTTGCAGAGCTTGCACATTTTATATACACTCATACCTATCACTGGCACAAACCATAATTCAAATGCATACTCAAGTCCATCCATAAACAATAAATAACAGATACTAAAAATAAAGCTGCTACAGTGACCACATACCTTTTAGATTAATGAAAAGAAACAGAAATCATTAAAAAGGGCAGAAAACTTCATAAGGATATCTGGTGGGGTCATTCTGTACTTGGAGAAAATCATGAGACACTAAATACAGTGATATTTTATATTTAACAAAGCCATCTTCAAAATCTTAACCCAGGTCCCTAAAACACCCTCTGCTATTTTTAGCTTTTATTTATGATGCTGATAAGCTTTAAGCTTCTCTAGCATAAATTGAGCTCTTCTTTACTTTGTAGGTCACCTGACTCTGAATGGCACAATATGCTTCCATTCCAACTACTTCAGTTATGCTGGATAAAGAAAATACTGAGTATTATAGTTTCAGGGAATTTGTGAGCCATATGTAAAAAGTGAAATTCTACCCTGACATATTTTTCCAGGAAAAATTGTGTAACTGGAACAGAGGCAGCAAAGACTGATCTCAAAGGTGATCTTTAATATACCTCTCTAATATATTCCTCTCTCTCCAGAACTGATTTAACTTAGGCAACCTGGGAAATGGCTCTCAGTTACATTTCTAATATTTCTATATATTCTATATGTTCCTGGGGGTAAAAGCCAAACTATCTACAGCATTGTATATATATATGTCTTTGACATATTTCTTTTGCTGCTTGGTCATCGTCATTGTCTCTATGCCAAGTTTAGCAGAGCAGTAATGTAATGCAATAGTCTGCATAGCCAATCCCAGAGTAATTATCTTAGATTTTTCAGCCCATTTGTACCAGCATATGTCATGGTGCTGAGGGCCCACTAACTATATTATTCAGATGTTTCTTTTCCAGTCAGTGTGAGTGTGTGAAACACAGTGAAATAGCTGCTGGAGTTGAAAATACCATTTAGAATGCAATGGTACACCCGGATGTGTAAGATGGCAATGAAGGATGACACAAGAAAAACACCAAAGAGATTTCTCTATCTTCAGAATTTCAGTTTTGAATTTCCAAGAGCATTCTATATGCCAATTATCATATTATCATATCAGTACCCGAACTTCCTTTGTGGTAATATTAAAAATGGATGTAAGACATCTTTAAAGTAATCCAGCAAGTGAGCGATATCAAACTTTAAAAATTGCACTATGCTCTCTTTAACAATAAAGCTAAATGAGGTGAAATAAAAATAACATCTATTAAACCACTTAAATTTTATCTAAATTTATTTTTTTCTCAGAAAATATATTTTCTTATTTTGGTGTTTGTTTTTGTTTTTTTTCTCTTGAGAGGGAGATGAGGTGAACTGCACTTCTATTATTTTTTATTTTAGAATTCCAAAGGAGAGCTTGAACTTTGCTGAAGTTATTGTAGTTCAATGGTAGAAAATAAGCAAAAAAGGTCTTAAGGTTTCAACACCTTTCAAAAGAGGTCTTGCTCAAAAAATTAGCAGTTACCACATGACTGCCTTCACCTTCCTGGGAAGACTTGTTCTTGACCTTCTCTGTTGAATATCTCGTTTAGGCTGCTCAACCACAGAAAAAAAACCACCAATAAACGGAAGCAAGTCTGTTGAAGGGCAACCAGAATGAACAAGATCATAAGCTTTTGCCTTGTGGGGAGAGCCTGTGAGAGACACCCCTGGGAGGACCTGACAGGAGACCCTGATGTTTACAGGCAGGGTGTTGAAGAGATGGACCAGGGTGTTCATGGCATGCAGATTTCTAACATGCCATGAACCTGAGTGGTATATTTAATACAATATAGCATGTCAGGCTGGCATACACAGCAAAGCCAATGTGTGTAAAGGGGTTTTTAACAAAAATATCAGGAAAATAATAATGGCTTCTGAAATGTCAATTTGAAAACCTGTTATTAAGTTTCTTGGCCAAGTCCAAGTTGCAGGTACTACTGCAAAGAAATGGTAAAACCTATATATATGTATAAATATGATGATATGATTAATGTTCCAAAAGCACACTGCTATTTTTATGCTTGTTCATGCTTATCAGACACATATAATTTTCCCAAGGACTAGTTTCTATTTAGCTTCCTGAGTGATCTTCTTCCTTGTTTTGCTCTTTTTTTCTTTTTTTTTTCCCCAATTTATTTTATTTTAGCTAGTGTCATAGCATTAATACTCGGCTCTATTAAGTAAATGAATTAAAGTTAATTAATTTTAGATTTCTTACCTTCTATGAAAATTATTTAGATAGAATCAGCTACTAGCTCAAACTCAGAAGTCACTAGTCTGGAAAAAGAAGTAAGATACAAAATTTCTTCATTATATGTGAACATTATCTACATGAGGTAATAGAGAAGCTGAAATAGGTGCCACTTAAAACTTCTGTGACACGAAGTCTAGCAAGCAGCCAAATATTCAAACAGGTGCCACGAAAGGATTAACAATTTTAAGCGCAAGATTTGTGACCTTGACAAAAGAAAAAACAAGAGAAACTAAAATCAACATCACAACCTTATGCTTTTCCTTTTCCATTAAGAAAGAAATGAAGAAATATGATCTGAGAATTTTGGTCCTTTCAAGTTTTTTGTTTACTGTGGACTGCATCCTACATATACTTCTGAAGAGACATTTTATCACCACATTATTGTGTATTTTATGGGAAAAATTATAATTAGCTACTTAACTTCTTTGGCAGATGTTTATGAGTACATTTTAAATGACTATATAAAATTTTCAGCATTAAAACCATATCCTGTCTCCAATATAATTTGTTTCATTTTTCTGTTTAATGAAGTGTAAAACACTGATAAAGTGTTGAATTCTTTGTAAAGAACGTTCATATTATTTGTATAATACAGTTGGTGAAGTAACTGTATTTCTAAAAGCAAATGAGTTGCTGGGATGGAAATGTAATTTGCAGCTTAAAGATCAAAAAGCAAAGCAATAACATGACACTGTTGATACTTAATTAAATTAGAGTGCATTTTACTTTAAGCAGCAGCTTCAGTGCTTCAGCACTGGTAACCCACTTAGCAAGCACAGCACAATGGGCATACGCTGAGGCACTTCAAAAACGGAGATGGCAAGTTCATTTCCACAGGGAATTACAGGTGCACACACAGAACTCCACTGCCATTAACAGAGTCTAGGGCTCAAAAGGAGAAACACAGACAAATAGAAAGTCATTTAATGGCAAAGTTGAAGGATTGTGACTTGGCTCCTTCAAATTGATCACTATTTTAACAGATATACAGTACATGAGGAAAAAAAGCACATCATCCGGACTTTGGGAGGCAGATTGTGAGGGTGAAGGATGACTAACATTATAGGAAATGAAAATTGAACTGGAGAAACTACATAAATTCTAGCTGATTTTAATGAACAGTTGTCTCCTCATGTACTTTCACATATTATGAAACTTAAGATTGTCTCATGTAAGCATGCAGACTTTGTTAGCAAATTACAACAACAGCAATTTAGGATTTTTTACTGAAAGGGTTCTCACTCAGTGCAACAAAATAAATTTAATATAAGAGATGATTTTTTTTCCTCCATGTGCTAGAGATGGGATTGGAGCTACAGAAAATCCCTAGCATGAAGTGCAAATAATCGAGAAATTTGTATTAAAATGGAACTTCCCACTAACATCAAGCATTCTTGACATCTGAAAAAACAGAAAGATGCTTATTTTAGCCATCAGGGAAGAGAAGAATCAGCAATGAATATGAAAACAGAAAGCCAAAGTGGGTGCCTTGAAAGTGATTAAGTCACATGGTATGTAGAAGAACAGACAGTATGTAACAAGTTAGTATTCATTTCTCAGATGAATGAGAATTTTAATTTTTAACAACAGCAACAAAATTCTTCCAGTTATGCTAGATATTTAATTCAATAAATAAGCTATTTTGAAAAAAAAGAATGTTTTTCTCTAAGCATCATGGACGTTTTATTAGTAAGAATTTTCTAAAACTGGCTAATCATTCTGGCAGGATGAGAGCAACCTGACTTTTTTGTGAACAGACCAATAATTTTCTGCATAAACATTTTGCTGTTACTGCACTTTCATGACTTTTACCACCTTGGGTTTGTTTTTTTTTTTTTTTTGGAGTTTCTGGAAAAATAAAGCTCTTGATCCCATGTGTAGGCCTTGATGTTGCAGGGATTTTACAAGCCTGCTAAAAGTTTAACTGCTTTGAGTGGTTATAGTGCTAATTTTTGGGGGTAATGTTTCAGCTTGCCTGCTTAGGAGGATAGCTTTAATGCATGGGATAATGTTTCCAGTGATGGCCTGCAGACTACATCTGTGATGCAGTTCAAGATGCAGTTTGTAAGCCTTTGAGAGTGGCTGCTGAAAAGCATGCAGTCTCTCAAGCATGTAACTAAATATGAGGAGACCATTTCCTTTTAAAGTTCTTCCCCAGAAATTATTATGGCAACATACACTTGTGTTAATGTTACTTAGCCACCACATATCCATTATCTGCACTCCCAAGGGTGAGTTAGAATCAAATGTATTTAAATTAAAGACAGAAACATTATCAATTTAGAAATGCATTTTCTCCCAGGCTTTATTAGCGAAAGATGCAAAGAAACTCCTTATGCCTTTAAAAATGCTGTTAGTATTAACAACATGACTAGATAAAAGTGTCATAAAAATGTAATGACAGTCTCATTTCCAATACACAGAACAAACAAGCTTAGTTACTAAGGGCAAAATATATGGCCCAGAGGAAAGCTGTTTGGAATTGGTACAGTAATTTAATAATTGTAAAAATGCTAAACATTGATTCCTTGAGAGCCCATGCTTTGTATGTTGCTGCACAGATGATAGCGACAGATTCTCTCATTCGCAGCCAGTAAATGAAAAGGCCCATCTATCAGCTCATGTGCATTTAACTCTGAGCTTTATCCCAGTTTATCCTTTTCCCTCTTTTGCTGTCAAGTCAAGATTGATCCTTCATAACAGAGGGAGATGCTACTGTGGCTTCAGGGCAAATTATTACACAATGTCTTTTAACCTCTGTACTTTGACCAAAATTTATAAAATAACATAAATAAAATTGAAACTGCTCTAATGCAGCCTATCATTATTTTCTTCTGTGAGCCAAAGAATTCACTCAAAGGCTACATTGGAGTCATACTGTCTGCTCCAAAACACTCCCTATACTTACTGGAAACTATTCTCTGCTCTGTGCCACAGGAATGCCACATGAATAAAGAGATGTATCCATTTTTATTAGTTAAAAAATCATTAATTTGAGCAAGAAACATTTGGATTAATATTTTGTCTTTTTTTTTTACATTTTGCCTTCCATCTATTTTCAAACTTTATATTTTATACTTTTTAATGACATAGAAAATATGTATTACATTTAATTTAGTCTTTTAGTCTCTATGGTGAAAACTGCTTGTTTTTGTGAGCATTGAAGCATATTATTTGTCACAGAACATGCAGAAACAAAATAGTAGTAATAATATTCAAATACCAACTGTCTGAATACTTACACTAAATAAGACAAAAAAATATATTTCTTATTTTTTTCATTTGCTGAAGCAAAAGGAGATCATCTGCTGAAGAAATGATGGCAAAGTGACATTGGGAACTTCCTGAAGTATAACAATGTTAGAACATCAGTCTACTTAATGCTAATTTGCAGGACACATTTCATATAAGCTTACCTTAGTTTTGTTTTAAAGTGCATTCACTTTACACTCAGCTCCTGCTGTCTCTTAACCACTCCTGTACCCTTCTTGTTCCTCTTAGAATTATAAGCACCCATATTAGCAGGTCTGGAAAGAGACAGATTAAATAGGAATAGGAAGTAAATAGACATCTGAGAAAGCAAGTCCTAATTTACAAAAGTAGCGTTATCATTACAGAATTATCTAAATAAACATAACCCACCTAAGTGTCTATTTATGCCTAGCTTTATTCAGAGAATTTACATTTTATTCTGAGTACCAGTGTCTGCACTGTATTTCCAATTTCTGTGAATGTTTTTGTTTAGCAAATAACATTCATAAGCTTAGCATTATATAAATGAGATCACTAATATGATTAAAATAATTTTCATACTAATAAATCTTTTTGATTAGGAGACTAAGTGAAGAATGAAAATTATTTATCTACATGAAAGATGATACCTATTTCTCCTTTTTCTTTGACAGGATGAAAATCTTCATCTGATTTCAAAAGTTCTATCTCTTCATATGACTGCTTCCAGGAACTGCTAATGGTCTATAGAGGTTTTTTTCAGAACATTAGCACTATCCATTGACCTCTTCATTAGCAGACATGAAGTTATTTGGAATTCCACTTCCTGCTGGGAAGTTGTCCACATTACAATATTCATGTCTTTGGCAGTCTTATCAGCCAGATCAGATACTAAATGGGCCATAAAACATACTAGCATATCTTAAAGGAGTCTTTTGCAGAAAAAGAGAAATGGAGTAGCCAAGGCACTTTCAAGATTAGTAAATACGAAGATATGACAATTTGCCCTCCCGTATTGTTCTAAATCCTTTACTACACATAACCATTTTGGAAATAATTCTACTAATAAAAACTTTTACTAACAATAAGGAATATAGACTCTTGGTAACTAATTAAAAAAAGCTTTCTATTTAAAACTAAGAAAATGACCCAGTCTCAATCATCTAGATTTAAAAAATGTTAATGGGTTTCTGTTGGGTTTCCATGACCTGGTTTTTGGTAGCATGGGGACACAGAGGTGGCTTCCGTGAGAAACTACAAGAAGCTTCCACCATATCCAACAGACCTAGTCCTTGATGGCTCCAAAGATGGACAGGCCACTTGCCAAAGCTGGGCCAGTTGGAAATGGTGGCAACACCTCTGTGATAACAGATTTAAGAAGAAATCAAAACAAAGGTTGTGGTGCAGTTTTAATTCCAGTGAGACAAGAGTGGGGTGAGAACATGTGAGAGGAACAGCTCTGCAGACTCCAAGGTCAGTGGAGGTGGAGGGGCAGGAGGGGCTCCAGGCATCAGAGCTGAGAATCCCCTGCAGGCTGTGGTGAGACCATGTTGAGGCAGCTGTGGGCCTGCAGCCCATAGGGATCCACAGGGGATACAGAGATCCACACACAACCCATGGGTGAGATGCCCAGCTGGAGCAGGTGGATGCCTGGAGGAGTCTGTGAGTCAGTGGGAGACCTGGTGGAGAGAGAGGGGGCCCTGCTTCCAGACTGGAGCAGCCTCTCCTAGAAGGACTTCCCCCCATAGAAGAGTGACCCACACCACAACAGTCTGAGAGGTAATGTTGTCTGTGGGATGGACTCATGCTGTGACAATTTTGGGGGGACTGTGGCCCATGAGATGGAGCCACGTTGGAGTCCATGGACAACTGTCCGCCATGGAAGGGACCTCAGAGTACTGCAGGGAAAGGACTCCTTTCCCTGAGCAGTGGGAGAAGCCTTGAGTGGTGAACTGACCAAAACCCCCATTCCCTGTCTCCTTGTGTTGTTGGGAAGGAATGAGTGGTGGGAGGAAGCTGTTTTTAAGGGATTATTTTATTTCTCATTATCCTGCTCTGATTTTGTGAATAATAAATTCCCATTATATCTCTTAAGTTGAGCCTGTTTTATCCTTGATAGTATTTAATGAGTGATCTCTTCCAGTCCTTTTCTCAACTCACATACCTTCTGTTAAATTTTTTCTCCTCTGCCCAGCTGCAGAGCGGAGTGAGTAAGTGGCTTTCATGGGTGCTTGGAATCTGGCCAGCATCACCCCACACCAGTGTTTTATAAAATTATGATTTTGGACTGAAACATCTTGCCATGCTGAGACTCTAGTCAAATGTTGTGGTCAGTGTGTTTAAGAAATATTTTTATCCCTTAATTTTTACTTCATCTATTATTTATATTCTTAGGGATATTTTTCTGTGGGTTTGTTTTTGGTTGAGGTCAACAATACCTATTCTGGAGGTTTGGGGTTTTATTTTTTGCAAAATCTTTATCAGATATCATTTTAGAAAAGAGTATTGATATTTACTCCTATAATTTTTAAAAAGCATCAGAATTTCAAAACATGACAGAGATATAACCATTAAAACCAAAAAGGGAAAGCTAGGAATTTTTTAATGAGTTTAATTACTTTGTACAAGAGTAATTACTTTCATATAAGGAAATTTTCACCTAACATTTCATGATTAATGAAGCACACAGAGTTCTAGTTATCATTAAAAGCACTAGTCACACATTGGAAGCTGTGAAACAATAGTAATCACGTTCAATTTTTGAAGTTCTATGAGAAAAATATCCTTCAGTTTAGTTTTTGCATGCCTACACAAGATCCAGTTGATGACAATAAAAATGACAATAAAGAAGCCCTCTGGCCTAGAATGCTAGTAGCTAACTAAATATTTTTGGCATGACCTCAAAGATAAATAGAGCTGTGAAGGAGTAAAATTTTTTAAATGAACACATCTGAATGGCAGCTTTCCTTATAATTTCTTGCATGGTCTCCAATATTGGTTTCAGAAAGACAGAAACATTGAAACAATCCCTGTCATAATCTGAATATAGTAAGGAGTTTTAGACTTCCAAGAAAACTTTCAAGGACATCAGTTTTCACTTTCTAGGGTTTTGTCGTGGTTTGAAAGCAAAACGAGTGAGAGGCTCCAAGTCAAAAATACAATTTAATAAGAAGAAAGGTAAAAATAAATGCAATAACATAAAGGACCACTGACAAAGTCAGAATACAACCTGAGCAGGGTGGTGGAAGCAGTCCAGGTGAGGTGGTCTTCCTGAAGCAGTGATCCTGTAGAAAGGTCTGGTAGCTCTGGTCCTCTGGGAATCCAGTAGGTAAGGGCTGCTTGTACTGTCCCAAATCCCAGTTTATATCTAGGTGAGAATGCTTGGCTCCTCCCCCTGGGCAGAGCATCTCACAATGGGATGATGAGTTGTGAAGTGGGTCCTTGATGGCCCATTAAACAGAGATAACTCCTGGAGGGAGTTACATGTGAGTCATGGGCCAGGCGTTGATGGGCCATTAGCAGAAGACAGCCCAAAGGCAGGGGCCTGGGAAGAACACTGCCCCACTTGGTTTAACAGTTCATGAAGATGGTGATAGAATAAATACTTTGTGTACATCCTACACTACAACCCAGGACAGGTGTAAAAGTTGTGACAAAAGGCTTTGAATGGCTCACACTTTTTGAAAAAACGTTTTTATTTCCTTGGTGTCTAAAATGACAGTTGTACAAATGGGGCTACAGCAGCCTTTTACAAATGTCCATCTTTTACTAGCACTTTTACTAGCACTAGCACTGAGAAGAAATGAGATGTGATTCATTAACTATAATAGAAATTTTAGGCCAAAAGAATGGGTTATAATCAAGACATTAAAATAATAAAGAGGCAACAAATTTGTCCAAAAATATTAGCACCATTTGTTACTAGTTTACATTAGATAGATTTTATCTATAGGTAGATAACATTATCTTATGCTTTATGAAAAATTAAAGAATCAGGTAAGAAAATAAACTTTTTTTAATTATTCAGATGTCTCTTAGCCAATTTTTCTAGAGTCCCTCCTTATATTCATGTAGCACTCAGCAAAACATAGCCATGGCATTGCTTAGTTCTCTTAGATATTGTTATAATAATGAAAACCTGTCTGTAGACTTAGAAATTAGGTGCATAATATGTTCTCCAAAGCCTAAAATCTCTGTATTTTTCTCTTCTTTCTTTAATGATTGTTTTGTAGTATATTTAATATTTTCATTGCCATACAAAAGTGTATAGTCCTAATATTAAATCTGAGAATTAATTTGTTGGAGGAAAAAAACTGCTGAAATGCATGAGAATATTCAGTGTAGATAAAGCTGCCAGGGCATTCATTCAAAAGGGATACTGTAGTGGCGTGTTTTGGGGTTTTTAGCTGTTTTCTATATCCATCTCTTTGTTTTACATTGTTTCACAATGGTTTTTCCCATGTACCCCATGTTTTATCACATTATGGTTTACCCCAATTACTGTTATTAATCAATCATCATTTATATGACACCTGGGTCCTGTCTGTCACTTCGAGGCCTCACCCTGAAGTCTAGAAAATTCTGGTGAGGACGTCCAGTGATTGGCAGGTCTCAGTTCCCCTTCCCCCTTTGTTCCTTGATTTGCTCTTTGGGTTGCCATTTAGGTTCGGGGTCACTCCCTTCCCATTCTGGATTGGTTCCAAGCTGTATCCTCCCTGCTCCCCCCCCCCAATATTTAAGGTGAACTCCCGGGAGTTCAGTGGGCTTTGGCGGGCTGAGTCCTGGGTGAAAGGAAGTTGTGTGGATTTAATAAAACCCAGTTGAAGTTCCCCATCGGAGTTTCATTCCTTTATTTCTCGCATTGTTCATGCTTCTGCCGAGGTAAGGACCAACAGGATGGGAACTGTATTCCAGAATACAGGACTGTACCTTTTTGCAGCGCCGGTGCCAGAGCTGGCCAGGAAGTGTGGGCAAAAGCCCCCAGAGAAGCATCACACCCCCCCAGAATACTACAGTTAAGGGCAGTGAAAATATACCAATAACTATCAGTAGCATAAGGTGCTAAAAATACACTCTTTCTATGGTAGTTGCTGCAAAAGTAATATAGTTTTTCCCACAGACAATGCTTCTAAAAGTGACAATAAAAAATACTAACAAAAGAGAAAACAAATGGTGCACAGTGGATCACATGATGGAAAATCTATCTTCACAGATGTAAAGAAGGGTCAATGTGCCAAAGTAACCAGCCAAAGTCAGTTTCATTTATGCGTCCCTAATTTACAAGTTTGATTCAGACATCCTCAAGTGTCTGGGTTAAGCTGCACAGTGGACCATAAATAGTCTGTGTTGCTTCATTCACTTACCATACACACAAATGGATCTCCTACAGTGACACGGCCTTATGATCCAATTATTAAGAGATGCCTCTGCCTGAATTAAGGTGCAAACAAGACCATACACCCAAGTAAATAGTACAGATTTTATTTATTAGTAAATTTCAGGTAGAGACAGGAAGAAATAGGAAAGAGAGTAAGAGGGAGAGAAAGAGAGTGAGGAAGGACAGATTAAGTAAAATTTTATCACCACCCCATGGATCCAGAGAGTGTCCTAATGGCCCTTCTTCTGGTCTTGTCAGTGGTGGGGTTCCCCAAGTTGTTCTTGGGTATCAGCTTTGTTCAGTCCAAGTTGCAAGAATACACAGGGCAGAGATGCTTTTCTCACACCCTGGGATGGCATGTGCATAAGCTGTTGCTTTGTTTTCCACAGTCTGCTGCAGTGGGAATTTTTGTGTGGATCCATTAACCAGGATGCTACTCCGACCTGGGACTAATATCTTCCCGTTGCAAATCCCTCCCTTCTGTTCTCAAGTTCTCACTGTGGTGGTTCACCTTAAAGTTCCTTCTATGGCCTTGTTTAAGGCCACAGTGTTTAAGGAAATTGTGATGTTTTGAGTATCTTACACATGTGCAGTGGGGAACGGACAGATCTATTTGGTTTTGGATGCCAGTCTTAGCAACAGCACAAAGAGAAAGTATTACAACCTCTCTACCATTTACCATCATCCTTGAAAAAAGAACAGATTATTTTGAGAGAGGCAAATTAAAGACACAAGAGAAAAAAAGTTGCAATTCCCTAAAAGCTCATATGGATTCTCTTCATTTTGAGCTGAGCTCTAATGCTGCCCTGGGTAAAGAATGTCCCTGTTGTGAGCAGGAGGTAAGCTTAAACATTACAGTCCCTCTAGTCTGAAAATTTAGGAGTGCAAGAATTACACTTATTTAGAGACCAATCAAATCTTAAATAGTGATTTGCAAATAATATGCTAGTAACTGAATATTCTGCTAAGGTTCATAAAAAATCCCAAAGCTCAAATATATTTGCAGTAACTAGTGGAGAAGCCCTGAGAAACAAAAGTATACAAATTTCCATCTGTTCAGAGAGACAGAATAAAGGACTACAGTCAGCAAATACAAGACTTGTGGTGAATACTTCAATCAGCTAAGAATAATAATGTAGCTTCAAATGTCTCATAATCTTTCCTGCAGGCTTCTATCTCAACAAGCTGTGGGCTCTCACATGATCTAAAATTCCTGAGATGAGGCTGGCTTTATTTGTGTACATGCATCTAAATGCAACTTAGTAATTACACAACTGTAGGCACAAATGACAGTCCAAATTACTCAAAGTTTTTAAACTATTTTAAAGGAAGTGGAGTATAAAAATGGTAATCCATTGCAAATCAAATTTACTTGACTTCTATTTGACAACAGAGTTGATATTATGAAGAATTTGTGTACAGGGTCTTTGAGGGAAGATTAAATAATTAAAAAATAAAGATGTCCAAACAGATGCTCTAAATACCACCTTTGGAGATTACTGCAAAGCATGTTTAAAACCATCCAAAATTCTCAGGTATTATGAACAAAAAAATATATATAATTATACAGAGTAGTCCATTTAAAAAAGATTTTTCTAACTGACTCGTAGGAGTAGATTGTTACAGAGTAATATCTCATCACTTTTATCCCTTAGGCAAATAGAAATAGTGTAATAATAATTAACACTCTTTTGAAGTAGTTTTGGTGAGTCCTGTTTTCAGTCCCTTATATAACTTCCTGGTGGCTGTCAGAATGTGTGAATCTATTATTGCTTCATTGCATTGCTGGCTTGACAGCACAAAGCAGAAAGGAAGGCACATGTAAGTAGCATGATTCACTTGTAATTGTATTTCATGGAGAGCATCATTATAGCTCTATATGATAACACTAAGCTGCTTTGTAACACTTCAAAACAATAGCTCTTGCTTTGTTTTGAGTTATTTTAAGCTAATGTTGAGAATCTTTTTGCACTAAGAACCACAAGTATTCACTTTCAGATTCACATGCAGCTGCGTTAAAGAGGGTGTAGATACTTACATAGAGATAGATTTATTGACTGTTCTTTCAAAGGTTTTGGTAGACTTGACCCCAGAATTTTCTCTTTACATTTATATTAATCTTTTGGATTTATATTTCAAAAAATATTAGTAGAATTGGGAAAATCCAATTAATTAGGATTAGTAGGATTGAAAAAGTATTTTTGATTTTTTTTTCCCCCCCAGTAGGGAGTGATAATTTTGGGTGAAAAAAATCTAATTTTCTTTGGTTAAATAAGCATCTGATGTGATTTGATCTCTGGGATTGTAGAACTGGTTAGTTCTCTGAAAAGTCTTCAGAGCCTCACTCTATGAAATGGTTACAAAAAAGCACCTGCAGAAAGAGATTTATTCTCCATTTCCTAGACCCTGGTGCAGATAGAGTGAATTATCATTGCAGGCATCTGTTCTCTTCAAACTGAGGAGAAAATGAGAGACATGTCTGTGGCATGGCATTTATCTGTTAGATGGCCAGAGGTACACCAAGTAAGTACCACCCTGACTGGGGATCCTTTTGATGATGTCACTGCTGAGTTGCTTTCCTCCAGATGAATGTGCACACCGATTTTGTGGAGGCTTTTTTTTTTTTTTTTTTTTTTTTTTTTTTTTTTTTTTTTTTTTTTTTACCCTACATATGAAATGAAAATTCAGATGCAGCTGTGCTGAAGACAAAGGACAACAGTGTTTTGGAAAGCTCCTCATTCCACCTACATAAAAATCTACATTAAAGCCAATGTGTAAAAGACAGGATATTTTAAGAAATTCTCTTCTCTAACATTTTCCCTTTCATTACTTCTTTGTTGAGGTGATATTTTCCAGGAATGAAATAGGAAACACCTCTCTACACAGGTATCGTAGGACCAATTGTTTGTCACATTGATTTAAAAAATAGCTATTCAAAGTGACAATTTTATTTGCTAGCAAAGAATTATGTGTGTGTCACAGACCTTATGCCCATTGCAAAAATTATATTTGACAAAACCATGAAACATGACCACCTCCAGAAGAGGCTTCATATGATTTCTTCATGCAATTTTCTTTCTCTAATTTATTATTAACTTGATATTACATTTTTAAAGAATGTAAATAGTCATTTGGATATATAAGTTTAAATATAAGTAAATATCTTTCCTTCCTTTACTGACATGTATTGTTTGCTAGACTTACTGCATTTATTTCACTTACTATAAAAGCAAATTCTAAGTAAAATACTTAGAAGATGTTTATAATACATAGCTCCTAATTGAAAGAGACAATCATTTATATCCACAATGGGGATCTGAAGTTTTAGGACATTTATGTCAAGTTAACTCAATGTCAGCAGTGTATTTTCACATATTCAGAATTTCTAGTATCTTTGTTTCAGTCTACATTCTAAACTAACTGAAAGTGGATAGCAAACAGTTTTAAACATTGAGGTTATAATATTATTTGAAACTAAAATGTTCAGAAAAATCCACCACTAAATCTAATAAAATATTAATCATGTGACTATAGTTTTAATTTTGCTCATATTTAATAGTTCTAGTTTAAAACAAAATAAGGTAAACCTACACTGCTTCCAGGGTTTAAGAAAGAAGGAAAGATATAAGAAAGCAAACATATATGGCAGCTCAAATTAACTGCATAGATAAAATGCTTAAGCCTGAATGAGTCATTAGAGATAACAACATAATGAAATGATTGCTGGAATTTATACTCACCAAGATAGGGACATTGTGTCTTATATGGCAAAAAAAGAAGTATAAACTTCAAAATAATTTGTATTTAAATATTTAAGAAAAATCTGTATGTAAGGACAATAGTGAGCCCCTAGAGATGAAACAACATTCCATAGAGGTAGTAGCAGCTCATTTCAAGATTGCAGCTGGATAAGGATATATATATGGCTTTTTTTAACTCAACTGGAATCTACAGCATGTGGTTGCAATAATTATTTATATCCAGAAGATTTTTCTTTAATTTTTTCCCAAAGATTTCTTCAATGCTTTAACCTGTCTTTTTGCAGGTTTTCATAGAGATTAACATAGCCTTCAAACCATCTCATTTACTGTATCCTTAAATTCTGTTTAAATCAAATATATAAACACTCTCCACAGGAAAAACAAAAACAAAAACAAACAACCCCCCCCCCAAAAAAAAAAAAAAAAAAAACAAACCACAACAACAAAACAACAAAACAAACAAGCAAAAAAAACCCCACAACCAAACAACCAAGATAAAACAACAAAACCTTCCAAATTAAAACAAAACAGGAAACCAAACCAAATCAAAACAAAACAAAAAAAACCACAAACAGCCTAAGAAAGGAATCTTCATATATTCGGATAAGATTGTAGATAATATTTAGAAAATGTTCTAAAATACTTTTCCATAATGAATATTGAAGCCTACGGTCCCTGTGGTAGCTCAAGGTCTTCAGCTTCTTTCACAACCAGGGGCAGAGGAGAATAAATTCTGAGGAAGATTTTAAATTATTTGAATAATTCTCTGGAGATAACATAGAGCCACCTGCTCTTATCTCCTCTCAGCTTGTTCTTTTCTAGCTTCTCATAGTTATCACTATAGCACTGGGAAGTGAATTGCTCTCTTTATTTCAGAGATTTGACATGATTTCTGATGAGACAAAACTCCTACCTTAAGCAAGAACTAAATATGATAAATCTGTCTCATATATTCCAATTTATGTGATAAACATATCTATAGTACCTGTCTTCTAATCCTTTCCCTGGCGTTTTTGCATCTCACTGTCCCTAAATTGTGATTTAAGCAGTTGAAAACACCATATATGTATTTGCACATATTCTGAAAATCAGATTAAAATGTGTGTACTATTAAATAGGTAAGTAATAATTACAAAAATTTGTATTTATTTATGAACACTAAAAAATGAAATTACAAATAATAGAATTTTGAGTATATATAATTCTATAGCCACTTTTACAGATGAATTGTGGAATATTTATAATCTCACAAAATTAAATGGTCATCACCAACTAGACTCAGAACACTCAAAATATAGAAAAGAGACTGTGTATCCTGAAGCTAAATTCTGAACAAGAAATATACACCAATATGTCAATATTATTTGTATAGTTTTGCTATAACTTAAAAATAATTAATATGTAATTCTTTGCAGCATCATTTTCCTGTTAAAACAGCAGCCAGTAGTTTTTGTTTTGTGTTAGATCCTTTAGTAAGATGAAGACTCTTACTACAGCAGCTGGATTGCGGTCTCCAAAGGCCAATTTCCACATTTCTTGTCACTGTGGATTTATTATCTGCAGAAATGCTTGGAGGGCCCATAATTATGCCAATCCCCACTTGACATTTTAGACCCTTCTGCCACTATCTCAAGCCATCCTAAGTTTCAGCATCACACTGCATCATCAAAATACTGTTAGACAGCTATCAAGTAGCATCATGAGGATTAGAGATGTGCAATACCCAGCTATAAATGACTGTTACAGCTCTTACATCTTGTGCTTTGGACCATAGACCTGAAAGCAAATCTACCGGATCTGGGTGATAAAAACTCAAATTCAGAGCTCACATTTTTCTTTCTTTTTAATTTCCTTTCTGTTCGTAAACCAAGGTATAATTCTGCTGCTTATTAACAGATAAACATTCCACTACACCAATTAATTTGTTTTATATGTTTAGTGGAATGTTTCACTTAAGTTTTCAACAAAAACAATCCAGGAGATGTAATTTAAATTCCCTATGGAGAAACAATATTTTTGTATTTTACTGAGACTAATTACTACTGTATGTAATATATGAGCTACAATAAATATAAGCAAATACTTATAGGCATAAATTCTGATCCTTATGTATGTGCTTTATTGATAGCAAGCTTGAGACAGATATGGCAAAAATATAAAGAATGATGGGTTCAGTATATCTGTATACAGGAGAGTCATTTCACTAGAAGTCACTTGTGTGGACACATAAATCCCAAACATTCAAAATCTTTGTAGGTGTCAAGTTCCAGCAGGAAAACCTAAAGAGAATGGAATTATTATTATATTCTAATCTTGAAACTGTCAGTTAAGAGAAGCTGTTTTTGTTAGACATGAACTGAGAAAGCTTAACTTTCAAAGCTCCCTTTCTATTTCCCTATACAATAGAAACAGAAATGCTGATCAGAAATACTTTTAGACATTTTTAGTCTAGAAAATAATTTCTTTAAAAGCTAAGCAGTATTCAAATTGAAACTCCTGAATTACTTAATTGGTTCTAGTAAATTTAATAATTTAATAATTCCTGGTATATATTTTCACTAAAAATTAGGGAAAACAATGCCCAACTGCTAAGACACGTAGAAAACATTGAAAATTTCAGTATAAAAAAAAAATAGAAAAAAATTCTAATATATTTCTGCTGAATGCATTTCAACCAGCTGCAGTAGGCTTTTTGTTTTTTCCCTGAACAGGATGGACCATATTCTCAGAGTTGTCCAGCTCACAGGTGCATCAATAACAATCTTCCCACCTTTGATGGGAGACAGACCAGACCCAATGGGAAGAGCTATTTATGCAGTTCTAGGACTCTTACAATCCAGCAGAACAAAAATGAATGTAGGAAATATGACTCAACCCAACGAGAAAGATGTAAGTTCAGCCATATCCTTCGTGTTTTTTCCCCTATGACCTACCAGTGGTTCTTTGTGCACTGTTAGCTTCACAGCATGTCAAATTTGGTAAAATCAAGGTCTCAACTCTATCACCTTTTTTTTTTAAAACTTTTCCTGTCCATAAGTAGAGTGAAGATGAAGTTTCTGGGACCTTTGGGATAATGCGCTTGAAAGAGCTTCATTTCTTCAGCCTTTCTCTAACATAAATAACCAGTATCAGATACACTTTGTAATGAACATAAAGAAATGTTGGAGGGAAGAACCAGAAAACTTGTCTTTTATATGTTAGTTCAGTGTAGTTTTCGTGCTTTGTCACTGTCTTTAATTTCCCCTCTAGCTCTATAAAAACTTCTTGCTGTCTCTTAAATTCATTTATAGTATGTGCTTCAGTGGGCTTACCTGACAACTTATTCCTCACGTTTATTACTTTTAGAATGAAATAGTTGTGCTTGAATACTGTTGCTGTTTCCACTTAAAGGGATATTGTCTACTTATCAGGTTTTGTTTTGGTTTAAATTGACTAATTTTTAAACCAGACTTTTTTACTGACATATCCCTCTTTAAACTTTATATCCAGATCTCGGTATCTGTAATTGTATCTCTGCTCCACCAGTGATGGATAGTACAGTCCTATGGACAGGTTAGGGAGATGCAGCTGCCTCTCCTGAGTCAGTGCAGTAGGTAGTGCTGTCTTGCAGGCCCTCCTGTGACTGTGCCTTGTCTGCCAAAGAGAAAGTCAAAGAGACAACTGCACTTTTTCTGTGGTACTCTGAGTGTGACTATGTATCAGTGGAACAGCGGTCGTGTCCAGTCACCCAGCTCTCTGAAAGAAACTGACATGATGACCCTGTAAGTCTTCCAGCACTGGAAATATTCATGAGTATTTGCAACACTCATTGAATCTTTTCCCTGTCACCCTTTTCTAAAGTAATAACACCAACAGTAGATTTTTTAAAATAAAAATCCATTTGCCACACTTAATATGTCAAAAATTGTAGCAAAACAGTCTTAGAAATTTGTGTAAGAACTGCTAGTTATATTTTTTTCTTTAAGCATCTTTGGGAAAACAGGAAATTATTTGTTAGTTTATTTAGTCATGCTGAAAACACCAACGAAAAAAGCCTTCTTGGCTGAATGCCAGATGGGAACACTATCACTGTCAAAAAAGAGGTTCTCAGTTAGCCAGGTGCATCTTGAAATTATGAAATACCATGTATATATATTTTACAGTGCTGACAGGAAACTGGGGATGTATGTTGGAAAACTATTATTTTTTAATATATTTTTAATTATTTTAATTTACTGAAAATAAATGGAAAATCTCCAGTGTATCTTCTTGATCAAAATCTATTATTTGGAATAGCCGATTGCATGACATACAACCAGCTGACATAAGAGAAAGGTGTAAAAATGAATAAAAAAAATACTGGATAATAATTTCATCAGAAATTATTCCTTCTAGGTTCCTCCTTCATTCATCTTCTAAGGATGGCTTATATGGCCAAACCCAGTAATAATTTTAAGGTTTTTAAGAGGTCTACATCATTAGTGGTCATCTGCTCTCAGTAAAGGGGAACACACAGATTATTTTTAATGTTATCTGGTTCTTGAGCTGCAGATGTGGTGATCAGCCTCTCACTTCCAGAGGTTTTACTATTCCATGTTTTCATGCAAGTAACAATGATATGGAAATGACCTTGTAAAAATAAACTGGTTTCTCATATAAGAAGTGGTTAATATCTGGCATTCTAGTGAAATGCATTAGATTAAATTTCTGGTATACAGTCCAAATTCTCTCTTTTTTTTGGAAATAATACTTTACAGTCCAACTCAGGTCATCACATAAGAGGAACTGGGTTGGTGGAAAGATATAATGCTGCTGATACGTACAGATACACTAAAAGACTGAAAAGGGTAGAAGGAGGCATTAAATTCGTCCTGATATGGCCCTTCATTTTTATCTTTTCAAGCTAGAGCTGGTATGCATGGTTAATAATCTATTAATAATAAAAGATAAGGGAAGGGAACACATCTGTTGTATAACTGTTGAAAATATGTCAGAAATATTCTTTATAACCTACACAGTTCACAGAAAGAGAGAGAAGCTCTTCCAAAAATACACTGTATTTACATGTTCTGCATTTCCCTGAAGGAGCTATTTCTTTTCATTGACTTCATCTCCTCTCTTAGTCTGAAGTAGCTGGGATGAAAAGACTGAATATGCCCACCAGAGCTCCTGCACAAAATTCTTCTTGGTTCCTGCAGAGAACTAACAGCTTTCAACAGGAACTAGCTTTGAAGTTTATTCTGTGGCATTTAAATTTAAGAAGTAAATATTTTAATTAAAAAAAAATTAAAGTAATTATTAAAAAATAACGATTTTTCAAGACAACACTTTCGTCACTTCTCAACATAGTACTGCAAAATTATAGAGCTCCTTTTTCTCATATATATCATTATATGATTCCAATCTTTTTGAAATATGAAAAAAACTGTTACTTTTTATGCTTAGACAACTGTAAGGAGAACAGTCTTTCACCATTGGGAAATGCATCTTTTAAAACTCTGCTTTCTGGGGAAAGTGTGAAGAAGTAAATTTCTCAAATTATTAAATGAGATTTATCCATTTATCCCAGCTAATGAGCTCTGGGCTAAATCCTAAATTTGGCTGACATTATACTGCACAAGGAGCCATGTTTCCCTCTGCTGATGAGGGTTAAGCATGTTATAATCTTAAAATGGATGTCCTCAGGCACCCCATCTCTGCAGTGTGGGTTTCATCATCTTTTAGATGTTGTTGCCATGGAAAACTTTTATATTGCTCTAAGGACTCCTTCAAATACTCTTATGCTGTGTGTCATTCTGTCTTCGAACATATGGAGGGAAAAAAACACTCTCTTGGTTAATTATGAAATTTATTCAAATTTTAGTGTCTAGTATGAATCGCAAATGTACAGTTGTCACACAATAATGGGATATTTAGTTTTGGAATGAATGCTTTTGGTAAAAATAGAAGTATTACTGCTGGATCTCAGGGCAGAATGTTTTCAGTATGACCATTCTCTATATGTTATTACCTGATAAAACACATGATACTAGTTTGATTTATTTTACATATCTGCATGTTAGCCATGAATATAGCATTTTTGTGTTTATGAGACATAATTATTTTGATTTCCTGTTTTGTATCTAGCTGTGTTATACATTTATGATTCTTCTTTTTCTTTCTTTGGGGTTTTTGCTTTCTTTATTTTTTTGTATCTCAAATAGCTCATGAATTGGCAATGTCATACAAATAAGAAGATTCAGTTAGGCTGTAAAAATAATTAACCCTGATTTTTTTTTTCCTTTCCAGATACCTTTTTTTTGAAGCAAGAGAGAAGCATTAATGGTTTATTTAAGTCTCTTATGTTGTCTTTTCACTATTTACACAGTTTTATGAGGCAATTGCAATCTAAAAATTATTATATGAAGAACTGTGAATTCACATTTTTATTTAACTATCAATACAAAAGAGCATTTTGCCCCAGAATTAACAGTATTAAATCCAGTAAGTATAATCTTTCGTCATTGAGTTTTTTTCCTCAATGTTTGAAGGACCTATAAAAGAAAAATACAGCATCATTTTATTTCAGCTTAAGAATCTACCAAGAGAACTTAGTTGTGATGAGCAACATACTTTTGATCATAAATACTCTGTGATTCTTGTTTTTAATCATCTTTATTCTCAATTGTTGCATCAGTCTCAGTGCTGATATAACTGATTTGCTGGGCTGTTAGGACTCAATTCAGTAAAGTGCTTGAGAAGTGCTCTTTTTGAACAGGGCAATAGATCAATCAAGTTTCTTATGTCTTTAGAATTTAAGTACAATAAAGTGCTTTTATGAATTCCCATTCAAAAAGAAGAGTTAGGATCAAAGGTCTCTTCACATCTTTCATAATTCACCTGCATAAATGGTGTGTGTGTATCTGATTGTCAAACTCTTATTATTATTTTTTTCTCCACACTGAGGAGACTGAAGATATACAGGAAATACAGTTTGGAAAGCAGGAATTTTTTTTAATGCTGTATAGTTTTAGAAGATGTCTACTAAACCAAACATGCAAGATTATATCACCAGGAACATCAACTCAGAAGAAAATTCAGAAGGCTTCCTTGAATATTTAAATAAATAGGACTTAATTGTATTCTCTATAATATTCTCTTCTAATAGTAACATACACAGTGAAGACAGAACCAGTAAGATGAGGCAAAAAAAAAAACCTCTTGCATTTTGCTTATTTGTTATCTTTTGAGGTTGATTCCTTATCAACATTTGTGTAGTAACATGTTTTCCATATAAATAAATGAGCTTTCAAAAAAGGCTAAGAAGCTTTTACAAGATTAGTTCTGATCCTGACGTTTCTAACAATGCAGCCACATCTTATTCAGGAAATTGCAGCTACCACTGAGGCATTGAGCATCCAATCATTCTGAGAATTATCTTTTGAGATAAATAGGGAAACATTCTGGTGGGGCAATACTATGATCCTTACAACCGCAACCAAATAGTTCATATTCGATGAATAATGGAACAAAAATTAATCTCCAAGCACAATGCAGGTATTATTAAAAGAGATAAAACCAGAATTAATTTTACCACTGCCATGGTTTCTAATGTTTCTAAAATTTCAAATTTGAACTTGCTGTGGCAAAATAGATCACTATAGTACTGTCCATCATTTAAAGGGAGGATGGTAGATCCTTGTACATTGATTGCATTTCCCAATTCATTCACCAATCTACATGTTAAAACAACATGAGGAAGGATGCATTGCCATGAAGTTGTGAGCTTCTGATATCACTCAGTTTTTTGCTGGTTTTTGTTACTTAACCATACTTCAGTGAACCTCTGGAGAAAGTGTGAAACATTATTTTTTACCTTGCTGTTTGCAGCATATCTTTCAAAAAATCCAAACAAACAACCCCATCCTATTGTATTGTTAGATGGAAGGGTTTGGAATTCGATCTATCATCTGAAGCTTAAAGTCCTTCCAAAATGATATAATACTGCTATATCATTTATAATAGTGAGTTGTAAACATTTCTATTAAAGTACTTATATCAGGTTCCCTTATTAAACTGTTAATCTGTAAATCAACAAAAAATACACAGTTCAGTGGGGGGGAAATGTTGCTAGAGGACACAAAATGAAGGACATGCATGCAGTCAGTTGTCAGGGCAAAAAAAGGGGAGTTTATTTCTCTACTCGATGTATATAGATTCTGGACAATGACCAGGGATTGGAGGAGGAGGTTGCCATGTCTCTGATCCCACTGGTCAAACTAGTAGTCTATCAATTGTCTCTCCTCCATAGAGGAATGTAAATATCACTTTATTTACATGACAATCCGTGAGAAGCTCCACTACAAAAATGCAAACATCAGAAGGTTGAAAAAGATCAGGGTGACAGGGAAACACTACACTTAAACTTCCAGTAAAAATAAAATCATTGAATCAATTATAACTGGAGGGACAATTTTTATTTTTACAATTGTGATTTATGCTGTTCCAAAGAAATGAAATCCTTAATTTGTTTATTGGACTTATAGATCATCTAACTTGAATTCATGTGAGGGAAATACAGTTTTACCTATTATTACTATTATTATTATTATTATTATTTTCATGAGAAGAGAGAGAAGGTTTAGTTTACAAGGATTTCCTAGAAAAATACAGAATCAAACATAATTTTTACAAAAGATTCAGTTATCTTTAGATAATTAAACTTGAAATTCAACACATGCAGAAACACAGTTGGATGATATAATTGCTGTCATTAACTTCCAACTGGATCTATTCTATTCTAGTGAGATAAAGTTCCTGAAAAGTCCACTTTAAGAAAATATTTACAGTAACCTCACTGTTTTTAAAAGGAGACTTTCAGGCTGATTTTTGTTATGAAGGAATTTAAAAAGTGTTTAATTTCTTCTTGAGTATGAATAAAAACTTGAACTTGTAGTTTTCCTTATTTTCCATAGATTTAAATAAAGTATTTGCCAACTCTAGGTATACAAAAACAGTTGACTGAAGAACAACTGGGTCTCTTCATTGTGGGAATGTATTTAAATAGAAGAATTGCATGCTCGAAAAATATTGAACAAGCCATCTTGATAGACAGTATGAAGGAGATTAAAGAGTATTTTGCCATGAGTGTGGGTAAATAAAAATTTTCTGCAGCATGCAGCAAGACAGAAAGGAGCATGTCTGCATCTGAAGGTCCTCAGAACATTTGTTATAGGGCTAAACCTAAATTAATAAAGAGAAAAAAAAATCAAGCTACCCACACTGAAAAACTCAACTTCATGTGCATTTGTTCCCTTATTATAAACTATAGCTTTCAAATTGACTTAATGAAGAATTTTCATCATTTAGTCAGCCATACAATGCACAAGAACTTCACTACAAGATGAATGCTCATGCAACTAAATTTGCTACTGTAGGCTGAATAAAGTTTAAATGCCTGCAGGAAATAATATTTCAATAAATTATGCTTACACATAACCTATTATACTATAAAGTAAATTAATACATTAATATCTTGATAGCTAGTGTATTCAATCCACTATAGTTCCTACATTCAACTTTCCACACAACCATTGCACAATTCTTTACCCTGACAGGAGGAAACTGATCAAAAGACTCCAGTATGTTTGCTCTGAACTGAGCACTGATTTCATTCAGATACTGTCTCACCTGTTTGTTTTCTATTCTATGTTGATCATAAACAGGTCTTAATATTACATTTCCACAGCTTTTATTGCAGCAGAGAGCAAGAGAATTTGCATTTGTTTATCTCTACTCAGGTGGCTTTATGAAAATACTAAATGTCATGAATTTTTTTTATCAGAGTTTAATTTAGAATGGTTTTATTTTATAGGTTACTAATATTCAAAATTGTCCTTATACCTTTTATTTAATCAAAGAATCATATAATGATCTGAACTGGAAGGGATGTTAAAGATCATCTAGTTCTAAACACCCCTGCCATAGACAAATACACTATTTCACTAGACCAGGTTGCTCCATCCATTCTGGTCTTAAGCTCTTCTAGGGATGAAGCATCCACAACTTCTCTAGACAACGTGTTCCAGTGCCTCATTGCCTCCACAGTAAAGAATTTTTGGTAGTCTCTAACCTAAACCTTCTCTCTCTCTGTGTGAATCCATTCTTCAAAATACTGTCACTCCATGCTCTTGTAAAAAGTCCCTCTCCATTTTCCTTGTAGGCCCCCTTTAGGTACTGGAAAGTTTCAGTTGGTGACCCCAAAGCCTTCTCTTCTTCAGACTGAAAAATCTCAATTCTTCCAGCCTTTTCTCTTTGGAGAGGTGCTCCATCCATCTACAGAATCACAGAATGGTCTGAGTTGCAAGGTACCCAGAAAGATCCTCAAGTCCAACTCTTTAGTGAATGGCCCATACATGGCAAGCAACCTTGGCATTATTAACACCAGGTTCTGTTCTAATCTAATCTAATCTAATCTAATCTAATCTAATCTAATCTAATCTAATCTAATCTAATCTAATCTATTTGACATCCCTTCTCTGGTCTTGCTCCAACAGGTCAATACTCTTCCCCTGCTGGGAACTCCAGAGCTGAATGCAGCGCTCCAGATGGTGTCTCACCAGAACAAAGAAGAGAGGCAGAATCACCTCCCTCATCCTGCTGGCCATGCTGCTTTTGATCCTGCCCAGGAGTGCACACTGACTAGTCATGTCCAGCCTCTCATCTACCAGCACCTCCAAATCCTTCTCAGCAGGATCCTACCCTTGATCTGTTCATCCACCAGCCTGTATTGATACCTGATGTTGTCCTGATCCAGCTGCAACACCTTGCATTTGGTCATGTTAAGACCAAGTTAAGGCACATGAGATTCCCAAGAGCCCGCTTCTCAAGCTTGTCCAGGTCCCTCTGGCTGGTATCCTGTCCTTCAGGCATGTCCACCACACCACTCAGCTTGGAGTCATCTGAAATATGCTGATGGTGCACTCAATGCCTTCACCTATGTCTGTCGCCCTGATCTTTTTCAGCCTTCTGATGTTTTTGTTTTTGTAGTGGAGTTTCTCACAGATTGTCAGGTAAACAAAGTGATTATTTACATTCCTCTCTGGAGGAGGGACAACTGATGTACTTCTAGTTTGACCGGTGGGGTTGGAGAGGTGTCAACCTTGTTTGTCCAATCCGTGGTCATTGTCCAAAATCTATATAAATCAAGGTTGAAAAATAAACCACCCTTTTTTCGCCCTGACGACCTGACTATGTGAGTGTTGTTCTTTTTGTGTCCTCAAGTGACATATGTCATTAATATACATATTAAATAACACTGCTCCCTTTATGGGCCTCAAAGGACATCATATGTTGCTCTTATCCATTGGGATTCTGACCCATTGGCCACCACCCTGTGGATACTCCTGTCCAGCCACTTTCTTATCCATATAACAGCCAACCAATGGTATTTATTCATTTCTTTGCAGAAGCTTGAATGCAGAATTTTCATACTTGTTCTGAACTCTTCTTTATTATTTCCATATTTCCAGAAAAATGTGTATTGTGCATAAATCTAAATGCATTTGTTCAAGTCCCTATGAAGTCAGATTTTACTTATGACCCAACTCAAAAAAGTGTATTGAATACTATCGGGATAATGTGATAAGCTTGGGGGTTTTTTTAATGCAATTTTTGATTAATAAATTTACCAGTGTTCAACCTGATCTGCTATGACTAGTTAAAAAATCAAGGTTGTTAAATTTTGGATTACAGATCTAAGGAGGAAAGGTTCTCTTGTAACATTGTTCCACTTTTACTTTAGTTCCAAGTGGAATTTGAAATATTTGAATTGCTCAGCAATGAAGCAGAGTAAAGAAAGAAAGAAAGAAACCATTTTTTTCAATTCAGGAAAGTTTCTAAGATTGCCTACACTCCAATGTCTGCTCTCACATCTCTTGTGCTTAACCATTTCAGTGTATAAGCTTGGTATTTGGAGACTCAACCTACATGATTAAAATTCTTTTGTTATGTTGCCTGATGAACTTGAATAAGTAAGGAAGTGCAGGAAATCTCTGACAGGGGTAACTGCATTCATGAGTAAATGGCCATGTGAAAGATATAAAATCTGATAGCTCTTCATCTTCTCTGCTGGATTTCTTCTCTCTTCCCTTTTTTCTGTCTCCTATCAACTGCTCCAAAGAAAATCACATCTTGCTAATAGCCACATAGGAAAGAGGAGAGTGTAGTTGGAGTTTCTTCATTAACATAACCAGTGTAGTAACTCTGAGCAGCCACTCTCCTCCAGATCAGGCAATATCCCTCATGCCTATGACCCAAGATACTTCTCTGCAGATGCATGCAAGTTATTTCTGGTCCTAGAGAAAATGGTAGTATTGTACTTGGTTTTATATGCTGAAGTTAATTCAGAGATGCCTTTATGGGTCTGAATTACGCTATATAAAAACATCCTTCATTTTCAGTCAAAAATATTACAGAGCCTATTGGTTTACTGACACCTAAGTTTGGGAAAGAAAAGATATGCAGCAGAGGACTGGAAACATTGACAAAAAAAATTCCTTTTAATCAATGAGCCACTTTTGTTTAGACAATGGCTCTGTTGGGTTTTTCAGGCCAGATGAAGAAATACTAGAACATCATAAGAAGCCTATTTTCCTGGACTTTCCATTAAAATATAACCAGGAAAAAAAAAGAGAGAGAGAGAGAGAGAGAGAGAGAGAAAGAGGGGGGAGGAAGACAGTGAAAATAGCCTTTGAGATTAGAAATAGCCTATCTTCTGCCTGTTCTTCATGAGTCTCTACTTTCACACTTTAGAATTTCAGTAGGAAAGGAAAAAATATATTCATGAAAATCACTTCTTTGATCTGTGTCTGAAAGAAAAGTTCTCATCCTGCTTAATGCTGGGGATGGTTGTGAATTTAACCCTTTAATTTCTAGGAGAAACTCTGGTATACTTTAGAAAATGAGAAATCAATACCTGTAACTTAGTTGAGTCTCAACACTTCCCCATTTAATGTCAAAGGATAGTGCTTAATATTTTTAATCATGCACAGCCACTAACTGCTGTTCTGTAAGGTATCATGGTGATATTTTTCAAAAAATCCCCTTATTTACTCATTCTTTATAGAACATAACATGAATGAGATTTTAGGACTAATGATTTACAGATATAAGTTGGCAAAAAAACCAAAGCAAAACAAAAACCCGAACCAGAAACAATAATTTTGAAACTCAATAAAATTAACTGGAAGTGCTGGACACAGCCGTCTATCATGTAAAGATCTTGATGCAGATCCCTATACTAGAAAGTATTTCAGTAGGTTTTCAGTAGTATTTCATTATTTCACTAAATAGAAAAGAATAAAATGTTATTAGATCTGTTCTCACTTGCCAGCGTTAATGGAGAACTAATAAATCTTCTTTTTTGAAATCTTCAGATCAGTTCATCTTTAAGTTATACCTGACTTTGAAATACTTCCACTTTTTTTTTTTTTATAATCAACAATATCTTCCAGAACTGAGCTAAAATTAGAGAGCAGAGGAGGACAGGAGCCAGCATGATTTCCTGATCCAAGGCTTCCCTGATTCCAGTTACTGTTTATTTTGGGAAAATGAAGGTAGACAGGTGTATAGCATGAAGGTGCCCTGGTGCTGACCTCAGCGGGAGCTGCAGGGAGTGTCTGTGAGGAGAGGCTGGGGCTGCCCCATGCAGGACACAGATGGTTCCAGCTGGCTCCATTCCACCCATCACAGGGCACGGCTGAGGTGGGAGGGGGAAAAAAACCTCAGGGGAAATGTATTTAAGGAGGGAAAAAAACCTGGAGTTTTGTGTGAGAGAGAGGGGAATGAGAAACTGTGATAGCAACAGTTCTACAGACTCCAAGGTCATTAAAGAAGGAGGGGATTGAGGTGCTTCAGCAGCTGGAGCAGAGATTGCCCTGAAACCTCTGGAGAAGACCATGGTGAAACAGTTTATTCCCCTGCAGCTCATGGAGGTCTGTGTGGAGCAGATATTCACCTACAGCTATGGAAGACTGCTCTTTGAAGCAGGTGGATGTGCCCTGAAGGAAGCTGATGACCATGAAGAAGAGCACACATTGGAGCAGGGGAAAGGTGTGAGAGGAGCAGTGATCAGCTGCTATGGGCTGATCACAACACCTCCTTCCATCTCCCTGCACAACTCAGGGCAGAGGAAGTAGAGGAGTCAAGTGTGAAGGAGTGAAGTTGAGGCTGGGATGTTTCTCACCATCCCACTGTACTTTTAATTGGTAACAAATCAAAATAATCTTCCCATAGTCAAGTCTGTTTTGCGCATGATGGCAATTGTGAGTGATTTTCCTGTCATTATCTTGACCTGTAAAGACTTTCCATCTTTTTTTCCCCCTGTTCAGCTGAAAGGGGGAGTGAGAGAGTGGCTATGTGACAATCAGGCAGTCATCTCAACTCACCTTGAGAAATGGCTTAGCATATCTGAGTTTACAAAAATGTTCATGATATTTTGTCAGAAGTCTTTCTTACATAACTGTATATATTTCCACTCAAAATAGCCAACAACTTTTGGCAATGCATTTATTTTTTTTTCTCTAGGAAACAAAAGGTAATTTTTAACAATCTCTGTTTATTTTATTTAAATAAAAAATAATATTTATTTTTAATGTATTATGCTAGGTAATTCCTACACGCTCCTCTTTTATGTAATATTGAAGGTATATTTTGGCAGGGACTTCAACAAAGGCTTCTTTCATAATGTGAATGCAGGCAAGAGTTATTCCTTTTTTTTTTGATCTCACCTTTTGGAGTCTTCTACCTTTAACTGTATTATGAAATTTTAATCAGACCAGTGGGACAGTGCCATATGAACTGACTTTGTAGTTTAGCAAGACTCTAGCACTTGCTAACGACATTAAAGATAAGGGCCCAGCATCCTCTCCCCTTTATGTCTTATAGCTTCACACGGAGGACTGAAAAAAATCCAACTATAGTATCATGAGAGAAATGACGTTTTAGCATATTTCGGCTGAAGTGTTGTTAATGGTGTGGGGAGAATTGATTGTGATAATTTCACATGTTAAGCAAGTACCTATACAGTGTTGCTGGGCATACAGGTGGCTGTCATTTCAATAACTTCATCTTTGTCCTGAATTGTGTCTATGAAGTGAAATTTTGGAACAGTCAGCCTGATAAAAATTGAAAGAAAAATACAGTGTCATGAAACACTGATGAGAAATACAGACAAAGAAGAATGAACTTGATTTCAAAAGATAGTTAGCTATCTATGGATGCAGACAAGCAACCAGTGACATTTTTACTATGTCATTGACCTTTCATTAGCCTTACTGCTCTTGAAAGAAAGGCTTTGAGTTATTGAAAATCATACTTATGTGCCCATTTAGGCAACAAAATATTGAAGTCTGGGCAGAGGCTGTAATTGTGGAAACAGCGTGATCTCTGGTTGCACATCATTAGTAAACAGACTGCACAGTAGTTAATTAAATCAGAGTTGAGTGTCCAGACTTATTTGTTTGTGTGCAAATCACAGAAGCTACAATGTATATGGAAAGAATAGTGCACTTCTTAGTCAGGCTTCTTGATGGTAAATAATATACCAAAACTGCAAAACATTTCCCTCAAACTACACCTCTAGATCATCTCTAAAGTTTTTAATAATTCTTGTGGGAGAACAAAAAAGAAGGTTAAAAGAAGTGTTAAAAGCTACAATCTTGTTCATTAATTAGTGCAAAATATTTTGATTTCCTGTTAAAACACATTTTTCAATGTGTTGAAATGTGTCCGGTTTTGAATCTAGGAATTTGGTATTGTAGTTTTAATCACTCATTAATAGAGCCAGATTATAAGGCTTAGGAAAATGAGTAACAGGGTTAAAAGAAGAAAAAGCAAAAATTGGAAGTGTTTTGAATGCAACTCTATACTCTGTTAAAGATATTAATGTTTTAAGTTTCTGAAAATCCACTAACCACAGATTTTGTCTATGCTTATGGGAGCGATAAGAAAATAAAGGAGAAAAAGAGAAAGACAAAGAAAAATATTATCCTATGAGGAACTTTGTCTTAAATAGCTGTAAGAGCTTTTTTTCTCTTATTTCATGTGATATATCAGTTTGTTAGTTTACAACACTGAAAGGTATATAAATGAAGTCAATAGTTACTATCAGTAAAGATTTCTGTCTACAAACCAACAGCTTCACTCTCAGCAAGAACATACAATCATTCAATGAAAGATTTTTAACAGGTATCCCATTATTTATATAACAAAGAAGCTTCATAAGTATTACATATATTTTGATTATTCAATAATCTGTAGCAAATACTAGATAGGTGTTGAAAGAGAAGCTATCAAAGACATAAAATCAGATGTAGTTCGTGCCTACAATCGCCTGTTACCTAATGCCCTTAAAGCTCTTATCAGATACTTATCTAATTTTCCTCTTAGTTTATAACTTTTTTCAGCAGGTAATGCACACAAGAATAAGAATCCAAGGCCTCCCATAGAAACTGGTTCTCAGCAGAACTGAGAAAATTAAGACACTCATATTACAACGCTTGATATTTAGAGATTTAATTAATTCAGTTCAACACAGTGTTTAGTTTTTGTGACTCCAGTGCAGAAAAAAAATAGTCCAACTTCTCTATTACAATTCAAATTTGCCACAAATAGTGTTCTGTTCACAGTATGCCACATTTTCTCTGGAGATATTTAAAATTCTTGTTTTGTTTAAGGACTTTATTGAGATCAGGATATATTCACCATCACTGCACTGCCTGTATTTTATGGGGTTTTATTCTAGTCAGTTCATGCTGCAAGGGAATGAAAACTATCAATGTGGTTTCAAATTTTTTTTTCCCAGCAAGAAACCTTAGATTTTCAATGGTATTTTATTTGGTAGCAGAAGATTAAAAAAGTGATGAACAGTAGGTTTTCCATGGCACTCAGTGTCATAGCTGAAATGACTTTGTCAGGCTAGCAGCTTGTATTGGTAGTATTCTTTTTCATGGGCCATGTTTTGACAGATAATATTCCACAATACAGTAAAAAACTGCAACTCCTGTCAAATTTAGATTTATTTCTTGCACTAAGAACTCATGGTTTTTATACAAGTAGAACACATAGGAATTTCTAGCATTGGCTTTTTTATGTGTTACTTTGTTTTTTTCATTATGTTTGACATCGTGAGACAGATGATTGCTATTGGTGGCCAGCGACATTCTTAGGAGAGAAAAACTTCAGTGAAATATAAAATATGCAACAAGTTCATAGAAACTTGAAATGAACTTGCCTATGTTGGTAAATTATCACAGAGATAATTTACTATCTCCAGCCAACTGCAGAATATACACAATATATCTGCGGAAAACTTTCAGAACAATGAAGATTCTTCTTCACTATTACAGACCTTAACTGAAAAACAAAAACCAGCACATAATTTAAAACATTTGAGATGATTTGTTACGGATAATTTCATGACGCAAAATTGCAGCATGGTTTGAATAAAATTTTGCTTTATGCCTACATGCATATTTCTTTCTCTTTTTTGGGGTGATATGCTAACAATTTTAATGTAATTTTGAATTAGGATGTAAAATTAAGTACAGGTTTGTACTCAATATGTGTGATCTTTAATGGTAAATATAATTTGTTTCCTATGGAGCCAGCAAAGTACTTTTAGTCAAAAAAACCCAAACAGTATTCAGAGGGGAAGTTATTCGAAGAATACTCAACAAATTAGAGAAGTGGATAGAAAGAAAAACCATTAAGTTCAGGAAAAGGAAATTATCCGTCTTGCACTTGGGATAGAATAAGACAGCAAAAGGAGAAAGTGGTAATTGAAAAGAGCAGAAAGAAGATTTACAGCAAAGGACAGTTTGCTGGTGGGCATCCTCTTGATCATGAGTCACCAGTGCATGCAGGGGTGAAGATAAAACATGTGTGGTCTGCAAAAATAAGAACTAAGCTGACAGATAGAATGATGGGGTTACTCAAATCTGTCAAGTATATATGAGACCAAATCTACAGTTCTATGTCTAGTTTGGGGCCTTGAAGTGATAGAAAAAAAATAGGAGGACTGGAGAAAGTTCCAAGGATTGCTGCCAAGATGAATGGCAGGCTGGAGTTCAGAGGAATGAGGTGAGGCAGTGAGGCTACAGAACTATTCGTTCAGCCTGAACAAGGTGATCAGGAAGGAAGAAATTTCCACGTTCAATTATCTAATCACAGAATCTGTGGATAGTCTAAGTTGAAATGGACTTTAAAGACTATCTTGTTCCCAGCCCCCTGCTTTGGGTAGGCACATCTTTCATTAGACCAGGTTGCTGAGAACTCCATTCAACCTGACCATAAACACTTCCAAGGATGGAGCGTCCACAGCTTCTCTGGGCTTATTCCAGTGTCTCATTGCCTCCACAGTAAAGAATTTTTGGTAGTCTCTAACCTAAACCTTCTCTCTCTCAGTGTGAATCCATTCTTCCAAATACTGTCACTCCATGCTCTTATAAAAAGTCCCTCTCCATTTTCCTTGTAGACCCCCACCAGGTACTGGAAAGTTTCAGTTGGTGATCCCAAAGCCTTCTCTTCTTCAGACTGAAAAATCCCAATTCTTCCAGCCTTTCCTCTTTGGAGAGGTGCTCCATCCCTCTGATCATCTTTGTGGCCCTCCTCTGGACTTGCACAAACAGGTCTATGTCTTTCTTGTATTGAGAACCCCAGATTTGGACGCAATACTCTAGGTGGGGGCTCACCAGAGAATGACTGCATGTGGAGGAAACAGACTTAGGCTTTTTGAAGGTGAATAGTGTGAGGAATAGAGACAGTGCAGAGTAGTTTCATTAAGAAAAAAATCTAATTAGAGTTGAAGAAAAACATTTTCAGCAGGGATGTGAAGCAAGCATGGGAGCAGTTTTCAGAGAGAAACTGAATTTTCTGTCTCTAGAGATGTATGAAACTAAACTGGCCTTGAACAAAATGCTATTACTTCAAATTTAATCTTGCTTTATGCAAGACATTGCACTAGGTGACTTTTAACTTGCATCCTACAGAGTCTGCAATATCTAGACAGGGCTGTCAAGGTTTGGTAAAGGTTTGGTCTTTGCTGAAACATTTTTTCACTAGTATCTTACACAGGCTCTTCTAGCATCTTTAAAATAGTGTTGGAGGTCTTTGTACATCTATATGAAGATGCAAACACAATTAAGTGATGTATTTTATTGATAATATGTACACTGAAGCAACATGAAATTCAAACCAGAATAAATATTGCAATCATAATTTGGAAAATATTTTAATTTTACCTTTTGATCTGTGCTCAGTGTTCTATTCAATCCAGACTGTATTGAAACACCTGACCTTCATCTATCTTTACATACTTACAGAAGAAAAGAAAAAATAATCAATTTACAGTAGATGTTTTACCTGTTAAAGCATCAGTGGTGGTCACAGATTTCTGGAGTTCAGGGCTCCCTAATGCATAAGGCAGTGGGCACTGCTACAGTAACCAGGAATGTTTTGGATTTTTGGTTTGTCATGTACCTAACAACATGAAGAACCGCACGTGAAAAAATAAAACAATTTTTTTAGTGATAGTACTGAAAGTCATCCAGAAAAAGACCTTCAGATTTGAAACTATATTCCTGCTTGATTTAAATACTTATGATCTGGGGAAGATATGTAGTGGATGAAATTATTTGAAGGCATGTTCTTACACTCAAAGTCATGTTATAGGCCATATTAATAATGCAGTTAAATTGTGAGGGTTGTTTTTTAATGTCTTCCTAGTATCTATGCATTTTCTTTGATGTTATGATTATTTTTGCAACGTCCCTCTGGGTCTTAGGGTTGATGCTTCAGTCCTTTTCAAGAGATGTGGGAGACAGGGGGTTACAGTTTCTTGTCAGTACGTGCAGGTGTCTGCCAAGAGAAGTGACATTGATGTTTTCTTTCTCCTCAGGCATGGGGTCTGGCTGGTGCTATATTTATGGGTTTCCCTGTCACATTCCACTTAGTTCTCCTGTGCTGCCAGCTGCCACCTGGCAGGGGCCTCTATTGTCCCAAAGGGACTCTAGACACACAAAGAGCTGTGTTTTTTCAGACAGTGACTGCAGTGGAGAGGGGTGTCACCTCTCTGTTAACCTCGGAGCTGAAGCTGGAACAGGGGAAGCAAAAGTAACTGGTTCTGGTGCAGGGCACAAAACAATGACACCCAGCTCAGTTTGGGCTTTTTCAGCTTCTCTGCTTGCTGAGACGATATATGAATTTGATATCTGCTGGATACCTCAAGAAGCACATGCTTGGCTTTAATACCATGCAAAAATATTACCTGAAAGATGAAATAAAAAATTTCTTATATCAGTGAGCTAGGCAAATTAGTAAGAAGTCTGGAATACAGGATTATAAATACACAGTGATGTTGACAAGTTAAAGAAATAGTTTGAAATAAACTACCAAAGAGAGAAGTACAAAATATTTCATCTGGGTTGGAATGCTAATCAATGTATATATTCAAAATGATAAAAAGTGGGCTAAATCAAATTTCACTTCAGAATGTGACTAAAGAATTGCAGTACGTCACAAAAGGTGTTATCCCAAAGAATAAGGCATGAATAGCCTCAGGTGTTTGTCTGTTCTATCTCTGATTCATTACAAAGAATATTTTGTGTCCAGTATTCTTGACCAATGTTTGTCGAGTTTGTTCTCAAGGACTTTGAGAAGTAAAGGTTGCCTAAAGTCTCCAGGGAATCTACTCTTAGTCTTTGTTCTGCTTTTTATGGCAGCTTATCTAATGTTTGAAGGGTTTTTTTACAGCAATATAATCTCATTTTTTCCTTTTGTACTGTGTTCATAGGGAATGCAGTTTTGTTTTTATTTTGCAACCTTTTATGAACATATAGACAAATCATACCTTTTCTCTTTAGGTATGAGGCCCATAGCTATGAGATATGTGGTGAAGGGATTACTGTGACAGACTGCTAAAGGGTGTTATAGGCTGCTGACAGGGATAATAGGTTATCAAGCAGAGGATGACTCCTACTGCTGCAATCAGCCCTGAGGTAGGGGGAGTGATACTGAGGTGCCAGATGCCTGACCCAGTCTTAGTGATCTCGCCCTTTAGTTACAAAGACAGATATTAACTCAAAAGCCTTTAACTTTACATATAAAGTAGCTGCCTTTCCCTCTTCCCCTCCCTCTCTTTATGAAGGCAGCAACAGGTTATTTGTCTACTGTCCTGCCTCTACTTCTCCCAAAATATAATTTTGTCCTCTGCAATACTCCATGGAAGAATTCAGGGACACATCTTTAATAAGATTTTCACCTCTGGCTGCATCGAGTGATACCCAGGTGAAGTTAAGCTTGATTGATGATAAAATTAGCCTGACTGAATTACTACATTTATGAATAGCAATTCTGAATTTGTAACTGTGTAGTTTCAACAAACCATGAATCTGTGATTGTGAAAGTTCTTGTTGAACATGTTCAGTCTTACAATGCCAAAATGGCTAGACCCAGAAATTAAGCCCAGATACACCTGATATCTCAAGAGTCAGAGACAGTTAATAATAGCCCAGGGAGTTACAAGGAAAATGAAGTGGATTCTGAAACAGGGTCTTTCCTTATCAGTAAATTGAAAAACAAGCCTCACAGTCTCAAAGATGGGGAATGATGCATTATTTTGCTTAGTTTGTTTAGACCTACAGTTTTACAGCAGAGCTTCAGTGGGATGTGCTACTGGTAGTGGACAGATCTCAAAGACATTTGGCAGAGACGAGAAATTAACAAAGCCAGCTCAGAAACAGTGCTGAAATCAGTCCAAACTAGGTAAAGAGTAATTTCGGCAGGAGGAGATTTCAACACACAACCCACTAACTCAAGAAACCATCCAGCTCAAAAGAAGAGAAAGGCTGAATATGTGGGCCAGTTAGCATGGGAAGCAAGAGAATCATTTAACCAATAGAAGGTAGAATATCTATTAAGATGAGAACTACATAACTTGTAGCAAATGAACCATAATTATTTTCTATATTGAAATGTATATATAGTGTAAATTTTTGAGAATCAGTGTGGTGTCCTGGCTTACTGGATTTGCTACCTAGCACCCATCTTCTCACAGTATAAAATAAACAAAGAGCCCTGCTCCCTGTGTGAGATTGGTTTATTGCACACTGGGTGACGAATCCCGTTTTTAGGCACAACACACTCAGCCCCTCTAATCTCCGAGATCCAGCTAGAAAGCAAGGGTGTTTATATCCTTCCAAATTTCTATACTCTGTACTTGCAAGTCTTTTCTGCAAGCTGGCAAATAAGCTATTTTGGTCTTTCTGGGCTACTAAAGATGCTGTATGATGCTGTCTAACAGTTTGAGCTGCTTCAGATAATCATTACAAAAGCAGTCTTGATCATGAGATCATTGGTTTCCTACGAGGAATCTAGGGGCTAATAAAGTTAGCATTACTCAAGTTATGCTATAACTTGACTATTGGAACATCCCAGGCTGGTTTTGCAATGTACTCCCATAGAGACTTTTCCAACACCCATCTGCAAGCTCATATTTTGGAATGCTGTCCATGGATTTGCGAAGTAAATGGTACATACCTTTACTGTGGAATGGTATGATATCTACCTGACTGGAGGTAAACTGGTGTTACAATAAAGTGTTGTATAATTCTGGGCATAGCCAAAAAATCCAAATTGCTCTGTCAACAGATCAGATCACAGATATGAATACTGTACCTCCATAACCTCTAATGTTAAATTAATATCACCAATCCAAGCTTTCTTCGAGATGGTTCAACTTCTCTGCATCCAGGAAATTTCCAGCCACAGTTTTATGGCTGGCAGGGGTCAGGTACTGTTCCCAATAGACAATCTGGATATAATATCCTTGGTATGAAACTTTAGAAATTAAATAGTGTGGATATTTAGACGGCTTAATTCAGGGTCATGGAATAAACTCTGGTTCTTATTTGACTTTTTATAATGCAGTTCTGCCCTTTTACCCTGCCCATATCTGGACATCACACTTCAAAACATATGTTGTATTAGTTAGAGCAGAAAATTATGTTCTAGAAAATATGTCCTAAACAAAATCTTGAAGGAGCTAGTATTATATGACAGTAAGTAGAAAAGATTTCAGAAGCATACAATAATAGCATTCTATGAAAGATTGTAGCAAAGAAGCAAATAAATAATTACGCTCTACACTATGAACAAGACAAGAAATAACTGGCCTTTTTTGTAGGAAAGATTAAGCCTGAGCATAAATAAAGGCTTCCTGATGGGGAGAGAGCTCACTACCCAAGTGAGTCACTTAGGCAGTCTATGTAAATAGGATAGCTAAAGAATTTCAGATATATGTTGCCCTGCATTTTCTCGCTTTCAAGTGTTTGAGTCTTTGCAGCCTGATTCTCACACTGCTTTAATGTAAACTACATGTATTTTTAGAAATTATCTATGTGTTTTGCATAGTTGTTCTCTGAGAGGACAACTTGACTGATGGTCAGAGTGACCAGTGGACTCATGAGGTTGTAACCTTCTTGGGCCAATCCTGGCCTTCTGTAAAAAGTGTATATAAGTAATGGAGTCAGAAAAACAAAGAAGCTTTCCATGTTTGATCCTGCTGCTGCCTGCTTGTCCTCTGTGATGGTCCACACCCACATCGCAATGTGTGGCCCTTCTAAGTGAGGGGTAAGAGATATACATTAGAAAAAAAAATATTTTGTTCAATTTAAGCAGAATTAAAATAGAAAATCCTGTGTTGGAGGAGACTCACTAAGGATCATCGAGTCCAATTGCTGACTGTACATAAAGGCAACATAAAAGTTCAGGTATATGTATAAGAATATTGTCTTAATACTTGATGAATATGGAGAGGTCATAACCACTTCCCTAGGGAACTCCTTCCAGTGCTTGATCATCCCCTCAGCAAAGAACTTTTCCTAATATCCAATCTGAATTTCCCCTGAGGCAGCTTTACACCATTTCCGTGTGTTCTATGATAAAAAACTAGAGAGAAGAGATAGATGCAAAATCGCAGAATATTCTGGTTTGGAAGAGACTAACAAGGATCACTGAGTTGAACTCTTAAGTAAATGACCCACAGAGGGTTCAAGCCCATAAATTTGGCATTATTAACACCCCCTTCTCTGTCCTGTCTTATAGGAAAGTTGTAGACAGCAATGAGGTCACTCCCCAGAAACTGAGCAAAGAATATCCTTAGACACTTCTTGTAAGTCATGCCTCTAGTACTTTCACTATTTCAGTTGTCCTTCTTTGGATGCATCCTAATATTTTTATGTTCCTCTTATATTGTGGAGTTCAAACACTTCACATTACTTGAGGTCAGACTGCACCACTACCAAGTCTAGTGAGGCAGTCACTTCCTTTGACTAGTGATCTGTGCTGGGCTAGTGCTCACAGTACCAAGGACACTGCCAGTACTTTTAGCTGCCAAGGCACACCATTGTTTCATTTTGAACTTACTTGAACCTTATTTGACATAGCAGATGGAGAAGGTCCCCCTTTATTGCTTCTTCTAGCTTTGTTTTCTATGGTACTACTACCACACCTGTAAGTGATACCAGGGATGATGGTGTCATAACCCACTGATAAGGGACATGATATTTGTTGTGAATTCTCCTCAGGCTGAAAATTACACCATACCTCATGTCAGGGAAGGTTTGTGCTTTTATTGTATATTTGCCTTCACTTTGGCAATCAGCCAACTATTTAGACTCAAAAGGTGTTGGCTAATGACCTCAAATTTTATTTCTTGAAAGTGGTGGCTGACAAGCTCTTATTTTTTTATCCCTCTTAAATAGTGTACACTTTAATATACTCTCCGCTCCCACGATAATTATCTATGTGTTTCTGGGTCTAGAGGTGCTGGGTCTAAAGGTGCTGGCTTAAAAGTCACAACACACCTCCTCAAGCTCCCCGCTCCCACAACATACCCCAGTACGGAGTTTGGGGTAGAATACGACAGACATGATTTGCCCAGACAAAGCAAAGCAGGAGAGAAATAAAGGTGGTAAAGAGAGAAAGAGGACAGATGATGCGGTGCTGAAATCCCCCTAGCTCCCCAGGGCACCATGCCGAGTGTGGGATACACCCCAAATCTTGGATTAGGTAATGAAAAATGCGTATTCTATTTCATCTGTTGAAAGACATTGGGGAGATGTTTTTTCTTCATCTCTTGTAACTACAGGGGCAAGGGGGCGGGTGCCTTCTGATAATGGGCCAGCTGTTAAAACTGGGTGGGGCAGTGTTCCTTATCTTTTTCACCACCCATCCTCTCTCCAGGGGGATATCTTCTGTTAATGGGCCATCAAGGCTCACCAATGATATGACACATTACATCATCTCATTGTAAGATGCCCCACCCAGGGGGGAAACCAACCAGTTCCTACCTAGATAAAAACTGAGACATAGGAACATCAGGTGTCCAGTGTTTCCACTGGAATCTTGGAGGGAGACCAGATGCATCTTGCCATTACTGGACCCTTTTTTTCTACAAGGACCATCTCTACTCCAACAGAACCACATCTGCCACTCCAGGAAGACTTACTTTTGGACTGCTTCCAACACTCTGACCAATAAGGTGTCAGGTTGTATTTCTGACACTATCAGGGTTTCTATGATTTTTGTTCATTTGTTTGCTTGTCTGTATTCTTAATATTCCTAGTAAAGAACTGATATTCCTATTCCCAAATCTTTGCCTGAAAAGCCTTTAATTTCAAATTTATAATAATTTGGAAAAGGGGGAGGGAGTAGTTTACATTTCATATTCCAAGGGAAACTCCAAATTTCCCTGCCAGACACCTGTCTTCCCAAACCAAGACACTCCAGAAGCAGGATGATCTGAGGTCCGGCACAAGCTGGTGGTCAGGCGCATGGTGGAGGTAAGGATGAGAGGGAGGTCTTTTGTTTGAGTTCCAAGGAAAGCTTTATTCCATGGAGGGTCCAGGGACAAAAGACAAGGAACTGGGGAGTGCAAGAGCTTACAAACAGGGGAGGTTCAAGGGGAGGGTACAAATTTTCAACCTACAGGGAGAGAACAAGGGAGGATCACCAGGCAGGGACAACAACACAGAACCAATGGGGAAACTTATAGGGAGGGAAACAGTGTAAACTATCCAATGGATCCTCAAACATTAGGGGATTTCCAGGCAGGGGGTTGGGACAAAAGAGGATTGACAGGGAATATTCGGGAACAAGGGGCAGGGGTAGGGCAAGACAGACAGCTGGGATAGGAGGGTACAGCTTAGGCTGAGCCATTAACATAGGGGATAAGAGAACAAACCATTAAAGAGAAAACACACCACAATAGACAAAGAACATCACTCCTTAGATCCCACATTTGTCCTGCCATGTGGATGGTCCAGCTCTGGATTAGTAAAACAAAGAAAGTGAAAGAGAGGCAAAAGAGACAGAGAGGGACCAATTTGCTTAATTTATTAAAGTTAACCTGCTGCATGACTCTTATGTAAGCAAGACTTTTTGGGCCATTTCATTCATGCATTTTCAGCCAGCTCTTTTGAGCTCTCCTCCAGGAAGTGAGTCTGAGGTGGGGCACGACTGAGCAGAAGTCTCCAGCTGAAAGAGGAAGTTCGCTCAAAACAACATTGCTCCACCTTTGTGGGAACATCTCTTCTACATTTGAGACAAAAAATTCTTATACCTGTTCTCCATAGACACCAACCTCTGAGTTGAGCCTATGCATTGTATGAGAGATTACTGGTTGGATGGAGCTAAAATGGTGCTGAGGATCATCCTAACAATTTGGTGCTATGCTGTTTCAACACTCCAGATTGTGCTCTGGATCCGATAGTATGCCTAGTGAAGATTTAGGCCTGCATGGAAGGATCAGGTTATATCTGTGTGATAAACCAGTCTTACAGTAGAAATTAAAATACAAAACCAAAGGATTTGTGAGATTATAGGTAGGAAAATATTTAACAAATGTTTAGAGCCAAGAGAGAAGGTATGGAGGACTGACAAACCTGTAATTAATATTGCTGAGACTGGAACAAGGAGACACATGGTAATCCAGCATGCTATGCAAGGTTCAAGTCAGGAGAGAACCTGAAAACCCGGAACAGAACCCTAAAGTATAAGTAAGTCAAAGACTATTAGGGAAAATTTTCAAGTATTTTTGAGAGAAAAATATTTCTTATATTGCTATGTAGGTGGCAGTCTAGGCTAGTGGTTTTTAAAATTGCAAAGAGTAGCTTGTTTTTTATGTAGGTCTACATTAAAAAAATGCTTTAAATCATTCCTTGACACCTTTTTTTTTTCTTTTTCTTTTTCTTTTTTTTTGTTTTCTTTTTCCCCAGAATGGAGAACAGCCTGTCTCTCTGGCACTAAACTAAAAAAAATTGGAAAAGTGGATTTTTCCCAACTTCCTGAAAAACTAAATTTACACCCCCATTTTAAGGCAATGACTAATTCTGAGGGAAGCAAGGCAGTCTTAACCTATTTAAAGTTTACATTGGAGAAATGAAAAATTCTTTAATTAAAAATAAAACGGTGTTTTTAACATTCAGAACAAGTATATAAATCTTTCTTTGTCTAAAAGGTTTTAACTGACTTAGTGAAGTCACTGAAGCTACTTATAAATGATGTATGAAATGAAAGCTCACTGTCCAAAGCACAGAGAGAATACAGACACCACTTTTCAATCACTGCTTCCCTAAGCTTTATAATTTACTATACTGTAGGGGGGTGAGTTTTTGTTTATTTATTTTTTCTCTATTCTGAAAAGGAGTCACAAAACAACACTGAGAAAAGTGAAAAAAATATACAAGGAAAGCTAATTTTAAAGACTGCTTGAATTTGGGTTCTTACATAATTTTCCCATTATTTTTCTGAGGAGCTAGATCTGTTTAAAACCATTTCTTAGATTTTTTTTTTACTAAGAGAAGTTACATCATATCATACATACACTTCTTCCACAGTTTCTAAGAATAATGCCTATCAGTCAAATCCCATTAAAATGTTAGGAAATGGATGCTCTACAAGGCAGTATGAAATAACACTTTAAATTAATTTAAGCAACAAAATACATGATTTTAAATGCAGAGGTTTTACCTTGGGGATAATGGAAATTCATCCTTTATGATCAAGACTAATATGAAACTCCCATTTTTAATGATATAAAGAACATGGTTAAATTAATTTCTAAAAAAGTTCATAATGCACAGGTCTTCACACATGTTGCTGAAGTACATCCATAATACAGGAACATTATCCACATCACTAAAATATATACAGCAATATTTGAAGGTGACCATACTTGATACAGTTTTTTTTATGTTTTCTTGTTACTGATTGCATATGTCATGGTTTAACCCCAGCAGCAGCCAAGCCCCACACAGCCACTCACTCCCAAACCAGCAGGACTGGGGAGAGAATCAGAAGGGTAAATGCTGGAAAACTCGTGGGTGGAGACAAAGGCAGTTTATGAGGGAAAGCAAAACCTATGCACACAAGCAAAGCAAAACCAGGAATTAATTCAGCGCTGCCCATGGGCAGGCAGGTGTTCAGCCTTCCTCAGGAGAGCAGGGCCCCATCACAAGTAACAGTGACTTGGGAAGACAAAATCCATCACTCCTAAAATTCCGCCTTTCTCCTTCTAGCCCCCCCTTTACCTACTGAGAATGATGACATATTATCTGGAATATCCCTTAGGTCAGTTTGTGTCACCTGTCTGGGCTGTGTCTCCTCCCAACCTCCCATGCAGCCTCAACTCCTCACCAGGCTGGCAGTGTGAAAAGCAGAAAAGGCCTTGGCTCTGTGTAAGCCCTGCCCAGCAATAACAGAAATATCTCTATAATTAATCAACCCTGCATTCAGCACAAATCCAAAACAACCCCATGCCAACCATTGGAAGAAAATTAACTCTATCCAGCCTAAGCCCACCACACTATATTATTCTGTATAATTTTACATAGTGATGAAAAGACTGTGTAGTCAGATAATATAATACTGCACTGCTGTTACTAAAAGTAGTAACGTGTACCCTTCGCAAGGCTGAAATGTTTCCACAAGTCAGTCAGTGGTCTGTTAAGACCTCTATTTTCTTTCTCATCTGAAGATTAATTCCAATATATGCATCAATATGCAATATTAAAATAATAAGTACTTATTAAGTTGATACCTTAAAATGTATTATTATATGAAAATATTTAAGATAAAATTTCAAAATACTTGTGGCATTTATTTTGTGTAGAAGACAAATCCTGTTATACTGGATTGTTGAATTTTCTCAGCTAAACAAGAAGAAATCCAAAGTAAATTCACTCAACTTGGGTTTATATCAGGTATTTGCCTATTGTGTGGCATTTGTTGCAGCTGAGTCAAGTCCTAGCACGAGTTAAGATAAGTATCTATCCCATATATCTTAAATTTCAACACTGGATTATTTTAGCATTGGATTCTTTTTCATTTATTTATGCTTCTTTCCTAACAAAAGAGTTGAGAATATTCAGAAAGCAGAAATATGTGTTTCCTTCCAGGTCCCTTTTGAATGCATTACTTCACAACCACATTATGATTGCTTTGTCAAATTTAAGAGATTAATTCTTATTTGTAATGTAAATTTCTTTCTCAGGATCTCAGGATAATTACTCTAAATAAAAAGGTCTATACTATATGAAATGTTCACATTATCTTTAGTGGTTGAGAAATCATCCCTAAATACCAAGCAGAGAGAATAAAATACAAATAAAACTCTTGAGTCTGTATCTTATAGTGCACCACCATAGTCAATACTAAATGTGCAGAGGTGTTTCGGAAAACAAAGCCAAAAAAATTTAGGAAGCTTTAATTACAGAAAGCTGTAGAAAGCTTTCCAGAAATATGTATTTCTTTCCACTATGCAAGGAAAGCTACATGTGAATTTCAGAATTTCAGAAAGTTGTCTAACTATAGGCAAAATGGATATAGACAGTTCTTGAATTTTTGGACCATAAGTAATTTTAAGTACTATGATGTCTTTTACAATATATTAAGGTGAGTTCTTTGTGGAAACAAGGCTTTTTACAGATTTCTTTTTTCTGTGACAAATCTATGTCTGTTTCCTTGTAAATACTATATTTGGTAGACAGCTCTTTTAAGTAATACAAGTCTTGCCCATCTCATTTAGTGTTTCTAATGCGTCTAGAATAATAAGAAAATAATATTAAGCAATTTTATGTGTGATAAAACTGAAAACACTGGTGAACAGAAATCCAAGTCGTCCATATTTCTCCCATCATCATCAAACTGAAAAGGAATGTGTCTTGCTCCTGAAAATGGTGAAAAACAAGATAAGAAAACTCTTGATGTCCATGATTTAAATACAGAATGACAAAGATGAACTTGGAGAAGAAAATCAACAACATTTGTCATACATATGGAATCAGGAGTGTTGGGCCTCTTATCAGCAAGAAAAGAGAGAAATTGCAAAAACAGGAGCTGCAAGAGTAGCCTGTTTCACCAGTTTGGATATGACATTTAGAAAAGCTATGGTTTTGAATGGAAATCACTAAAGGATGACAAACAGGCTTGTAAGGCAAACTAACAAGAAGATTTTTTTTTTTCTTTTAAGCCTGAATTTTAACAGGCTTTGTGTTTATCACTAGTGCTCATCATGCATGAGTGGAGAGAAAAAGACAATGAACTACCAGGAAAGGGAGAGACTAACAAAAGGTTTTAAACAAATATTATGAAAGCCAGAAGGCAACAACCAGCCCACACAGCTGCCTACCTGCCAAAAAAGTGCAAATAATTGGGATGCTCCTATCTAAATTGAGTGTGTGGTTCAGTTGTTGAATGTTCCTTTATTAGCTGTTAAGAAATTATATCACTAAACAACCAAAGAATTTGCTACACAACAGCTGAGCATTCTGTAAAAACTGCAAATGTAATTGAGTGTTTTACATAACAAAACCACTTCTGAAAAGGATAAAATGTATTCAGTAATTAATTTTTTTGCTTATGATGCTTGTGCTGCATTCCAGTGCTTGATTAACAAATGCAAAATAAAACACTTCCAGAGCAGCCCTTAGTTCCCTTATGGAACTAAGAGAAGATACCAAAAGAAGAAAAAATAAACACGGGGTACAGTGTAATATTAGTCATCCTATTTTTATTTGAAAATATGAGCCTTCTAAGAAAGACTGAAAGATTTCATTGTTAAACATCAGGAGGGCAATACAAAGTCAAAATACAGCCAGGTTCTTCAAGGTTCAATGTAAAAGGTATGCATTTATTCCAGGAATTAAATTTGTCAGAGCAGTGAATGATCGCCATTGTCTGGCACATCTCTCTCTTTTATTCCTTCAAACCATTAAATGAAAATCTGACATGAATCAAATCAAGGATCTTCAACATGGAAAGAATCAAACCAAGGGATTCGTTTGGCTTTCAGGCTGATTAATTTCAGAAGCTCTGTGGATTTGTGTTTGAGAAGCTGAGCACTACACTGTTTAATACTGGCAGAGAACATATTTCTATAAATTCCCAAGAGAGACAATAATATAACTTTACCAAACTTTGATTATGTTTTAGTTTGGATAGACTGTTTGAATGAACAGCTTCATAATGTTATTTGTGGAATGTGCAAGGGCACAGGAGGGAAGAGCATGTGGTCAGCCATTCTTTGCATTACTGGACTCATGGCTATTAAGCTGTAAGAAGAGTGAAGCTTTTTGTTAGCTGCTTAATCATACTGTGTTTAATTATTTTAAGACATAGCAGACACTGAGAAATAAACCATGAACTCAAAACCAGGTATTGCTATGTCCTATGTCATTGTTCCTATGCATGTATATATTTTTAACATTTATTTATATGTGCTTAAATATAGGCATACATTTCCTAAAGAAGTTTAAAGGTTCTAATATTTATTAGAATTTACCTAGAAAGTATGATATAGATTTTTGTCACTTTAAACTCATTTAGTGATGGAAGATATAAAGTGGAATGATTAACCTATTTTCTTCTAAACTTACCTGCCTTCTAATGGTGAGATAAGGCTAAGTACGAAAACATTTATTGTCTTGAATGGACCACTACTAAACATTATGTAACCTCTGTTTACTATAATTAATTACATTCCCACTGATCACAATAGATACATTTTTTTTCAGATGACTGATCTCCATATATCAGCATTCTGTACTAATAATACATTGTCAGTAAGTCAGTATAAACTCGGAACAGAAGAGCAGTTGAATTGTAGCTCCTTTATCATAAACTTACAAGTGAATAATTCTTTCTGCTTATTGCCTCTTCTAGTTCCCGTCACTCCACAATAAATTATCTACTAACTCTTTTACAACTCACAAAGTTTAATAGCCAAATATAAATGAGCTCTATTTGCAGCGTTTTTTTCTTCAGATTAATTTCCATGGCTAGGGTCAATATTTTATTTGTGACCTATACAAAACTGAAAGAAAGAAATTTGAGAAAAAAAGATCAGGAAACCATGTTATATTAGTATTTTCTGAAGCATTTCTAGGTAAATCAGGCTGAGGATTTGGGGACTAAATTATTTTTAATGAATAAAGCTCTACTAACTACACAAGGTTGGAAGACAATCCATGCAAAAATAAAGAACAGAATTTATGAAAAAGAAAAAAAAAATGCAAAATTCTACCGCATCATATATGTAGGGCTTTTTCCAATACTCTTGATATTAGAAGGATCTCTGATACTTCTAAGGTTCAAATTCATTGGATGAGCTATTTTTGTGGATCTTGCCTGCCATTTTCTGACAGATATTGACTTGATGCTGAGTGAAATTGTAAAATGAGTCTGCTTAAAATTGTCATCCCTACTCCTAGCTAATTTCACTTAACTATTTTATTTTACTTTCTCCCTCCTATATGTTTAGTAACTATACAATCTAATACACTTCCTGTTAAATTAATGCAAAACTTTGACAGTTATTATGCTTCGCATTTTTGTGGGAAAATATTTATCTAATTTAAATCAGATTTAAACACTAGTATTCCTATTTGGAGGCTTGGAATTATAGCCAGTTTTACATTGCAAATACTGCATCAGTCCAGCTTCTTTTAAAATCAGTGCTTGTCTATATACCCAGTTTAAAAGGAAGTGGATCAGGTTCAGAATCAGTGACAAATTATTGTGCATCAGACTAAAAGAGAAAATTCAGTATTTTTCTTCTGCAATCTTTAAGTAGTGGAGGATAATCAAAATAACAAAATACCAACTGCATTTCAGCATGCACAATTTTCAAGTATGAACTGTATTATGCTTATTTTTCATCTAAAAAGATCAGTAATGAAACTTCTTGGAAAAAAATTGTCAAGTATGAGTGGTATATAAAGTTTAAGATCAATAGTTGTTCAGTATGCATTGTGTGGGAGAGGACTGAGTACATAACAATAGCAAAATGTATATTGCAGGTGATGATTATCATGTTCTTTAATATGGTTCCAATCACATAAGAGATCAATGATAGTCTTTAAATCCAGGTAACATTTTTGACAAGAATCTATCAGCCAAATTAGTGTTTGATACATTTGAAGATAGGAAGAAAATCCGCATAAGTGCATTATATTACTTTGATTTCTTTATGTGCTCTCACATACAGTTTCATACCCATCACACAATATTTTCACTAGAATATATTGCAGTGGCAAAACTACATATATCTGTCTTGAAATGGTACATATTCAGTGTATTTAGTTATGAAGGTACCTAGTCCATTTCTATTTTCTCTGTACTTTCTAAGAAAGGATTGCAGAAATGAAGATATGAATGGTGATATGAATGAAAAAGACAAACACAAATTCCTTGTTGTGCAAAAAAAATCATAAAATGTCAATTTGAAATAAAAATGTATGAGTTCAAATGTATATTGAACACTTTTTATTGTCACTTATTAAGTTTTTAAAGAAATAAGCTAAATAAAACATGCAAAGAATATGTCTCTTCATAATTCTCTTCTGTATAAAGACAATCTGCCAGTCTGGTAGAAGGTTCACTTTTCACATCTATGTGAGTAATTTTGAATATGTGAAACCAGTATTTCTTCCATCTGTGAGTGACAGTTTGTGACTTTAAAGATATATGTGTCTTCCATTAAAAGAATATATTTTGTTTCCAGAACTAAAAATATTTTCTCTTATAAGCAGTACTTAAGTTGATGCAAAAGTACTCTGCTTCTCTTCCTAGATGGCAAAAATATGAAGTTAAAACAGAAAATTTAATCAGCTAGAGAAAATACAGAAAGTTAAACTCTCAAGTTGTAATGGAAAAAAAATCTAATGAGCTCTGGAAACTTGTTTGTTTGTTTGTTTGTTTTTGTTTTATTTTTTTTTTCCCATGGACCATGAGACAGATATATGAAATACTCTTCAATTTAATTTTTATTCTAAAATATGATGGGGCCACCTGGAGCTAATCAATGATTATTTGTTCATGAAAATTATCAGTCATAGTCCTAAGCAGTATGAACTTTGGTGTGTAGATATGTGTTTGCAAATACCTGTGCTTTACAAAATGTATTGTAATGGTCTCAGGCTTTTTGAGAGACTAGAGAGATGGCTGGCTTGAAACATTTCAGGCTCATGTGTGGGGAAAGGAGCAGGTCAGGTCTTGCCCTGGCAAGGCAATGCCCTGCTGCACACACTCTGCACCCCCAATGGCCTGTATCCCAGCCCTGCAGTGGGGCTAGTCCCTGGCTTGTGGGAAGCAATGTTCCAGACCTCAACCCTGGAGGCCCTAAACCAGCTCCTGAGGGGCAAAAAGTCTCATATGGTGGAAGGGCCTAGGGAAGCCAAAGTGTACTTAAGCCAAACCATTCCATAAGCACATTTTTACCTTAAATCGTATGGGTTGGAGTTTGCTAAGTTGAATGGGCTTAGAGTTTGCTAAGGTAATGCTTTGTGAAATGTTGTGTATTGATTGAATGTTGCTGTAAACTCTTGCGAAATCTCCCTGATTTTCTGAAGTGTGCCAGTAAAGCTTTTGTTGTTTTGACTTTTTGAGATTATCTTGTCAGTGTTTCTCTTTTGCATCTAACTTGATGTACCATCTTTTTTATGTACCTTGATGTAACATCAAGGTACATAAAAAAACAACCATAAGCCCCTTTAAGGGGGGCACTTTGGTGAGTGCCTTCTAGGGCCTTACAATCTTCCACTATGTAAACTACAACTGTGGGCTCCTGCTGTCATTTGTTTGCAGTCTAATTTTGGACTGAACCTAAAATTATGTCCTAAAATTGAAAAGAGCTCTCAGACCTATATATAATCCACCTGTTCCTGTTGATACTATAATGTCACATCAGAGTTGCGACCTCAAAACTGAAGTAGCTGAGGGTGGCAAATTAGATAGGGATGGGAGCAATGGAGTAGCCTGGAAAAGTGAACTTAATTAATGGGGCTGGAGCCAACAAAAGAACAGAAGTCAAACATAGTATAAGGCAAACTCCAAAGACCAAGACAAAGGGGTGATCATAACAATATATACAGAGTTGTGAGCCCATGAATAATGAGAACTCAGAACATTGCCTTATATGTAAGGTACTGTCAACCAATTATAACAAGAACTCAAAATGTAACCTTATTTGGCATGAAGATATTTACATAACCTTTCCCATAATACCATTCTCCTCACCCTAACCTAGCTAGATGTTTCCCTTCTTAACATCTTGCCTCCCAAGGCTTTAAGTTGATGCCTTCATTGCCAGCAAAGGCAGCTCACCATCCATCCCCACCAGTTTCATTCTCACATCATAAAATCCTTGCAATGTCTTTTTTGGTTTTTTGGGGTTTTGTTTTTTTTTTTGAGTTGAAGAACTGTAAACTTCCTTGGTTCCATAGTAGCTTGCTTCCTCATTTTGGGTATCTGAATTTATCTTCCAAAATTCAGTCAGATAGGTTTTGCCTTTCTTTTTACCACTGGGAGAAAATTTAATTCTTTATACACTATTAATTTGTATTCTTTTAGAAAAGATATCAAGCAACATGTTTTGCCACTGGTTTATTATACAAATGTAATTTTCCATGTTTACCTAACAGTCAACTTTCTATACAATCTTTTATTACGGGTGGCTCAGGTAGTGGGCAGTTATTATATCATGATGCTTCGCTCAGTGTATAATTTGAAAACAAGCTTCCTAAGTAATCCAGTGTTTACCATGAATCTTAACAGTTTTTACGAAAGTGGTCTTGCAGCACACTTCTTGTTTAGTCTATCCTGCTGTCCTGTGCACATACCACAAGTAACTAAAGCAAGTTAGTATGCAGAATAGTTTATAGTTTCATTGCTGTGGGCTTAAATTTCATTCTGCATACACATGAATTAAAAATATTATTCTTTGAAACTTTCAGTAAGAATTAATACATAACTAGAATACATGCTTATTATAGTGCTTTATGGAATAATATTACTCATTTTCTAAGCAAAACATTGGAATTATATTTCAAGTTGACTGAAATACGGGACTAAATGGGGTAAAGCACATTTTATTTCAGAGTCTATCCTTTGGATTCACTGTTAGAAAATTGAATACACAGATATACATAGAAATACATCTATAAGATATATGTAGGAATATATACATAATTTTGGTTGTTTTTTAGAAAACTATTTTTCATAGTACTGTGGTATGCAGAATAAAAAGACTTTTTGTCTAGAGACTCTGTTTCAAGACTCTTTATTAGAACTTATCTGTCCTCCTCTCTATGTCTTAATGCTCTTGCTTTGAAAGGCTTATTATCTTTTTTTACCTTTAAAATACACAGATAGCACAGTCTCAAAGCCATTACAGTCATTCACTGAAGTTGAGTAAGCAACAGGCAGCTGAGACAGGGATTACAGATGAGACAGACATCTCTGAAACACAATATTTGCCTGAATACCTACACCATTATTGTTATCCAGGAGATCTTGCATCACACAGAAAAAAATGCTTGAATGTAATTGACTCAGTCAGCCTCTGTGAGGTCATTTTGACTTGCTGCTGACGCATTTAAATTCTAATTGAGGGAAGAAAACTACAGGTTGGTATACCATTTGGGAAAGTCAGGTGACCCCTGCTCTGAGGAGTGGAGACATAAAAAGAAGGAAGGCTGCAGCATAGTATGGTCACATTTTATACCTGCCTCAGAGAACTAGAAGCTATCTGCAAGAAACTGTCGTTTTGATACATTTCATATGTCTTTTTCAGGTAAGGAAGCCAGTTTGTCAGATGACAGCCTCTTTCCCAGCTGATATAGTTGCATTCACCCTCCTTGAATGCTTAGTAAGGAGTTGGAGGTTTGTCAGTTAAATATATGACATTGTTATGACTCTTGATGACATGTGCAATGACACAACTTACCTACAGTGCTAAAAGTCATCTCTCTGCCAACAATGTGAAGTGACACAGTGCTCATTCCACTGCCAGTTTTACGTCTTCTGTAATTGATATATTTGCAACAGTTGTTCCAGTGATACAATTTTGCACCTTTTATACAGTTTTCATCCAGATCATGTGACAGCTCTGAGAGCCTCCATATTTATCCTGTGGGAAAAAAAAGACAAAGAGGAATTACTCCACTTCAAAATTACTCTAATTACTCCACACCTTAAAAATGCCAGTCTCATCTGGCCTGTACTTAGTTAAACAGTATTCTCAGATACATCGAGGGCAGACTTTCACTTTCAATGACAATGTTTTAACATTTAAGTCCTAGAAGAAAAACTTCAGCTGACGTCTGAAAATGTCTGCAAATTTTATTGTGTTTATTGTGGCTGTTCACATCCCAGAGATAGTTCTGAGAATGTAAAAAAATGTTCTATTTTGAAAACGGTACCTTAAGTGTTAAGAGAAAACCTTAAACCGAAGTACAAACATATTGCCACTAAAAAATAAAATTTACATGCTTACAGTCATGAGAAATGAAAACATCCTCTTTTTGTTTAATGCTATCTGATACATACAGCTCTGTTCACTGCCACAAAAGTAATTGGAAAGCTTCAGCTGATTCCTATAGGAGGTGAAAGTAACTTCTGTGCAATAATGGAAAAATGGATATTGGAATTAACTTCCTAGAAAAAGGAAAGTTGTTCCTGGAATAAATCTGTATGTTTACTCCTTTAAGAAGTACATTATTTGCTACTTCTAACAGTCCTTTGATGCAAAGTGTGATGGTAAATGCCAAAAAAATATACATGAACATTGTGATGCTGAGCACTGAATTATGCTTTTCTCTGCAAAGATATAATTTGTAATCTTTATTGTCAACTGAAAAGACAGAGGTGCCTAAGCACGGGACTCACTTTAGGCAAAATACTAAGTAGAAAGGAAAGCGCTCCCACAAATCTGACTTCCACCAGAGTTTCACAGAATACGCTGAGCTGGAAGGGATCCAGAAGGATCATTTGAGTCCAGCTCCAGGCCCTGCACTGGATCTTTAGCTTCTAATTAGGCATTAAAGAAAAAAGTTGCAGAACCTACTTCTGTCGAAGAGGTAGATAGCAAATGAACTACGGAAAAGGGGAAACCTGAGCTTCAGTAATTCTTAGAATTTAGGGATGATGAATCTCTTCTTTTAAAGGAAAATCATCACATCTTTTTGCTGTCTCAGCTGATCCATTATGTAAATGCAAAATTAATAGGAACTGAAACAAGAACCACAGCTCAAATACACCGGGCAGTGTCTTCAGCTGCAAATCAAGTGTGACTTTTGCTGCCTGAGTTTTTTTTAGTTTTCTGTTTTAAATAAGAAATAACATAAACCATCTAAATTTCTTACAGACTTACACTTGAACTTACACTGGGTACTATTCATTAGTACATGTAGTGGTTTGTTTCTTTGCCTATAATTTATTCAAAACAAATCACTCTTAAAAGTACTATTCAGATTTGGTTAACCAGATTATTACTCTTTTTTTTCTCTTTTCTTTTCTTTTCTTTTCTTTTCTTTTCTTTTCTTTTCTTTTCTTTTCTTTTCTTTTCTTTTCTTTTCATTCCAGCTCCTTCAGAATTGCCAGGTTCTTTCGAATTGCTAAACAGTAAAAAAATATTTTGTCCTTAATGCAATAATTTCTGTATTATATTTGAGCTATAGTTTGGGAAGAAAAGTACATATTATAAAGGTGACAAAACAAAACATGGCAATTACAGATGAGATATTGTGATGAATGCCATTAGATTATATGACCAGCAGAATTAAGAAACCCTTCAAGAAATTGGTGCTTTCTGCTCATTCTGCTTCAACTTATTTTGCTCAGGTTTTGGGGAAGATGAAGATTGTCAAAGACATTAGCAACCCTACTGCTTTCATAGACTGATATCGACTCATGTTTTGCTATTGAGTTTTAATTTCAATTTGCTTTAAAATCAAAATAACAGATAAATTAGAGGTAAGTTTAATAGGTACACTGAAAGAAGAATTTCAATGTTGATGTTGGAAATGTTTTGAAACATTTGCAAATATTCTAATTTTTTTCTGGTACAAATATTCATCAAATGTAAAAGACCACATTGTGTGACACATCTGACACACATTTACATTTTTTTAACTAGATGGAATAATAGATATAAAACACAATGTCTAGTGTAATTTAATTTCAATGGTGCCCTTTAGCAACACTTGGCAACAGTTACATGGAAGACAGAAAAAATACAGAAACTTCTTTCTGAGTGATTAAACAGCTTTCCTCTATGAAAATACATCACTGTATTCTGAGCATGGATCAATCTATTCAGAAGCAAAGTAGCTCCTTGAAATGTGAAAGGAAATAAACCCCTATTTTATTATTGCAATATTTGTATTTATGCAAGACAAAGCAAATGCAAAACTCAAAATGCAGGGGAGTAATTTTGACAATTAAATAATTTCTGATAATAGTAAGTACCAAGAAATTACTGAAATTACTATTCAGATATGAGAACTGTTGTTTTGGAGAAAAGACACGCCTCAGATATGCCAGAAAGGGATACATGATGTACTAGAGCAGAGGGACCTTGTATAATTTGAGAAAGACAATGAATTTGGTAGTAGGTCAAAAGTGAAAGTAATTGGTTTTCAGAGTTATTTTCTGGTAGATACATTTTGTCTCTCAAGATCTACTTAACCAACTGTTTATTAAACTCTGCTTTGCTTTCCTTTATATTTTTCCTCAAATTAGATATATAAGACCAATGCTTCACCTATTTTTGTAATATTTATCAAATGGAAAAATATGCCATGATTTTTCAGGATTTTGTTTTCTTTTTGGACTGCATCCCTGAATTTGCAAGTTAATCCATGCAAATTGTTCTTAAGCTTATTTACTTTTAAAATTACAAGGTAATCCAACCACATATAGTACTTAACATTAGTTTTTACTTCAAATATACTTCTGGATATAAGTTTTGCAGGTCTGTGGAAAACAACAACAAAACTTTGATAAATTATGCAAACGCCTTTCGTTTTCAAGTTTAATGATACTTGCATATTATATTTGCAAAGCAAAGCACTCCAAAGTTAGAATACGTTAGAATGAAGTGATCTGCGGAATCTTGTGTTCTTGTGCATAACGAGTATAATACAGTTTTTAATTTGATGCTCATGTACTGTTCTGTCCATGAGACCCTTGCATTGTTCAGCACACATGATTAATAGCATTCAGTAAATAGGTAGCTATTCAATATTTTGTTTTCTTGTTATTATTCACTGTGCAGCCCTAGGCCACTATTCAAGTGCCGCTAGGGAGACAGAATTATTAATCTCCTCATGTTTTATTTGATGGCAATGATCATTATAGCATCTAATGCTTCACAAATAGTAATTAATTTACTTTAACAGAACTGTTGTGAAGTGAGAGGGTACTATTCCTATTTAAAAGGTGGGAAGCTGAGGTAAAGAGATATGAATGACTGAATCTTATGAACATTTTGAGATTTCTGAGATCTGCTTCCTTAGAAGAATGCCAAATTTTGTAAATTTCACTCACTCAAAACATAAATCTCATTTATTTCAGATGTAATGTGAGGTATGCATTGCTGCAAAAACAGGGTCTTAGGGCTAGGGATCAACCCACAAAATACAGATGCCTACATTGCAGAAAACAATAGTTGATTTAGGCACCCTGGACACTGTTCATAGTCAGAGGAGATACTTTTAAGGTTTAGCTCATCTCTAAACAGATAAGTCAAATGCTAGAAATACCTATTTCTTTTCTCTCTCATAGTCTCTGCGAGTTCAAGAGCCAGTGTAGATTAATCATAACCTAGCTGCTCATCTTAATGCTCATTCTTAGTAACACTCTTTGTTTAAGACCTTGCATTATGATTGTGTATTATGACCCTGTACAATTTCTTCCTTTGCCTAATGTACAGAGAGAAGGAAAGCTGACAGACCACACACCTCCTGTACTCTCAGATTCTCCCTTTATACAACAGTTGTCAATATTCTGTACTAGTAAGTAGGAAAGTAATTCACAATAATAACTGGGAGCAAAACTTCTGTGGATGGAGAATGTGATGTAGTTCCCTAAAATAATTTAGTGGATTTTGCTGCTAAGATTGAAAAATAAAGTTTTTTTTCTGGGCTAACACATGCTTTCTCATAACTTACCAAAGGAGGTAGTTTTTCAAGGTAAGAAACACCTACTTGATTGCATGTTTCCTCATGTGTGAGCTAGGTCTGTATAGAAGCTGCAAAAAATTATTGAAAGTAATCTAAAAAGAATTCTTTAAATTCAACATAGATTTTATCTCAACAAAATCTACAGCTCTGCAAGAGCACAGATTTTTAATTGGCCTATTTCTATGAAATAAATATCTAATTTTGTGTGTTTTATATTTGATTAAGCAGGTTGCACGTTTTAGTTCCATAAGCCTCTTTTTTTCAAATATCAGATATTTTCAGCTGAGACTGCAGATGTTAATGTTACAGAACCTGGCTAAAAAATCTAATCACTGTTTGAAATTCACTGTTACATTTACCTCATGGTTTGTATTGTGCCTGTCTACTGTGACTTGACAATTGACAGAGTTAATGGAACAATCAAGAATTACCTTTCTTATATTGTATGGCAGTTTTTAGGGCAACCATGAATGATAGATGTGATTTATTCCAGACAAATGCATTCCATCTTTTCTTTTTTACTTTACAGTTGTGAGAAAAAACTTTTCATATGACAAAAATTGGAACACATCTGCTGAAGGCTGAATGATAGAAGTCCCTTTATGTTTAAATATGCAAAGCATATCATCACTAAGGCTGAGAACTGAGAGAATATGGGGTCTTACTATGAAGCAAATAGTGTGAACAGTGAATAAGGATATAGAAAATTGAAATGTTTTCCTTTGTTCTGATTTTTTTGTCCTTAAAACTTTCACAAGACATAAGTATCTGTTACTGTGTTCCAATTATTATTCTAACATAAAAACTGGACAATGAAAACTTAAAAAACCACAGAACCTTCAGAAATTTAGTAGCTTGTATAGATACAGATAAATGACACATAAATTCAGTCCAACTATTCTTTGAAATGCTTTATTGAAATAAATATTTAACTCTTCAAGCCAGGCAGAAATTCTAAATTCAAATAGCTATGTTAGAAAATAGATTAGTGATGTCATAAATAATATAGGTTTAAAAAAAGGTCAAAAAAACAAAAGCAGAAACAAACAAAATCCCAACAAACCTCTTCAAAGTATCATATGACAGTGTAAAAAATCATGCTAAAGAAAAAAAACTACTATGCTCATTAAAGTGTTTAGATTTATCCTCTAAGCTGCAGGTAAATATAACTAAGACTGCCCACTACAGAAATATTTTCTTTGTATTAATTCCCTTAGGCTTGAGTATTTTATTGAGCCATTCTGCCCCCAGTTAAATAGAAGACCAAAAAAGTGCATGCTGAAGAACAGAAAGAAGACAGAGAAGCAACTCACCTTGCTGTAGCAGAAATTGATATGTAGGTGCTGATAAAAAGCTGTTGAAAGATCATCAGAAATTCAAAGGATGTCTCCAACATGAAACGGAATGCTTTTCCTGCCAGAGCTGAAGAACACACAGACTTTAGAGAATGTCAAGCTTGTTTTGCTTTGATGGTTTAGATCCTTATATTCATACATGAATAATAAAATTAATTTGGGAGACTAAGTGGATTTATTGTCCATTTATTCTTTAGCTGGAAGAGGGTGATTAACTGACAACAACTTACTTGTATTTAGAACTCCTATGTTGGTTGCAACACAATTTGATATTAATAAAATATCTTAATACTAATACCAATTCTCAAACATAAAATTATGTTTACTATGTTTTTATATGATCAACACCAATAAAGCCAAACATTATCTTAATTTTATTTGATATAAGGAATCTATAATTTTCTTAAATTATAATTTAAATTTTATTAACATGTGGTAAAACACTTTATTTCTCAAAGACAAAACCTAACTGTCAAGTCAATAACACCTAACAGATGAATACACTGGTGGATATTGGAAACAGCCTTCTGATATGTCTAATCAGACTGAAGGGCAAAACAGTAAAAGAGTAATTATAGTCTGCAACTGTTCTATCAGAATTTAGAGCACATCATTTTTGGACTGAAGTGCTGTACAGCTGTGAATGATCAGAAAAACAGTAGTTAGCATGAGGAAAGTGGAAATTTTAAAGAATCATTTAAAGTACTTTCACATGAATATGGCATATTGCATGGCAAAGCCTTACAAACTTACCCCAAAACACTGAGACGCAAGAAAAGAATGCCTGTTCTATCTGTATTAGGAAATCAAATTCCCAACTGCATTTAAGCATGTGTAAATCATCTCTTCCTATTGCATCAAAAATCCTTAAACCTATTAAGATATGATAATTGAGAGATGCCTCTGCCTGAGTTAAGGTGAAAAAGAGACCACGTGCTGAAGTCAGTAATAGGGATTTTATTTAACAATAAAATGTGAGGTAGAGAGATAGAAAGAAATAGGAAGGGGCAGGGGAAAGAGAGATCAATATATCAAGGAGAACATAGTCACTAGCCATGGATCTAGCAGCATCCCTTTGGTCTTTCTTTACTCTGGGCTTCTCATTGCTGGAGGTTCTGAGGGCATTCAAAACTTTTCACTGTTCATGCTTTTTACAAACTGAGTAAGCAATGCTCATTGGCAACGCAGTTCTCTTATTCTATTGCTCAAGTAACTCCCTTGCTTCTAAGGATAATTAGTTAATATGCTTATTCTTTCTCTTCTTTTGAGTTGGTGGGACTCTTGGGTTTGTGAGACGTGAGTTGGTGGTTATGATCTTCCCCCTCCAGAATTACCTTTTATCCAGACAGAGCTGATTTCAGCGCAGTTGTTGAGTTGGCACTCTTTGTGGCCCTCAAATTCTGCATTCTTTTTGTCCATTATCAGTGATAAATTCTTCTCTTTCAACTTTGTTAACCTCACACAAGGTCTTTAACCTCACACAAGGTCTGAGATAAGATGACAGTGCCACCTTACTTCAAGTTCCTGCTGTGGTGGCTTAACTACAGTTCAAGGTATCCATGGAGGGATCTTCAAAGGGGCTTCAGTGGTTACTGGTGGTCACAGGTGCCATCTGTCACAGAACTTGAGGTGATCTTTGACTGTTGATAGGTATATGAGCTGTTGTTTCTATACAGAGTTTGTCACAGCGGGATTTTTTGTCTGGATGCATTACCCAGTAATCTTTTCTCCGCCAGGCCTGGAGTTAGTGTCATCCTGTCTCTACATTCTGCGCTTATCTCATGGCAAAGTCCTTTTGTGTCCTTAAAAGTGTTTGAGACAGGCAACTGTGATCTTTAAGTCCTTGGAGAACCATACTCTTTTCGGATGACTATATGACTATGTAGAAATATCTTCTGAAAAGGTAATTTATAGTACATAAAATGGTATCTGTTGATCATCAGAGATTGTGTTTAAGATAATAGCAGTAACAGAAGCTTCTCAATGTAGTGAGAATATTTAACAACAATTTACATTAGAGCTGTTTGGCTAAATCCCTTTAGATTTAAATAGATCAGTCTTACTAATTCAGGCTTTATACTCTGCATGTTTTAATATTAATTTGGGTACATCCAATAGTCATGGTTGGAAGGTTTATACACTAGGTGACTTACACAGGAACCCATGACAGGAACCAGGAATAAAAAGCAATGTAGGCATCATCTCACTACTACTCCTATCTTGAAGACAGGATGGTAAAATGAACAGGCAGAAAATATAGTAATGCCTTAAATCCCAATCCTTTCCTTTGAACAATTCAGAAGTTTAAAGTAGCAATTTAATGAATAATTTTTTGTAATCATTAAAAGAAAGGCTCTATAAAGGTTCATAACAGACACTTCTGAGTATAACATAGAATTTGGTGCTGCAACTTTGGTACTATATGTATACCAAATCTGAGCACTTAACTTATCCAGGACTTACTCATTCTGAATCTTAACCGAGGATTCAATATAGCTTGAACAGTGTCTGTTTGTAACTTAGATTTTCAATGCTGCTGTGAAACTCTGACTTAACAGAAAAAAATTACCCTTTATTTGTTACATTACAATTAAAACAACATAACCTTCTTATTGGGGTAATAATGATATAGCTCAGTCTCATGTGGGGAGATAATATTAAGTACTTTTACCTGTTTATTAGTACATCACACGAGATTTAGTATTGATTGTGGCTCATTTGATTTCATAGTATTGTTTGTCTATGCATACATCCCTGGTATTATGATTTTTAAAAATCCACTAAAATCCTTGTCTCCATTTGTCTACAATTTGGCTGTTGTGAGCATGAAAAACACTGTGGATCCAGGCTGTGGGCAAAAAAAAAAGAAAAGTCTTCTCTCAAACTGTTAGGCAGGGTTAGGCACAAAGGATTCATTTATTCAGGGTGTTAATGAATTCCTAACTCAAAGAACAACTGAATTCAAACAAACAAAGAGGTTCAACAGTAGAAAAAAACTATTAATATTTCTCATCCAAAAAGAAGTTTCAGACTGTTATTTAGACTCATTAATTACCTTTGGTTAATTGGCAATTGGTTAATCCAAAGCTAAATTTCAATGACAAAGTGCTACTTTACTTCCTTTGTACATCTGGTTTGTAACACAGTCATTTACACCACACTGCATATATGAAGAGCCTGTGTCCTGAAGATTTTATGCTGGAAAGATACAGCAAAGTAATGGGCATCACAGGGAAAACAAATTAACCAAACAAACAAAACCACATCACACAATAGTAGCAAACTAATAAAGAAAAAAGTGTTCTTTCACTTGTTCAGGAGTTTGTTCCTGGATGAAGTGAAAATCAATATTTTAGCTGCACTCTCAATTAAAATATTATATTTCAACCATTCTTGTTTGTTAGAGATTTATTGGACCTCCTACCAATCATAAGGCAGGTGTAGACATGACATGTTGTCATATGAAAGGGACAGATTTTCTCAAACCCTTTATATTTGATCAAACTATCAGTGCCCCAGGATAAAGAAGATCCTTGGGCTCTTCCAGTCTGTTGGTGCCCTTTAATAGGGACCCCACTTGTTGCCTAAAATCAAAATTAACACTTTGCAAAAGTGTTAAAACTAGAGTAAAAAAGCAGACCTTTATTTGGAAGCTTCCTGGTGTCCTGGTGCTAATGGGCACATAGTCATCAGATTTCTGCAATTTTATAAAGTTAATTAATTGGGATATCTAACAGATGCAATAGGAGATTCAATTTCCCCAGTAACCCATCCCTAGATCAGCCTCTTGGAGCTTGTCTGTGGTAGTGTATTTTCCTTTATTTACGAGTTCTTTGAATGGTTGGTCCATATTTTCCCCCTAAATGGATGGTTTCATCCAAAATTATCTCTCCTAGTTGTCATTTACTCCCCAAACCCTGCCTCTCATTCCAGAATGTCCCATGTCAATCCTCCTTGAACCAAACCCCTACCTGTTACCCCACCTATTTGGTTGTCAATCTACGTTTATCCCTCCCCCTGGTTCTGGAAAGTTCTGTGTAGTTCGAAGACCCATCGGGTGGTTCAAGCTGTCCCTCCCCCTGTGTTCTCCCATTGGCCTTTGCTTTGTAAGTCCCCCCTCAAGCTCCTCCCCTGTTTAGTCCTGATTGGTTGGTGTATTGTGCCACCCCCATTTAAAAATCCTGGTGCAGTCTTTTCTTGTGTTGTCCCTGATCCTTCCTTTGACAGGAGTGTTCCTTGGGAACCACACAGAAGATCCCTCTCTTGTCTCTTACCCCAATCCTCGGCACACTCCATCTGAGATATCCTGCAAAGCAGCATTGCTGGTGTGAGAGAAAAGCAGCAGCCCTGCTCTACCACTACCCAGATCCACAGACGTCTGGGAGTGGCCACTCTCAGCACGGTCTGGGAAGGGGCTAGTCAGAGTTTTCCCCAGCGCTGTGTCACTGGTTTACAGGCTTCTTTGCCCCACTTCTTGTTATGTGTTTTCTCCCCTACTTGGAAATAATACTAAAGAGTATTTCAGGAATGTGTTAGAAGGCTAGCATATTACTTTAAAATCTAACAGAGTAGGAAAAATACCAGGAGCTGCATAATTAATATACAGAGTTAAGAATATATGACAAATATATAAAAAACAAAAATCTTTATGTGTGGCAGTTTTGGATACAGGCACACGACTGAACACTGTGAGTTCATGTGACAACAGCCAAGATTTATTTGTGGTTGCCCTCTTTTATACGGGTTTGAAAATTCCCACTCTTATACACCTGATTGGTCTGTTTCTTAACACTGCTCAGCTCACTGGCCAATGCTATGTGTGCATTCAGGATCGAATGGGATTGGCTGGGTGAGGAGGTGTGGTGCTTCTCTTGGGCTGTCGCCCGCACTTCCTGGCCAGCTCTGGCACCGGTACCACCCCAAAAAGGTATGGTCCTGTATTCTGGAATATAGTTCCGATCTTGTGGGTCTTTGTCTCAGCAGCAGCATGAACAATGTGAGAAATAAAGGGATGGAATTCCAGTAGGAAACTTCAATGGGGTTTTATTAAACTCACACTACTTCCTTCCACCCAGGAGTCAGCCTGCTGAAGCCCACTGAACTCTCGGGGTTTCACCTTAAATATTGGGGTGGGGGAGCAGGAAGGATGCAGCTTGGGACCAATCCAGAATGGGAGGGGAGTGACCCCAAACCTAAATGACAACCCAAAGAACGAATCAAGGAAAAAAAAGGGAAGGAGAACTGAGTCCTGCCAAATCACTCGATAGCCCCGCTAGAACTTTCTAGGCTTCAGGACAGGCTGCAGAGTGATGGACAGGACCCAGGTGTCACATACATGATGACTGATTAATAACAATAACTGGGGTAAACCATAAGGGGGTAAAACATGGGGTACACTGGAAAAACCATTGTGAAACAATATAAAACAAACAGATGAATGTAGAAAACACATAAAACCCCAAAACACACCACTACAGCTGGGGTGCTCAGTTTGAACTCTATTCTAGCCTATCACTGTCTTACCTGGGGACTTGTTCTCTTCTATTCTCTAATGAGTTAGGCTGCTCAAGCTGGGGTCTGTTACGGCCAGTTTTATCTGTGCAGTTTACAGACCAGCTGCAGCTGTCACATTTAGGCATCACACTGAACAGCCCACTATATCAGAGGGTGGTCTGACTACCCTATTCAGGGTCACATGGTTACAGCATCCAGATTCTTGGTATATTTTCCACTGCTGCCTTCTGCTGGTGTCCTTGGAGGACTCACACTAGCAGTTTATGGAACAACACACTTTCTTAATAAACACACAGATAATAAAAAACATTAGTGACAAAGTCCAGAGATTGTAATCAATAGTAACTGACTGCAAAGATGAATCTGAAGTGCTATACAGACAAACTCTAATCACCAGTTAAAGCTAGCTCGAGGTCATCATTTAGCACACATAAAGTATGGTTCTTACCCAGTAGGCATCCATATGGAAGGAAAGACAAGGTTTAGCCCACTGACCAATCCCAGAATTTACAATGAAGTCTTCTTTGGCCCACTTAAGCTACATTTATGTTATTTTCATGGAGGGACAGGAAATTATGAAGTTACAGTTGATGTTATTTCATGTTTAGGTGGAGTTGAAGTGACTTTAGTCATTAGCATATGTAGGGCATAAAAAGTAATATGTATTTTCAAGTCAATGAAGCAAAGTTTAGCTTTCCTTTATCATCTGATCTTTCTTTTGATCTAGTTCCTATTGGCTGTATGGTTCTTGATGAACCACAACCACAAAACTGCTGGGTTGCTCCATCTTTGTTTCATATCTGCATTGATTTCAACAGAATACCTCTCTAAGTACTATTGTGCCTCTTAATACTTTGTTTAATGTCTCCGTTAGAGAAGTACACCAAGCTCCCTCAGTGTTCCTGCTCCTATAATATGCAGTTTGTCACCGGTGTACTGTAGCCAATGTGTGCAATCCTTCTTCCTGAACTTTGTTTTTAGGTCCCACACATGCACTAAATTTTCGGCATGACTTCGGTATATTTAAAAGTTTCTGGTTTTCATTTATATAAGTTCTTAATATTGCCAAATTTATTATGAGTTTTCTCACTGATGTTAGGGCCTTTGACCAAAGAACTATTGGGCAAGAATGCAGACAAACGGTGTAAATTAGACATTACTTTAAAGCTTCCCACCAAGAAGGTGCAGTATTGGTCCTTTCCCTCTTCAAATTCTATTTCGCCACAGGGAGCACTCTAATGATTATTCACTGCTTCTCATCTCTATTTTTCCAACCCAATTGAGTTGAAAACCATTATATAACACTAACATAGTTAGAATTCTCTGCATGAAGAAATGACCCTTGATATTTGTTCAGAATTTGGCTTTTTTTTCTTGATCTATTTCTTTATTCTATAATCTGTAAATCTCAAGCACATAATTCTTTTTCTAGAAAAGAGCATTTTCTGTTGAGTATTCTTTCAAATGTCTCATTATAAGGCATTTTCCACATTTAAAAAGGTTGACTACACCAAGGAAATCAACACATTTTCCTACCTTTTGTGAAAAGTTTTCTTCAAAAAGCTGACAAAACTGATATAGGTGCCATGCAAAAATCATAAGTTGGAAAATATTAATCTGTAGAAATTTTTGTTGTTCTAATATTCAAGTAAATATTAATTACTGCTGCAGGGGAATCTTTGCTCTGGCACTTGGAACAGCTTCTTCTCCTCTTTCACTGACCTTGGAGTCAGCATAGTTTTTGTTCTCACATATTCTCACTCCTCTGTCTCACAGCTAAGCATTTTTCCCCTTCTTACCAATGAGATGCCACCACCATCACTGATGGTCTAACATCAGCCACCTGCGACATGTCCTTGGAGATGGTTGGAACTGTCTGCGTCCAACACTGGGGCAGCTCTTGGTGTTTCTTCACAAGCCCTGCCTTCACTACCAAAACTTTTCTATAAACCAAATACATTAAATCTAAAAGAAAACATAGCCACAAAAAAANAAAAAAAAAAAAAAAAAAAAAAAAAAAAAAAAAAAAAAAAAAAAAAAAAAAAAAAAAAAAAAAAAAAAAAAAAAAAAAAAAAAAAAAAAAAAAAAAACCTAAACAAAACACATAAATATGTCCTACAACCCAAGCTGGGGGAAAAAATGAAAGTAAAGGAAATTTTGAATCAGATTTATAAGCAGAAAATACTTTGTTCCCTTCTTGCTGGAAAGAGCACTGAACTGTTTTTAATGTGACTCAGTCTTGCTTTCTGATTCACAATCTTCTGAATCACTAGCAAAGGTTCAGAACCATCAATCAAAAAAAAAAAAAAAGGTATGAGTCCTTGAGATGTTTTGTTGGTCTAAATAAATTTGCTTACAGATTCAAAGTGGAACCAAATTATTCATAGCTGACTTGCAACAGATGAGGATCTGACAGATAGGTTCTAAAGAACTGTCTAAAGTTAGATGTTTCACCAGTTCTGCAAATAAAACAAAATATAAAAACTTATGGTTAAATCTGTGGTAAATTGTGCAATTTAAATTTATTTGTTTTGTATACCTTCATCTGCTTGAGATTCATAGTCAATGGTCCCTTTTTGAAGGTGATTCCAAACATTCCTCAAGACTGAGTCAATTAAATTTTTACCTGACAGATAGCAAACTACTATTTCTTATAAAGATTCCTGATGAATCCTTAGACTAGTGTGAAACCTTATCTGCTATGAAGGAAGGAGAACAAAAGAATACAGCTACTGGTCAGTGTCCTTAAATGACACAAGAGTGCTCTGGACTTAAGTAATTCCTTGTGACTAAGACATCCTTCTACTGAAGCATGCTTTGATGCATATTCCATGAGAAAGTTACCTTTAGGACTTAGAAGTCTAGACGAAGACACCAATTAATTCAGATTTCCTACCTCCTAAGCATGTCCCTTAATTCTTATATAATATAAGATCCCTACAAGCTCCTGATTACATTTTTCAACTTAAAAATAAAATGCTATAAAAACCCTAGAAACTCTTTCTTCTCAGAGGGGCTTTTCCTGGTCTGTATGCAATAGAATAGTGCTAAGAGCAGGTGCCAAACTGTGCCTTTTAGAGGAACTGGGCTCCACTGCTATATGTCTAACTCTTAGCCTTTCTTTAGTTCTAGTCAAGGTCTAACAAAAACACATGCAGAATATTCAGACCAGATGTTCTGGGTCTGTATCTATTCCAGAAGAGGGGCTGCAGACTATGTCTGGCAAAGATATAGACGCCTATTTAGGGTGGCAGAACAACTGCTGAGGAAGTTGGTCTGTCACAGCAGCACTGTTGCTTTCTTTAGACCATGTCAAATTTAAGCATTAACTTTTCAAGGAAGTGTCATTTTCTTAGTTCCTTGGGTCATGCAAAGCCCATGGAATTGCATTGCCTATATATGGAGTGTATTGATAGTTTTGGGATCATGATCAGCAAGCAGCATATATGGCAGAAGCTTGCTCTCCTCTGTAATAAACCCATTTTATTTTTTACAGGATTGCAAAAGAAATTAGGGAGAGCAAACTAGACATACAGGATTTGGGCTGGGGAGGTATTTTCTTTCTTTTTTTCTTTCTTTTTTTTTTTTTTCTCTTCTCTATTTTAATATTTGATATTACGTCCAAAGAAATTTTAGAAATCTAGTTTATATTTAAATAGGCAGGAAGTCTCATAGATGAAGATTGACTGAAGAACGCTGAGAATAATCATGAACAACATTTCAAGATGAAATGGAGTGTCATATACTGCCCCAGGGGTTCAAAATCATCTCTTGTCCTATTAGACATCTTCATTAACAACCTGAAAGTGAGAGTAAAGAGCATATTAATGAAACTTGCAATTGAAAGGGCAGTGAGCATTCATGAGAGAGAATACAAATGCCACTAGAAAGTGCAGAACTATTAAAAAAAACCCAAAAAACCTTGAAGAACAATTTAATTGGAAAAAATTAAAATAAGTATTATGTAGGAAGATAACACATGGATGATAATGTTAAAATAAAAATAATTGAAAACAAATAGTCATCATGATTAAAAATGGTCAGAACATTTTTACCGAGTTTATTTTTTTAGATGTGTCAAATTGTTTATGCTATGAATATCCATAGAAAAAGTGAGTTTCTACGTCTCATTGCATACTAAATCATTCAGAAATATTAAAATATTCTATTTTGATCTTCAACATGCTTAAAAAATTATTAGCTTTTTATGCAAAAATGTTAGTTAATTATAGGTGACATCATTTAGCAGGATGAAATTGCAACATTTGGAAAATGTCAATGTTCTAACTGACTTTAATATAAGGGATTATTGCTGTTGGGGTTTTTTTTTCCTTTTTTTTTTTTTTTTAAACTATTTACCTCAGCCTAAAAAAAAGAGAACATTTAATTTTTGAAAAATTTCTGGCAGTATTGATATTTCTCTTCCAGCTCTAAATGTAATATTTCAGGGGGAAAAAATCCAAGGTCAATGGAGATTTTGGTATCATATGCCAAAACCATTAGGTAATCAATCATGAAAGTATTAGTCACTGTCTATCAGGTCTGTTAAGACTGTGTCTGGAATACTTTATATATTTCTCAATATCTTGGTACCTGATTGGGAAGAGAAAAGGAATAAGCAGAATGAAGATCAAAGAAGAGCAGGTAACATGATTAGATTGCTTGAGAAATTCATTTAAGAAGAAAGGTCACAAAACCCTAAATATTCACTACTTGACTAACATCATGCATAGCTATGCAGCAAATTTAAAAAAAGATAAATAGAAACACTTATTTATACAATGCCTAATCAACCCATGGGACATATTGCAATGAGATGTAATTGATGGTAGATGGCTGAAATGAAAAATGACAAGAAAAATGTCCAATCTTTCTTGCACAATATTAACAGCAGTAACCACAGAAAGTATATTTAAAGCAAAATATAAGAAAAACTACAGAACTTCTTTACATCTTCTCAAAACAAAAAGTTTTCTGTTGGTGTAAAAACCACCAGTTTTTGTAGTTCATCTCATAAAGCCTCACGCCAAAGTAGAGAATTTCTCTATCTGGTCAAATGAGTTGGACTAGATGACTCCTTGATAGGATCTGTTTCTTTTTCTTGTACAACCAAAGAGGAGAGACACTACAATAGTGTATTAGTAGACACTAATGAATGTAGTGATTGGGTAAGATGTTTCCTGTAAATGCCTAATAGAAAAATACAGGCTGAATGTCAGTCAACAGGAATTCCTTAGGCTCAGTCTTACAAAGTCTTAGTGGGATTTATATGGTGTAAAAGAATCTAAACTTTTCTCTGTCTGCTTCATCAGTTTCTTTTAGTTATGCAGGGCCACTTTATTCCTCATAATGTTAATAACCAGAAGGGTTTTTTTGAAAGTAAGTCCAAAATCCTGATCAGTCCCTTCCTCAAAACACAGCTACCTTTCAAAGATGAAATCTTACTACTTCTTCATGGCTACAATGACCTAGAACTAACCTTGCAAACTGGAAAACCTCCTTTCCCATTTCTTCTTTACCTACTAGTTACTGACAGCTAAATATATTTGTTTGTTTCTTTGTGGGTTTTTGGGTTGTTGTTTGGTTTTGGGGTTGGGGTGGGTTTTTTTTGTTTTCTTTTGTTTCTTTTCTTGCCCCCTCCCTTCCCCTCAGTCACCATTGGATTTTGGAAAGTTAATTTCTATCCAAGTCCATTCTGTTATTTTAGTTCATTTCAAGATTTGTCTCCTTGGTCACAGGAAATGTAATAGTGGCTCTATGTGTAGTTGCACTGATTTTAACTATTTAGAAAACAGTCCAAAAGAAAGAAATGTTAAACGTAAATTAAAATTGAGTTTAGGTTTACAGTTGTTTGGGGGTTTTTCCCCTGAAAACTGTTATTTTCTTTAACTTCCTCCTTCTCATACTTCTGTCTGGCATTTTTTAAACAGAAATGTTCCCAGAGATACAGTGTGCCATATATGCAGTGTGAAATGAATTAAAATCTGAGACATGCACCCTGCACAGATGCTTTTCATTTGCAAAATTAATGGGTCACATTGGAAACACATTGGATTCATCCTGAGAGGCATTGGTGGGATTTTGGCCTGAAGGAACTGGAAAATATCTTATCTATTTATCAATGCTTGGATGTTAATAAATACAAAAACAAGGACTGTGTTTAGAATTGTTGGTTCACAAACGTGAACAAACAATTGTCTACATTTTCCTGTTACTAGTCACAGGGTATATGTAACACCTATGGAGAAAGGAACACACTTTAATAAATAGTTCCAGTGAAAAGGGAGTGAAGAAAAAAAACTCTATTTAGTAGTACAAGGGGCTTCTTGGAAGACAAGCTGACATACATGCATTCTTGAAAACAATTATAAAGGAATATTTGCTGTCTTTGTAGTTGTTTTTGGCCTAGTTTTCTGGTGCTGTAATGAGTACTTCACCTACTTGATTACCTGACTGATAGTATTCATATTTCTGCAACATTTATTTATTTATTTAAATTATTTTTTCTCTCTTTTTACCTACAGATTACTCACAAATTCAATTCCTTTTATAACTGACTGTCCCAGTTTCAGCTGGGATTGAGTTAGTTGTCTTCTAAGTAGCTGGTAGAGTGCTGTTTTGGATTTAGTATGAGAATAATTTTGATAAAACACTGTTTAAATTCTAAATCAAGGTGTTTTTAGCATATCACTCTCTACCAATCAGCGGGTGCACAAGAAGCTGGGAGGAAGAACAGCTGGAACAGTTGACCCAAAGTGGCCAAAGGGATATTCCTCAACACACAATATCATGCTCAGTATATAAACAGGACAGAAGTAGATGGGAGGAGCCAATCTTTATTTGGGGATGAGCTGCTCATCAGTCGTTGGATGGTGAGCAGTTGTAGAGCGCATCATTTGCAGTACATTCATTTTACATTGTTAGATATTGAGATTGCAAGAAGTAAATGACTACCTCTAATGTGACAGGGATACATGGAAGATATTTTTGGATCGAAGCCCAAAATTTTGCTATAAGTCTCTCCATCTCTTGAAATTACTATTTTAGTAAATTCCTTCAGTCTCTCTTCATCTGTTGCAAAGTCTATTTCAATTAATTATTTCAGTTTCCTTTTTCTCTCAGCTTTTATTTATTATGTCATTATGTTCTTAGACTGATGCATTACATCATGTAATACAGAATGCATATAATTGAGTTACCTTAGGGATAGTAGCAATGCTATAGTTGAAGTGGAATTGGCTGTTCTACTATAAATATTTGAAGCACGATTAATATCTTGGCAATTTCTAGTCTCATTTAGAAAAAAGCTGAAATGTAAGCTGAAAATATAGCTGTAAATCTACATAAAGGGAGAATACTCTGAATTTATCACCTTTTCTAAAACCTGTCTAGGGAAAAATTTTCCCTTCTCTGCAGAAAGAGAAATTTCTAACAAAGTTCTTGGTCAGTTTTTTTATTTCCTAAATTCTTTGAAGCTTTGTAATGATCAGTTTTTTCTTGGTTTATGTCTTAGGACAGGTAAGATCTCATTATCATGATCTTCTATAAAATGAGAAAGATTTTTTTATCGAAAAGTTGAAGAGTTTACCTCTATGAAAAGAGTTGCTACCTTGTAAACAAGGTAGTAGGCTAAGTCTGTAAAATAACCTTAAAAACTACATAGAACATTTACAAACTACTCTTTAGTCTGTTAAGAAAACGCTGAATTCTCACAAATAAATCTGCCCCTCTACATTGTATATAAAAGGAGTTTAAAACAACAAAGTTCCAAGTCTCTCTCCCAAAGAAGGTAGATAAATCCAGACCACAATGCCGCATAAATATCAGAGAGACAAAACACCTCAGGAGGAATATGGGCCAACGAGAACTTGGCTGAGACCAACAGCTAATCTAACTTTAGCCCAGAAAGACTTCGAATTACTGTAGTGAAGTTTTCTTCCATTTCCTCCTCCCTTCTTATTCCTCCTTTTAAAGATTATGAACATTAATTTAGAGGAAAAAAACCCAGTATAACTACAGCTTAAAAAACCACACATATTATTTTCTAAGGATAGGATATTAAGGTTGCCTCCTGTGTTATCTTGGCATGAAGGCGCTTGCATTCATTGGTGTAATAAAAGGTTTGAGGGGCTAAAACCCTCACAGGAGTTTTAACAAGGACAGACCTTTGGGAAAATAGATGAAAAAGCATTAGCATTTTTTTGGTCCTTTCTATATCAACAGTTATTCATTATGTTATTATTTATAGAGTTTTACATTTTACTTAGTTAATAGCAACTATAATTGGTGTTTATTAAAAAAATATATTTGCACATATATTTGCAATAGCAATACATATCATAAAAATAGGAGCTAGCACTGATGGATGCATGGTAATTTGTCAAAATATAACAGTTTTATTAGAATACAAAACAGAAACCTGAACAACGTAAAAATCAGACTTGCTGAACCAAATTGATTAAACAAGGTTTGAAAAATAAAGATTTCCAACTTCTTGACTTTCCAACTCCTTCCATCTTGCTGACAGATCTGGCAGATTTTAGGACTTCAAACATTCTTACTGTGGGCATAACAACTTCCTTGTCTATAGGAGAAGTTGTTGACCCTTTTTAAGATTAGACTTGGCTCTACTCTCTAGATCATCCTCTGCTTTCCTCACTACATTCAGCATATGTCATTATGTGCCGTCTCTGCTCCTGTACACTTGCCTAACCAATTATCCTGGAGATTCTCCCTACTGTGCATGCATCCATTAACTCAAAGAAGCAGAAATTTTCCCTTTCCCCTTGGTCCTAGCTGCCAAAGAGTGTAGCAGCCTTAACAATGAAATCACTTTTTCTCTCTGCTTCACATCCTGTCCTATACAATATGTAGCACAGGTACAATAAACTATGAACAGAAGCTCTCAATAAGTAGGTAATTTGGGATAAACATGTGAATTTGTCTAGAATACTGCATACTGCAAAAAAGGAGGAGCTTTGTATATACAATTTTTTGAAGTGTGTGAGCATAAGTAATCAAATAAAACCACCTGACAAAAAATAAGTTAATTTGTATTTTTCCTGTGTTTTTTGTTTTCATTTGAAAATGATACATATCAAAATTTGAACTATTATACTTCCTTCAATTCCTATTAGCAGTATAGGCACTCTTCACCAAGTGCTTGTCCATAACCCACAAGAAATTACCTTCATGGAAAAAGCCAACAAAAATTCTAGCTATCAATTAACATTATCTCAAGGGTTTAGGGAGGATTCAAGATATAGATAGGCTCTCTGTTTGAAGCAGATAACTTAATTCTAGATAAAAAAAATGAAACAAATTACAATTACGACAACTATTTCTCTATTTTTTTGTGTTTTGAGATTTATACATCCGATAATACATTTCCTAAGCAACAGCCTTTAAAACTTGCATGAAAAAATATGGTAGCTTCTGAAGGACCAGAAAACAGCAGTTTATTAAGGCATTGCAAGTTTTACTGAAAAAAAAAATATCAAAAGTCATGCCCATCACTATATATCATTCCCTCTGAACCGTTTTGTTCTGTTCTCTTGAAAGTACAACGTCCTAGTCTGGTTAAAAGAAAAGTGAATAGAAATATAATTTCCTAATTTGAAATAGAAACTCAAGTCTTCAACCTGATTTATATGCGATTACATCATGACTAATTTATCCATTAAACAATATAATCTAGATTTAATATCATTTTAAAGTCAGGTAAAATAAACAACATACTAAAACCAAAAGAAGCTGGAAGTTCCTTAAAATTGTTAAAAGTAAAAACAATATAAAATATTTACAGTGGACTAAAGTTTCAAAAGGGCTTGAATTGTTTTATACTTTTTAAAAGTCATCTAGAAAACAACCACACTTAAAAGATTTACCATGTTTTAATTTTATTTAAAAATATGCTTTTTCTTTTTTTAAAAAAGGTGAAAAGTAAATGTCAACTTACACAAATCTTATTTAAATGTGTATGGTTTTGCCTACAAATTATTTTCTACAGTCTCTAATCCTGAACTGCATAAGGAAGATGTAAACTCCTCCTGATAAAATAAATGAAATTACTAGCAAATATTATTTTGGAAGAAAACTGAGATGAAGTACAATATGTGAGGTTTTGTGTGATAGCTTGAAGTACTCTTTAAGGTAGCTTTTCAGAGCAAAAATATTAAATAAAAGTACTGGAGCAAAATGTATTGAAATATATGTTACTGGGTAATGTCTTGTATGTCATCAGAAACAGATGCTTGATCTAGTGACAATGACAAGAAGAATTTTGATCAAGTTTAGTGAAAAATGGACTTAGAACCTATCAGCTGATACTAAAATAATAACAATGCAAAGGATATTTTTCCAGAAATACTTTCCATAATATTTCATGAGATGAAGAATCAATTTTTTAAGCACTGATAGAGCTTCTTTGCAAATAAAGCTTATATGTCTCAAAAGTAGATTAAAATAAACATTCATAAGTTACTACAGATTCCAGTATATTGCTTTTTTAAAAAAATAAAACTCAATATAACTTGGAAGTTGTGATAGCATTGTTGAGACCTCAGCAGTAACATTCTAGAAATTGTATGTGTGATTTTTTTTTTAAAAAAATATTATTTCTAAAATCATAGTAGCTAGGAAAAAAACCAATAAAGTAATTATTATGCAGTTCCAGGTAAATTATTCACAGGGAAATTTTCTGAAAATTCTCTATTTTCTTCTTCTTTTTCTACAAGCACCAGATCAGAAAGACAGAAAAGAGGATGCTACTTTTTTTCAGTCCACTTTCCCTGCATAAAAGGAAAGATTGCAGTTAATGCACTGTGATTATCTGTGATTTTTCTCTCCCTTTAAAAATTCTAAAATTTTAAATATGATTTAAAAATCAGAAATAATTTTCCCTTCTTAATTATTTAAGTGTTCAGAGAGTAATCCAAGGAAATTATTTATCTGAAATATTCCCTCTAAGTATAAATATCCTATAACTTTTCCATGTGGCTAGTAAGTATGTATTTACCAACAAAACAAAATTGGTTATTATTGCTAAAGTAATCAAACCTAGTGTAGAATATTTAAATTAATAGGAGGATTAGTAATGTACCTGGAAATCACAAAGCATTTATTTATAAAAGAAAATAGAAAAAAATTCTAAAGAAAATAAATTTTGAAAAGCATTTGGATTTTGTCTCTGGTGCTCATGTAAAAGACAGCCCTTAGGCTGAAAGCATTTATCTGAAAATATAATAAGTCTTTGGAATATTTTGAAACAGAATTTTGTATCTTATCCAGAAAAGTGAGCCATCAAAATAATGTCTTTAAAAAGACGTATAATTGAACACAACTTTGTAAAGATGTTGTGAGACTAGCTTTCTCCAAGGAAATATTTATGAGTTTAAAATGCAGCTGAAACTATCAAATTCATGTTCAGCCAATAAAGGAATGACAGCATTAAAATTTTAGTCCAGATCAAGTTTCAAAGAGGAATGTCTTCCTCTTTCAGTGAAAATATGAAAGCCAAGCAAATAAATCTCTCTGAACCCAGTAGCAACATTGTCAGTATTCTGTTCCTGTCTCTGAAGCAAAATCCTAAAAGGGTCCTCTCAGGACACTGAGGCTTGAGGAAGGAAGATGGTTTTGTGTAGTCCTGTGTATAATGCATATTGCAGAGATTTACTACATCTAATGACTAAATTACTACCAGGTTTTTCCAGTCTCCCAACTATTAATTCAAACAATTTTTTTGGTCTCAGAAAGAACCAGAGAGTGATCCCCCGCTTTGATTATGTATAGTTCATTCTGTAGTGAAGTAAGAAGAAGTCCAAACCAGCAGGATATACACAAAGAGTGTGATCAGAAAATTCATACTTTATTATGTGCTTATGGTGTTAAGATAACTGAAAAATGGATTAAATGCACCAAAAGGCATACCAATACTCTGATGCCCTGTGTTAAACACTTTGAAATTTGTAACAATTATCTGTGAAAAATTGTATTGGGTCTACAGATTACTGTAGAACACAGATTACCGGCTGAGAATTTTGTTAATTGTTTTAATTATAAGCAAAGTATAAGCAAAATATTTCTAAGACTATATTAGAGATAAATGACTATTTCAAGCCATATTGTTAAAAAAAACTATCATTAAAATTTTTATTTTTCATCTCAATATTTCATTCTAATCTCACGGAAAAAGCATTACTAAGGTAAGCATGCAAAAAAGGTAGGTCTATAATGATATGTACTTACTGCATGACTGAGCTATGGAATTGGCTAAAGATTTAAGTAAATAATGATTACTATAGTTTCTGACACATAAAATTCCTCTGTAAGAAAAGAATCCACTTTTCTGTAAGATAATCATTGCATATAAGTTTCTGAAAAATGGAATATTTAGAAGTGAAGAAGGCTTTGTGGAACATAATTCCTTTGTCTACCTGTGCGCATTATAACATCATCCCTCAAAGTATATATAAATATGAAATTAGAGCCTAGGACAACTCAGATATGGCAGAAAATTTTTAGTGTCAGTGACTCATACTTCTCTTTCAGATGAACAGAGAAATTTGGGACATTGCTGTTCTGTCACTGAGTCAGATTCACCTTCTTCTAGTTGCAAAAAAAATAGCTATTTGATCACCCAGGAGATGTGAATACTTATTTTCTGATGTTAGTGGTATAGAAATACTCAGTATCTCCCTCCTGAAGTTTGTTTTATTCTTTATGTAAAGAGAAATTGTCAAACCTGATTTCTTAAAATTGGTCCAATTTCCACTGGATATGGAAACTGAGCTTTAAAATGGTTCTTTTTATGCTTCTTTCTATTTAAAAAAAGATAATTTTGTGCTTAACTCATATTTCTCCACTTCATTTTTTTATTGACAGATGAAAGGTGATTTGAAATAGCCAGCATATATTCATCGAGCTAAATCATGCTTGATCATGCTTGACTGTGTCTGGAATGCTTTGTCCAGTTTTGCAACCCAAATAAAAATATTCATAAGCTGGAATTTAGCCACCTGAGGTTGGTCAGGAGCTAATTACAATCTTCCAGCACTTTCAGAGAGGTCATCAGGATGTTAGAGCCAGGCCATTTACCCACATATGTGACAGGTGGATCAGTGTCTGAAACCCTAACAGGGCGACAGTGCAAGTTCAGACTGAACATAGGAGAAAAAATCACTGTGAAAATCAGTAAGGTTTGGAACAAGTTACTCAGCCATTTCTGTAAACTCTGTCACTAGAGGCTTCTGAGAGCTGGGTGGACAAAGCCTGAGCAACCTGTTCTAAGGTTAGTGTTGATGAAGTACAGCAAGAGAAAGAAATTTTCCCTTTCTTGGGATGTGAAAGGTCACGTCCACGTGCTTTGTGACAGCAGATGGTACTGTCTACAGGATACAGTACAAACCTCTTCAAAGCCCTGATCAGAGATGGTGGAAAGGCAGGCAAGTGGATGGGGTGGGGGTGATGACAACAGGGGGAATGGAATGACAGAAGGGGCAGCACCTGGCGGTACAGGACCTGACACTGCATGCACCCAAAGACCCAGCTATATTTTGCTGCAATCACAGCAAACCAATAAACATTAAAAATACCATTAGAAGATTCATTATTAAAATTATTCATAATCAAATTAGAACTCTCAGTTCTAAATCAATTCTTTCTTCATACTCTGAAAGGAGGTTTAAATAGAACAGATTTTTGGAGACGAAAGAAAAAAAGTACTTTGCAGTGATCTCATCTCAATGTAAGAGGAGCCTGAATTCCATAACTTAAAATTATATTCCATCATCACAGGTACATACATAGGTACAGGCAGAAAGCAGTCATAATATTCAAGCACAGCAAGGTTTGAAGCATAGAGTTAGTATAAAACAAGATTTTTTTTCTTGTTATTAGCACACCCATTTTCTAAACAACAAAGACTTCACCTTGTGTATAAATAAGAATTCAGAGGACTACCTAGAAAATTACGGCTGAACGAAACTCTTCCAATTGCAAGTACTGCTTTAAAACTCTTTTCAGGGACAAGTACAACCTTGAATATGTACTAAAGCTAAACAATAAAAACCAAACAAATCATGATGCTTGCAGCCATATACACAGTAACTCATGGCCATTTTCTCATCTTCCTTTAACATTTTCTTCGTCCTGGCAGTATAACAAATGATAGCATAGATGCCATCTCTCCTGATAAAGTTCCTGTGCTCTTTGCTGTTAGTAACAGTTCCAAAATACAGTCTGAATGGTCTATAATTTCTAAGTGCTGCAAGACTGATTTCAGTGCTGCCATTCTGCCCACTGAATCACTGTCTAGCTCTCTTGTACTTTTTCTTTTCTAGTTTTTTCAGTAGTGATAAGACTGCTTCATTACAGCTTTTTTTGTTTGTCCTGAGACCATCCATGGCTGTCCATGTAGTATAACGGGCTGAGATTCATTTGACACTGGTCTTTATGCAGTCATGTTATGCTGTTAGGATGGTGTTCCCCACTCAATGGTTTATTGCTCTGTTGAATGTGATGAGGTACAGGTTTGTTACAGCAGTAGCTGCAGTTGCTTGTTCATGCTGCTGGAACCGACATCAAATCTCCATGCTGATGACATGCAGTCAGCAGCATTGGCCTTCTAAGATACTGGCAGATTTAGAAATTTTTACATACTTTATCAGTAGGACTTGAATAGTTGCTTACCCATGCTTATGTGTGCTAAGTTTGTTTACTCATCTGCACTATCATAAATTTCACCAAAATTTGTCCAAGAGTATCCTCATTCTCGTCCACATGGAGGTCCCATGTCAACAGCTTTGAAGGCAGAATTTTTTCTCCAGTTATTAGGGTATTTGATTTCTTGTTCCTTGTATGAAGAGAAAATATCTCCAGATGGTCATCCTGACACCATGTAAAGCTTAAATAGATCCCTAAAAAATGTAGGAAATAAAGATTTCCAGGGCATATTACAGAGTACACCAGAAAAGGATATAGTTATGTGGAACATAATCTGGATACATCATAACAACCCAAATTGTATCCCCAACAACATAACATAAATAACAACATAAATAAAGGTAAATGTTTACAAAGCATATTCTGCAGAGGGGCAGAATATATCATTATTTTTTGTCTAATTAGGAAAGAGCTAAACAGTTCCAAGATTCTCATTCTGACTTCAAGATTCACATGTAGTCTACAATATGTAGTCTACAATTCCCACATCCTGTTTTATTTATCCACCCAAATGGATTTCCCCCATCCAAATAATTATTTAAAAATATTTTTAAAAAATCCCAATCTGATAATATATGTTATTATAATATTTTTAAAACATTATATTATTTATTTTTATTCTATTTTGTCCAACTCCAGAACTTTCTAAGTCATTCTGAAAATGTTTGATAATTTAACCTTAAGATAAGATCAGCTGACCGTGTGGATTTATCTAAATTTCAGCTTGTGTTTCCTACATCCTTTTATACGCTTTTTCTTTTCTAAATAATATTCTGCATTCTAATTGGGTCTGTGAGCAACACCCCTCATTAATTGTTCTTAAAAGTCATTATATTTCAAGTTAACTGTCCTTGTTTCTGTTTGTTACTATACTTCTCTGCCTACCATCCATATTTTCCTGGGGTGAATAAACTAGTTAGCAGATAAAAATAATTAAATAGTTAGCAGATAAAAAATCTCTACCTAAAAGTGGCTTCAGCCTTCAAAGGTCAGCTTTAAATTCGCTACTCATGCATGTTATTCTCAGATAGCTAAATATTGTGGAGTCAGAAGACAATATTGAGGGTTTTTTTTTTCATGTGTGTGTGTTTGTTGAATGGTAAATAATCCTCCAGGAAGAATGTCAAGGTGAAGTAGAGATAAACCATGATATTTTACTCAAGTATTGGAAAAAGCGTAGGAGAAAAACCAGCAAGATTTCAACTCTTGTTAAGACCTAAACTTCTTCAAAAAATGTTCATAATTTATGAATTGGATAGATAATTATGCACATGATGAAGTGGGTGAAAAAAGTAATACAAATAGCAAATCAAAGGCCAGAAATAAATAGCCATTTATAAAGCCATAACTTTGAAAAGTTTGATTAAATGTACTTTTCAAGTGGCAAAATTGAATGAATGCAGGTACCACAGGGTACAGCTTGACCTTTATTTCTCTTACAACTGTCAGAAATACTGAATGGATTTGTATGCCACAAATTAGAAGAATTGCTTCTAAATTTGCCCATAGGAAGAAAATGCTAGTTTAATCTGTTCATAGAACATGCTATACTGCATTCAGAGCTTTAGGGAAATTTATATGACAGAACTGAATTGTGATTTATGATAAGTTAAACACCTTCATACTTCATTAGAATTCTCCTAACATTGTGAAATACTTTGGAGACTTTACTCAGAAATTTTGCAGTGAAGGATTCAACCTGTGGTTAAGACTTATTTGTAAGCATATATATTAAGTATGTGACTGTTTTAGTACCAGTACATTATTCTTGAAGTATTCATGGCTCAACGGGAGTTTTCCCTGGATGGATCAATGTGCTGGTTTAGCGCAGATGGCAAAAACCAATTAGTGACTGGCTTTGAAACTGACAACCGGCTTAACCAATTCGATATAGGGATACACCTCTGGGTTAGAGAGTTAAAAATCAGAAGAATTAAAGGAAACTTCCTTTTCCTTCCTGCCTTGGAACGGGTAACAGGGCCGGCCTCACCGGGGCCCAGCCGCTGCTGTCCCAGCCAGGGTGGGCCCGATGGCTCCCGGGCAGCGGGAGGGGAGCAGGGTATGCCCTGTTCCCCCCGAGCCTGGCCCAAGGGGTGCTGACCCCGGCCACTACTCCGCACTTCCACCGCGGCCTGGGCTGAGCCCCTCTTATTTCCAGCGGCTGCTGGACAGAGGAAACATTGGGGAAAGCCCAGCCGTGTGTGAGATCCTGCCACCTTTGGCCATCTCCTGGGAAAGAACCAGCAGGTCCTCTGCAGACCTGGGAGAATCTTAACTCTTTCTTTGAGCTGATGAAACTTGTGGAGCACTAACCCTTCTCTGAGTGAGAGAAATGACAGAGTGATTGAAATTTAGAGAGACACAGCATGGGAGTAAAGTCAGTGAGGAGAGAGAAAGAGTAAAAATCCTAATTGAGAGGAGATGAAGAAGATGCCTTAGTTTTTTGGGCTGAAAGTCTTTTATGAGCCATGGTAATGAACTGTAATATATTAGAATATCCCTTTAAATCGTGGAGAATATGATTGTTCAGATTGTGGATTGAAGCAAAGGTATTTATGATGAACTAAGTGAATATTGATCTTATGAGAAGCTGTGATCCCATGAGAAGTTTGAACAGAGAGAGAGATGAGATAAGGAGCCTTCTGTCGCAGGGAAGAAGAGAAAAGAGATCTTTGTTCTATGAGATGAGGAAAATCCTTTGCTTTTAGAGCTGTTTGTCTTGAAAATGACCCCCCAGTTATGTCCGTGACCCGTATGCAGCTGGTGGGAAGCTGCTAATGGGAAGGACTTCACAAAAACAATTACCCAGGTGGCTGTTTTTTGTGAGAATTAAAACCCACAAGAGAACTGTTCCATGTTGTCAGTGGGGAAATTCCACAACAGACTAAAAGAGACTTCTCTCTCAAAATGAACTGATAAAATACTACTTTAGGGGTGGTAAACAGACCAAGAGTTCCAGGTTTTGTCTCTTTAGGTTGTTAGTGGGAAAGTGAACAGTTGTGAGGAGGGAGAAGTGTTTTGAAGGCTTCATTTTGATTCTCATTCTTCTTTTAGTGTGTGTTAATAAATCTACCTTTATACCCTTTAAGTTTGAGCCTGCTTTGCTTTTCTCTTAATTGTATCTCACAGCAGAAAAGACACTCAGTCCGCTACACAAAAATTTGGCAAACAAGAATTGGCAAAGGTGAAACCATTACAACCAAGCTATGCTGAAGTGCTAATTTACACATATATAAGAAAACCAAATGTATTTATTAACTAGAAAATATAGCTGTTATACCAAGGGTTAGGAATATTTGAAGTTACATGTGTTTTGTACAGTGTAACCCAATTCGTTTTCCTCATCGCCATATTTCTTTTAATAATATCTGCGCACTTAACTTGCAGAAAAACCTACATCTAAAGAAAAAGAAAAGTTTCTATAAGGCTTCTGAAGAGGCCTGCACAATTTAAGCCCAGAAGGTAATTATTTTTTGTAGTAATACTATTTCTTTTAACATTCCAATAAATGTAATAGGTGCAACTGAATGACATGTGAATGGAAAGAGGAGATCATAAATTGTGCATTAAACTAATTGTTTCATCACACTTGGAACTTCAGTGGAATTAGAAGTTTAAAGTACAAAATATTACTCCAGTGAAATACGTGAGTAGGATGGACTTAGTAATGAGAATGTGGATGGAGAGAGAGAGAGACACAGATAGGTTTAAAATGTCCATGTGCACTAAGGTACAGCTGTCATACAAAATAGACTGGTCAATATTTAAAAATCAGCATTGTATAAAAAATAAATTTCACCAAATATAATTTTTGTTTTGAAATTTAAATTAAAGATAACCAGATCCTGAAACTTGTTTTCCTATAAATTTGGTTTGCTGCTAAAAAGTAGAACACAATGGAAACTTAATGTCAAAGAATATTTAACTCTTTGTCTCAGTATAATTGAGAAGATATTTTTGCAAATTTCTTTTGATGCCTATCTGATGTTCCAAAATATTTGCGAAATAGTTTTAATTTTAGAATTATTAATGGAATTTTTAAAACTATTACTCCATTTAAATGTGAAAATATTTCTTTTATAAATTTGTGTTCACTCATGTTCTCGTGATACTTCAGTTTACTCCTGATCTTCTTTTGATTGGATGCTACACTCTTCTACCTCATCATGATTCTTTCAACTTAAATTGTGGTTGTGTGTGATTGAGTTTTCTGAAGTTCTGTATGGTTTTTGTTATGTTTTATATTTGTTTAAAAATGGTTTGTTCCTGACACTCCTTCCTCTTACCCCCTGATGGTCCTCTCCCTGAGAGATGCTCCGTCAATCACCCTGTTAGATCTGGAAGATTCGGGGCAGAAAGCCATGGGATTCGTTTTGGGGACAGGGCAACACCTTTCTCTTGTTCTGTTATGTTCCCCTGTTCTGGGTTACACCCTCCCTTGCTAGCTATTGGTTCTGGGTTCCCCTCTCCAAGGGAACACTCTCTCAGGTAAAAAGGGGCAACCCAAGGCCGAGACCCGTCTGTTGCATGAGGTTTGGCCGGGACAAGAATAAAGCCTGGTAAACCCAAGCCAGAGTCCACTCTCTTTCTTCCACGTCTCTAATCACGCTCCAGCTTTGGATTCCAGACCTGCCAAAAAACTTCCACCATATCACCACAGGGCAAAGCTAGCAGGTGGGCAGCCCTAAAGCCGTGATATTAAATGTCACAATAAACTCTCTTGAAACTTAAAATAGAATAACACAAAAGCATTCTTTTTTTTTTTTTTTTTCCATTTCACTAGTAAATGAATATTCATTTACTCTTTTTATTTTTTTTTCATTCCATAAAACTTTAAACACCAGGAACAAACTGATTTTTTAAAATGCAACAGAATCACAAAAAATAGGTACACAGTGAACTCATCTTCATTCTGATACAGAGGTACTTGAGGGATCAGGGTTTTATTGGTTGCAATTACTCACGAGATGCATCCTTCAGTAACACTTTTTCTTCTTTAAGTATTGTTCCGTATCAGAAAGGAGGCATGTCTATCTGAACTGAAATCCTCTATTTCCATTTACACGGGCAAGATAACCATCTTTCAGTCACAGTTTTCTTACAGGCCTCAAATGCAGCAGTTCAATCTCATCTGGGTCTTCCTCAGCTCACAAACCAATCAGAAGCAATTGGGAGTACTTTTCATATGGTCTCACACTGTCAAAGCACCTCTAGTTTCTAGAACTCAGGTAGTTCTTCTCTTATTAATGGTAATTCCAGTTGAGATGATGCCCAGCTCATGTTCAAAATTAATTTCACTAAAAAAGTTATCTATGACCAGGAAAGCTACTTGTCATCAAAATACAAAACACATAGAACCTACACGATACAGGATTATTGCCTTTAAATTCTCTGAATATTTGCAATTCATTAATATTTGAAATACATTTATGCATTGATGTAGGAGAGAATTTTTTTAAATTACATTATTATCATAACGATTTCATATCCTTTTCTCTACCTATACATATTTGAATCTCCTACTTTTCTGTTTAGCAGACAAACATCTGTATTGCACTCCTCTAAACCAGTCTCAGCCAAAAATAAAGCCTGGAAAATGGAATACGAATAAGGCCTTGATAATGCCCTTATTTATGAGCAAATTTAATTTATCATTTCCCTGAATGGGTTAGTAAACATATAAAAACAATAGGATAATCATATTGCTATGAAAATTGGATAGACTTTTGAACATAAAAACATTGCTGCTGACCACAAGCCCAGAAGGAAGCAAAATAATTACTGCATTACCATGTGGTAGATGAAAAAGCAGCATTGTCCCCACTTCAGTCAGAGGGACACATACCAAGGTGTCAATTAAATTCAAAAGTTTGAGAGATTTTTATCTAGGTCCAACCAACCAATCTTATTGTTCAGGTGTTGAACTAAAATAACACATGAAATCTTCCTTTTTACTGATTCCTATATTTTATAAATTTTCATCTCAAAGGGGAAATAATACCTAAGAGGAATGAAGAGTGCTAATTTCCATCAGAAAAGGAACTCTATTATTTATAACACATTTAAAAACAGCCCCCAACACTCCAAAGTAATCATAGTCGTTGTCTCCAATTTGAAATAGATTTGCTTAGAAAAAATATTTAATAATGTGTACTGTTCCTAGAGCAATCTGAAATGCAGATGATTAGCCTGTTTCCCAGATGAGCACTCAATGCAATTACTGTGAAAGACAGATTCTTCCTATTCTTTTTCTGTCCATCACAAGTCTTTTCCTACAGAAAATGCTATCACTTTATCCATCTGGGGAAATGTGGTATACTCTTCACCACTTTTCAATTCAGACAGTCTCTTGTCTGCTAGTATGTTTGAAACTCCTAATGCACAGGAGGGCACTACATTTTCATTTCCCATATGTGAAAGCATTGCGTGGTTATGACATAATATCTTTATTCATTTGTGTTCTAAAATAAATGAAACTTTTTATAACATACTGTGAAACCATTAATCCTGGGGTTTTTTTTGTTTGTTTGTTTGTTGTTGTTGTTTTTATTTTTGGTGGTGGTTTTTTTGTTTGTTTGTTTGTTTGTTTGTTTTTTCTTCTAGTTATAATCTAAGATTTCCTGCTTATAGAATTTAGGGAACAAAATTGTACAGATATTAAGAAAACATTTAGAAAGGGTTGATTCTATGATTCCGTGCTAGAGTAAGGGGAAAATTACTAGTTTCACACATTCTGCACATAGTTATTCACCTCAGAGGGGTATACACAGAAATAAATAATGCCTGTTCAAAATGGCTAAGCTGTAAAGGCATCCAAAATCTGCCTAGAGACCATACAGCTTTACACACCGGCTTCACTCCATACTTCTCACTGCCTTATACACTGCATTACTTTGAATTATGTGTGAATTTGAACCTCATCTGAACATCTAACACAATGTCAGTGATGCCATTCTGCATCCAGTCAGTGTGGTTGTCCCAGATGAGGGGCATGATACGAAGTCTTACCCAAAGATTCAGGTCTCTATCACTCCAGAAGATTTCTCATTCACAGGGTGAACATATAAAGCCACAGTGAATTTCTTACAATATTTTTCTGAAGAGGGTTTCAATATATACAAGCCTTAATTGATAATGAAAGATTTTCTACTATTTACAGCAAACTTCAATAAAAACAGAACATAAATGAGAACTGTTTCCCATCAGTTTCATTCTGATACCTTATTTTCTATTACAGGTAAATGGAAACCATCAACTGCTAACATAATGTTTTACTACCATGTTACGTTTGAACCTAAGAAATTTAAGTTTCATGTAATTATTGCACTTGTAGAATTAATGTGGGTCTGATGCTTTAAAATAGTCCCTAGAAGTAAAGCCTTAGTCGAAAAAGTTCTCTCATTTAATGTGATAAAAAAGAACTTGACATGGGGTCACAGAGTTAGTTTAGTGGACCAGTCAGAATTAGGTTAATGGTTGGACTCGATCTTAGAGGTTTTTTCCAACCTCAATGATTCTATGATTAAAAAACATAAATAAATTTGAATGCAAAGGGTAAATTTTACAATCTGACCTTTATGTAAAGTCATGCATAAGAGATTAATTTTCCAAAGACATGAATGACGCTCTGCTTTTGCAATATGCTGTATTAAAGGTTATTTGTATTGTATTTCACCTGTGAAAAAGTTCAGCTGTGTTAGGTTTTGCCTTGTGGATGCCTTAAAAATAAATAAATAATGATATCTTTGTATTTCAATATATTATTAATTTGGAATAACATTGTATTTAAATATAATACTGTAAAATGTAAAGATTCATTTACTAAGAAATACCTATCAGAAACTTGCAGGCAAAACAGTGTTTTCCTTATAAAGTGTTCCCTCTATTTTGAGATTTATTTATATATAGATACAAACAAATTAAAAAGTCTTTAATGTGATTTTTAATAGATTTTGACATGTGTATTGTTTTAACCAGAGGCTAAATATCTTCAGAACTGGACTCCATAGTACATGAAGACAGATTCACTATTACTGCGGAAATAGGATTCTTGATAAACTGATGCAGGTGTAGGACAATACTACTAGGTTTTTAACCTCTGCTTCCATTAAGCATTTTTCCTGAGTATTCCAATGGAACTTTCTAATACAAGAAAACAAAGAACATTTGACAGAACTGCTCCTTTTCACAGTCTATTTCAGTGATTTTTCACTAGTATATATTCTGAGCAAGTTTAAAATCCTTTAATATTTCATCATATTAAAATTGGATTTATTTCATATAAAAAAGTTAAATATTTTGAGAAAAAATATTTTTTGCATTCACTGAATTGTCTTTCTCCATCAAGTAGTTGAGTTGAATTATATGAAAAAGTTAAATACTTTGAAAAAAAAAATAATTTATTTTTGCATTAACTGACTTGTCTTTGTCCGCTGAGTAGCTGAGTTGAATTAAAATATAAACAAAAACCTATAAAGTAGTGGTTATTTTGGTCTGTATATCAAAACTCAAATGACATTAGTCCAGGATAGATTTTAATGCTCTAAACAGCTTGGAGCTTAAAGTTTTGACCACAGCTGTAAATGGGATCTTGTAAATGCCAGTCAGGAGCAGCAGGAAAATTATACATTGCAGTAAGTTTGGAATTGAAGATATGTTTCTGTGCTTCTGTCAAGAGACCCTTATGCATACTTCAACCACGTTGCTTCTCCTAATAATCACAATGTCAGTAAAAATTATGACATAGTTTGAGCTCCTAAATTATGTACTATAAGGTAAGACACACAAAGGAAATATAATGAAATTTGCATTTTATGAAGCCCATAGTGCCAAAAGTGAACCTGTATTCAAGATAACTGTGAATTTTATGTAACAAATTATTCTTATTTATTAAACTTGCCATGCAATACTATCTCATCAACTAATGCAGAAATATCAGCATATCTCCTCTGACCATTCTTTCTGCCAACATTCTTTTTAAAAATAACAAGAACCTCTGCTTGGCCTTCATGTTCATTTTTCAGCAAAACACATTCAGTTCCAGATATGCTATTCTGTTAAATGTCATTCTTTAATTATCAGACTCAATGACTAGCATTTCACTGACAGCATCAGCCATCACAGTGTAATTTACTGCATCCAGAATTGCAGAGTGAATTTGTATTCATTAGCAGAGAAAAAAAACACATACTGAACTAGCCATATCAAATACAGATGGCTGGCCAACCACACAATTGAAAGCAATAAGTATGTCAGATGTCAGTGTTTACCCTTCACTTCCATCCACTCTTTGAATTTAAGAGTGGATATTAGCTAAGTAGTTGATAAATGGTGTCTGATCTGAAAACCATTATACTAGCACATTAATATATTTCTTTCAGTCCAGTTCAATACAGAGTGTTACAATAATGTAATGTCAGGCATTAGGTGTTCTGCAACAGAATTCATTCTGGGTACATTCTGTGACTGTAAATAGACAACATATGATCCTAATATTTGGCAGGTGGAAGTTAATTTTGTGAATTACTCATGAATGGTTTAAATCCTTGAACTCTTTTTATCTGCTTAGTACAACTCTATTTAAGTAGCAAATGTAATTTTCTTTTGAGGGAAGGCATCAAAGGAAGTTTTGTGACTATAAGTAGGGGCTTGGTTGCCCAGCTGTTCTTGTGTGTATAAAGTTTATATCTAAAGGAAAAAATATTCAATCACAGTCTAATTTAGGAAATTTCTTTTATTTTTTACTTTTATGGCCTATGAGATTTTTACCCCTAAAATTATCATGTTCAGAATCATAGGTTTTTGTTCCTAATTCCTGTGAAATTTTACTCTAAAGTAGCAGTGATGAAGAAAAAGAAAAAAATAGTTTTCATATGTGTTTTGTATTTAGTTTGCGTTTTATGTGCATTTTATTTAGTTTGCACATAGAAGTTTCATATGTGCTTTTTATTTCGTTTGCACTGGTCATTGGAATAGCCTGAGACAGATCAGTGACACATGCAACAAAATGATATTGAAGAGGACTATTAAGTTATGTCCTAGTTCCAGTATTTCTTGTATAACCATGTCATACATGTCATACTTAGTGTTATAAATATCAGTCTTTCAATTTAAACTTTAGTGATTTTCTTATTGAAAATCCAACATGTATGTATGATCCCTCTGTGAAAATGTATTTACTTTATTGACAATAAGTCAATGTTGACATTAACACTATTGCCAGTGATGCAAAATTACTAAAAATGTCAGTAAAGTTCTTGCTCTCTGTTATGCTATAATCAGTGGCCTAAATCTAGGAAGCCTCTTAGCTGTGTATATATTTTTATGCATATACATTGTAATCATACCTTTGTTAAAGTCAATGACGAGTCTGTTCATGAGTTCAAGTGGTGTCTGAGAGACTCCACTTGCATTTCAAGAAGATTAAAACTATTGCTTAAATGACTTAAAGGAGAACAAAATTTCTGTATTTGACCCATTTTTAAGAGAGCAAAATATTATGGTAATATTGTAGAAAAAATAGCTTAAGTATCTGCAAAAAACTGAAGCTGCAAAAGACAAAGTGGATTTAGGAGTTTCCCAAAAGAAACAAGGTCCTCAAAACTATCAGATAACAAAAAAACAGAAACAAAAACTATCTGTGACCTTACATTAAGAGGTTTTTCTACTCACTTTTTTTTTTTTTCACACTCTCTTTCTTTTTAGTGTTTTATTTCTAGGGACTATTTTAAATAATCACACCCAAATGAAGTGAAATAAAAGTTCTAGTTTCGGTTGAAGTTTCAGAATACCATGGGAAAATCAAGTCCAGTGTTCCTTTTGCTTTTTAGTAAACTTCTAATTTGTGAATACTGAAACAATTCATCAGTATGATTTAAAATATATTCTTGTCTCTACATTTAATTCTGAAGAGATATAAACTGATAAATGTAGTTTACAATTAATAAAAAAGATGAATTAACATCCAGCTAAGAAGCTGCCAACTTTGCAGTCTGAGGATAGAAGTACTTCCTGCCATAAGAAATTGTTCTTTTGATTGAAAAGGAGAATAATGAAGTTTCTGTTTTCAAAAACATCCTATAACCTTTTAAAAAAAAAATTTTGCAGAGCTATATTTCAATTAGATTTATTTTTAAGTTCCTAAGAAAATAAGAACAGTTCAACCAAGTATTTAAGTAATGAAACAGTGAAAATATTTGTGATTTGAATTCAACATTCAAAAAACAAATTGTCTGACACACTAAAGTTGTGATATTAACACATGCTCCGGTTGTTAATATCTGCAGTTCTAGGGGAGATTGTTAAATTCTACTGAAAAATGTTAAACCTTTGCTAGATCTGTTTAAAACTGCCCAAAGAGTGTTTGGACAATCGAAATTCAAAACTGGAATCATAAAACTTCCTTCTCAGACACCCTTCCCCAACAAAATTATGTCCATATTCTCTCATTATTTCAAAGAAGGTACTTTTCTGCTAATATTTGGGAAATCACCTATATGCAATATATCTTGTGGATGCAGTGAGACTGCCCTTAAAAGAAAGTTCTCATCTCCAGCTGTTTCAATTCATAAGCATTCTTCAGCCATGCAGAAACAGATTTTCAGTGAGACACAATAAATAATATATACATATTTTACCTACATGAGTATTTTATCCAGAATAGTGTGGTTTGTTAATGAATCCTCCAATAGTTCTTATTAGAACTACATTTGCTCAGTCTGCAGTTTTGTGCAAGCAGACTCAGAACCTTCACAGTACCTTGGTACTGTATCAGATGTAAGCAAGATGTTCAACGACCATATTAAATCTAGTTTTGTCTAACCAAAATCTGTTTCAATGCACTCCTGTTGGGCCAGATGCTCATACCACAGTAAAAGGCACTTACATGCTCATTTCACTCACAGGAACATGCAGATATGGATAGCATATGTAGATATCCAGTCTTTGAAAAGCCTTTTAGTGCACCTGAACTACTGCTACAGAGTTTAGAGCAGGGCAGTGAACTAAGAGAAAAAAGAGCCAGAAGAAAGCCAGTTAGTGGTATATTAACATTTGTGCTTTCACAAATTGGCAAGAAATGTATATAAGAATGGCCAAAATTAAGTTGTGTTTTCTTGTCCAAATAAAAATAAAAGTGTGAGTTTATGAGCTGTTTATTAAAGATAAGAATGCATTGAATCTGTGAGGAACTCATTTCCAGCACCTTTGTCCAAGGACACAAACAGTCTTCTTCAGAATACTTTTATTTTCCTTTTTTTCTACTATGATTTTGGAAACAACACTCAGAAAGTCATCAGTAAACCAAAACATCTGTCTGCAGTTACAGAGCATTTGCTTCACAGCTTGAAGTTTAGACTTGAAACATCTCTTCATTTATGTGTCAACAGCATCAGAAAAATTATACCTACCAATTTGCATCTGTTTTAGAACTAGACATGCTCCTGTTGTCTTCAGAAATACACTTGGAACTATTTCAGTATTCTTGTCAAGGAAATGGGTCTTCCTACAGTTTTTTAGTGTGGAAAGTTTTTCTGTAACTTTTCTCATTGGTCCATAATTTTCTGTGCCTGCTATCCTTGAGCAAACCAATAGTTTTGTAAGCCAGCACAGATGTGTTGCCCCTTTTGTCAGAAATTTAGATATCAAGAAAAGTACAAATGGCCTTCAGGACTGGTATAAGTTGTCATAACTCAGCTAAAACACTGCACAGTTCTTGGTATTTCGCCTTAGTATTATTATTTTAGTAACGGTCTATGGCATATATCACAGATACCTTCATTTTTTAGAAAAAAAGTTTATGAGGAAAAACTATAATTCTAACACTTCTAACATAAAATATGAGATAATACAGCCAAGGACTACAAATAATACTTCATGTGTTCATTCTTGTTCTCATGCTTCCCAGGATGGTGTGTATAGTTTTCAGAATTTTGGTAAGCATTTTCTGCCTCAAACTGGGACATTGGTGGGAAATTAAATTTCAAAATATATATTGAAATATTGCATAAACTCTACTGAAAAATACAGAAAGTGGATACATTTAAAACATGGAGGAATTTATCCTACTTAAATTGGATGATTTTTTTTTCGGGAATACCTAAGGCCATAGGATGGCTGGCTGTAACACTTCAGTGCGAATAAAATAAGGCTTATGGAATAATTCCAAATGCCTAATTGGGTCATCTAAAGAACAGATACTTAATTCTAAGCCGTTCAGCACAGGTTTTTGCAGTACCAGTTAAGAGAAATATCTACTTCTAGAACTACTTTGATAGGATGTTAAACCTTCTTCTAAAATATATAAGTATGATAGACCAAGTGAATTGTCCTTTAAAAGTATCATTCTCCCCTCCCTGATTATTCAAGCAACTACATATCATGCAAGCATTTGAAAAGGGGTATATAAATGCCATTCAAAAAAGCTGTTGCTTTTTCAAAAGCTAGGTATTCTAAATACAAGCCAGTCACTAGTTTTAGTTCAGTGGTAAAACATGCTTGAGACAATACCAAAGTATTTTGCTTAATCAACTTAAGAAACTCATAAAAAATGTGTTAAGCATCCAGGAGGAGGCTGATGAACGTCAACAAAGAGTCAGAAAGTATTACTCTTTTAGATTCTCTATATATCACCAAGGAATTTGAGTGCATGAGCTCTGTTGTGTTAGGTATGTTGCTTCTGTCATGTCCAGTGTAAAACTTTTGTTCTGACCACTTGATCTACCTTTGAAATGAATTTTAATGAAATGTTTATCATTGTTTTTTATTGTCACTATTTTACTTTGAAAGCATAAACTTGTCTTTTCATAAACTGAGTAATTCTTTAAAGGGCTTTTCATCACATGACAGACTGTTCTCTGTTTCTGATGAGCACATTCCACACTCCAGTTGTCCCTTTGAAAACTGTATAGCAATAGAAGTTTTTACAGCTGAAACACTCTCATTTCAAGAAATGTGTTTTTTTCAGTGCTTACAAATGTTAACTGTATTCTCTGCTGAATTATTCTTCCCAAAGGTGTTTTCTAGGTAATAGGATGCCATGATTATACATGGCCTCTAAAACATACTCTTTCTGACTTAACAGAGAATATTATTTGGTTTTCAGGTTGGTTTAGACAAGACCGATCTTGTGCACCCTTTGTGTTAAATTATTTCAAAGAACAGTAATTATTCACTTCAGGAAGAAAGAGACAAAACACTTAAAAATATTTATTCATGTCATGTTTTTGTGGCATCCAAGTTAGAATCAGCAATCCAGCAATCCAGTTGACCCTGACTGGATGCCAGGCACCCACCAAAGACTATCACTCCCCTCTGCAGCTGGACAGGAGAGAGAATATATAACAATGGGTTCATGAGTTGACATAAGGACAGAGAGAGATCACTCACTAAATACTTTTCTGGGCAAAACAGACTCAAATTAGAGATATTAATTTAATTAATTGCTAACAAAATCAGAGCAGGTTAATGAGAAGTAAAATAAGATCTTCAAAACACCTTCCCCCTCACCCCTCCCTCATTCCCAGCTTTACCTCCTCCCCAAGAGACCCAATGAGAATGAGGTTTATGGTCATCACCCTTTGTTTCTCCCACTGCTCAAGGAGAGGAACTTGCCCCACTCCACAGTGAGGTCCTTCCCACAGGAGATAGTTCTGCTTCAATCTGAGTCCATCTCATGGGCAGCAGGCCTTCCCAAACTGCTGCAACATGCATCACTTCCACAGGGTGCAGTCCTTTGAGGACAGGCTGCTTCAGCATGGACTCCTCAGTCTACAAGCCTCCCATGGGGTCACAGCCTTCTCCCAGGCATCCACCTGCTCCAGCATGGATCTCCCTCAAGGGCTGCAGGTGGATCTCTGCATCCCCATTGCCCTCCATGGGCTGCAGGGGCACAGCTGCCTCACCATGGGCTGCCCCACGGGCTGCAGGGGAATCTCTGCTCTGGCACCTGGAGCACCTCCTGCCCCTCCTTTTGCTCTGACCTTGGAGTCCGCAGAGCTGTTCCTCTCACATGTCTCACCCTGCTCTTCTTTGGCTGCAATTACAACTGTGCAAGAACTTTTTTTTTTTCTTATCACAGAGTTCCTGCAGAGGTGCTACCACCATTTCTAATTGGACCAGCCTTGACCAGCAGCATGTCCATCTTTGGTGCTACCAGGGACTGGCTCTGCTGGACACGAAAGAAGTTTCTAACAGCTTGTCACAGACACCATCGTTGTAGCAGCTCTGCTACGAAAGCTTGGCCACACAAACCTAATACAGAAGCATAGATTGCCTGCATTCCATGCATAAAAGTTTAAAAACATAGATCCTACAAAATTTTGAGAGTTGTATCGAAACAGCTACACTTAAAACATACGGTTATTATGCCCCCAGTTCAGATGCTTTAATGGGATATTAAATATGGTGCATTTAATAAAGATGTTAAATCAGTCTGAGCCTAAGTACAGAAGGAGTCCAAGATTTATAACTTTGAAAACTCTGGTTCTATTTTTAAAAAAGGCAAGAATTCTTAAACTACATGCCTCCATACTGAAGTATGAGTTTCTGAAGGCCATTTAAACCATATGTATAACATTTTAAGATGAACAATTTCTTTTACCTAATAATGCTCCTTTTCTACATACAAACCTTTCCCTATTGTTTTAGATTTGATAATATTTTAGAATACAGACAGCATTGGAAAAAAAATAAAAATACAAACTGCATCTGCAGCTTAGTTTCCTGACTATTACAGCCAATTCTGATTCCATGAAAGGATTTTTTATTTATACCAGCAACAGCTGAATTAGGCCATAATATGAGAGAAACTGCTAAATGGTATCACATTTTTTACACAAGACTGTAATTTTTGTCAACACTTTCAAATTCTTTGACTAAAGGAAATGAATTCACCTGAATAAAAGGCACTGGGTTTTGATCCTTTATGAACATATTTAAATGTAATATCCCTAACAGCAAATAAATTAGATTAAATATAGTTACATGTGCTTATGAATGGATTTGCATAGAAATGTAAATCTACAAGCATAGAAAAGTTTCCAATTTTTTAAACATATTAGCTGATTGCTATATCCTGTGTAGAAGCATTTTTGTTACTTTGATGTTGCAAAACCCCCGAGAAGACCTTTTACTTTATGGAACTAGTAGTATTTTAAATTATTTTATTGAATCATGGCCTAGATTGAATTCACAATAACTAGGATCATTAAAACCTTTTTGCTTTCCTATTCATTTTTAATAAAAAAATTATTCAGTATTTTTGTTTTAAAGTGCTGATGAATAGAGAGTTATTTCCATATCAATTTCAATCTTAATAAAAGAGCACAAATTATTCATACTTCTTTGTATGAAAATCAAAATTTCCAAAAAATCTAAGCTATAAACTATAAGTTATTAGCCATGCCAGGGTTGAGATAAAAAAATCTTCACAAACCAAATAATGTACAAAAAAATTCCACAAGTTAAAACAAATGAAAAGAAAAAATACAAAGAAAATAACAAGAAGAAAAGGGAAAATTCCCAATGTGATTCAATCGCACAGAGAAACCATCATTCTGGTTTCACAGGGTTAGAATTGTAGAGGAAGATAAGACTTGTTTATTGTATAGATGACGATTGACAGCAGAACCATTTCTTTTCTGTAACCTGGGAAATTAAAAACTTACCTGCGATTGACTCAGTAAATTGTTGTTGTTATTAAATTATTTTTTCCTAAATATAACCTAATTAATATTGGCATCACCAGTTTATGTTTGCCAATGTTATCTAATTACCATGGGATGTATAGCTCCCCGACCTCACACACAAATTTATATGTGTGAAAACTAAAGTGTGATGCTAAATGAGTTGAAGTAAAAGGCCTTATCCATAACCTACATAAACATATACATGTAACACATACATGTATCATACATGTAAGTTTATTTGCCACAGCATGCCTGCCTGAGGACTCAATGCATATTCTTTGTATGAGTTTTCCTTTGAATGAATAGCTGGAAAGCTATTTTGTTGTCAGATGCAGCTGTACAGACAAATGTGCCATCTAAACTTTTTTTTTATATAGTGTTTGTAGTACTCTTGGTATTATACTGTATCCAAAAAAAGAATTCTGTTTCTGATTCATAATTGTTCCATGCAGATGCAACCTGATGACATATCAGAGGATGGCATCTGAGGATTATTTTGTAGATGTGTTTGTGGCTGGATTCAACACATTTCTTCTCTCCTATCTCTGATATACATATATATGTATATTTTTTATAATTTATGTTCATCCTCTTCCCCTGTGAAGAGGTCTTTTCATTCCCAGGAGAAATGCAGGGTATCTTAGACCTTCAGCTCACACTGTCAACTACCTGAATGAATGAAGATTTTGCTACAGATCCCAGTGTTCTGATAAAGAGGATTTCCCATTATTGACAGTGGTTTTCCTCTTTTGGTACACTGTTTCTGGAAGCTTTTACTTGGTAAATCCCCCAAACTGGAAGAGTGGGGGAAATACATTAGAGGAACATACTATTATTTTTCAATCTATAATCTTTCCTCTTAGCACAAAATATTTTCCTGTAACTTTTTATTACCACTGATATCCTCTGTTCTTTCCTTTGCATCATTGTATATTTCTGTCAACCACTCACTAAGTATACTAACAAAACTCACATCTGTAGCAGCTTTATTATTCTTGCTGGCTTTCTGCAAGAGAAATGTTACTACCAATTTCAAGCTTTCAAAATCAGCTAAAAGAAAGAAATCAGAGTTCTTTACTGCAATACCAAACTCTGAGCCCAGCTCCTAATTTCAACTATTGAATGCTAGCCAAGAGAAACTACAGACCTCAATAGAAGCAGCTTACTCTGTAAAATGAGTAGTAGCTTCCCAGCTGAGGGATAGAGCAGAGCCTATGCAGATGCAACAGAATATTGCATCTTTATGCAATATTCTTTATGTTGTCAAGACATAAAAAATTCGAAGTCCTCCTAGAATTCAGAATGTGATAGATAACTTTCATGAATCCTTAATCTATGGAGGTTGTGGAGAGTATAAAATGGAGATTGTGGAGAGTATAAAACTGCATATCAGTGGTGACCCTTTTGAGTTATAGCCTACAGACTAGAGGGCTCTCTTAATCAAAGCCTTTCACAGGATGACTCCAACTCCAGGTGTCTCTGAAAATTTGTGTCCACTTGTAAATTAATGAGTCTGGTCAATACAGTCAGCATATTCCACTTATCAGCCACCAGATCAGGACTGGCTGCCCAGACAAAGAACCAAGTACCAGCTGAGACACTACATGGGCCATAGGTCTTCTGGAGTGGCAGCTGATGGTTAGGTAGGACGTGCTAGCATGTTTTGAGTGACTTCAAATGCCACACTCTCAAGGATTGATTCAGGCATTAGAGGAGTATTTTTTTTTTTTTTTGTGAACTAAATTTCTTCCCCAGTTAAATGGACTGTACTGAGATGTGTGATGATTGCAATGAGGTTTAGACATCACAAAGAAGTTTCAAACAGTTGGAAATATAAATGTAGGCAATTAAATCTTGAACTGAATCAAAACTGGACGTGATTTCGCCTGCCTAAAAAAAACTTGCAATGCCTTTTCAGTATCCTGTCTAGCTTCCTGCCACCAGTTCAGAGAGAAATTTATCTGATCAAGATCTGTGTCACATCTCTTATTGGCTCATGGCCCTTAGACACCTTTCACTGTATTGAAGGATACTAGACATTTAGGAAACAGGTGCCAGCATATCTCTATCTCTTAAACCTCTTATGTGAAGAAAAAAGAAAAAGAAAATAAAAGGAAAGTAATTATAGGTTACTCCAGAGCAACCACTGGTAACAAACATATAAATAAGAAATATAAAATAGTGTCAAATGATAATAGTTTAAGTGCCTCTATGTTAGTCATCCTAGTAGTTCCAGGAGTTCTAGGATTGCAAAGTTCCTGATGTGCTACTTGCTCTAAGATAAAAGGAGATGTTGTGCTGCAATCATAATATTTAAATAGTTTATATGATTTTTAAACATTACGGAAGAAACAAATCTGATATTAACAATATAGTTCCTTTGAAGCTTCTTAAGTGTCGCTAGTAAAAATGAAAGATATTATATGGTTAGTATAGATCTAGATACATTATTTTATTTAGAATTTCACTGTTCTGAGAGTTTTGTGTTTCAAGTTCTTGCAAACTGTATTAGGATTACAATCTCTGGTGTATTAAAGCACAAATAAAAGGCAGTCTTACAATGTCCTAAAAAGTAGAGACACTACTGTTAGTAGATAAATTATGCATGTTCATTGATACTCTGCATCTGTTGATTTGCCAAAAGCTAATTAAAATACTTTAAAGCCATTATGCTCTTTTAGGCAGATTCTGTGATTTCATAAAATGTCATTTATTTAGTGGGAACTGTGCTTGTTTAAAAATTAATTTCACAAAGCAACAAGGACACAGCTTCTGCATGCGAATGAATCTCTCAAAAAACATGCCTCAAACTAGTTTGACCTATAGTGAACAACAGACAATGTTTTACCTCTACCTACAATAAAACTTATTGTAACAAGGCAAATTCCAATGATGAATTCATTATGGTTTAAGGAAAAAAAGAGTAAAGCCAACAAAAAAGGACACTTATTTATCTTTACCTAGAAGCCTGTATGTTCCAGACAGTGGGAAATTCAATTATGCTGTGAAACACTTCCTACTCTCAAAAAAAAAAAAAAAAAAACCAAAAAAAAAAAACAAAAAAAAAAAAAAAAAAAAAAAAAAAAACAAAAAAAAAAAAAAAAAAAAAAAAAAAAAAAAAAAAAAAAACCAAACCANAAAAAACCTGAAGCAGTATAAAGAAAAAAAACAAACAAATAAAAAACAAAGCATCCACATTCATCCAACAAATTGTAGCTTATGTTTTCAGGAAGAACATCTATATGATCATAATTTCCTACATGTAGTATTTTAATCTTAAGAGGATTGCTACAACAATAACTAATTAATCTTGTAAGCAATCTTAGGAATTAGAAATTGATTTCTCCATTCCACTTGTACAGAAAGAAGATTTGGAATCAAGCAGCTTAATTTGCTGAAACTGCAGCAACTTGCACAAGGATTAATTTGGGCAGAAAAGATGAAGAGCCAGACTGTCAAATGGTTGTAGGAACTATGACATACAAGACTACAGTATGTAAGAAATAAGTATGTAGTTCTGAAAGGGCATTTCAAAATACAGACTTAGAAACCTGTAGAGAAGAGTTGGAATGAGATTCACAAAACTTAGAATGTAAAGTGAGAACATGCAAATTGCAAATAGTAACCAAGTAGACAGAACAAAGGAAATGTCTAACATTGACTGCCTGAACTGTATCCCTGCAGGAAGCAGCTGCGCCATTTTTGAAAACAGCCTCTGGGTTACAGAATGTATCTAGGAAGGAGAAGCCTAAGTAAATATTAATCTGAAGGGATTTGGACTGATGGCCAGAACTAAATAGGAATAAAATTTAGTTCCTTCATTTTAGTTGATATTCAACATTCTGCAACCAGAAATGCCAAATTCATACGAGTTGAAATTGAATAATAATAGGCATTCTGATAATGCAGTCCACCAATGAGGAAATTTTTTTGTTTGGATGTTAGGTTGGCTTAGGTAACTCCTACAAATTTGAAATTGTAGGGCTTGAAATGGTATACTTGAAGACCTCTGATTACAAAGTTTATGTTTACAAGTAGACTTAAGAAAAAACTGTTACTTTTGTGTGTCTGATTTTCAGCTTACTAAATTGCCTTTGGCTAAAATAGTTGTTCAGTACCTGACAAACAGGGTGAGATTTAGTTACAAATAAAAATAACTTATTTTAGAAGTCTATATATAAGTACCTATGCCTATGCTAAATATCCAGGTCTAAGGAATAATAGATGCTTAGTTAACAAAAACCCTCCCAAAATTAGCTCATTCTAAAAACAACCTTCGTAGTTTCATTCAGCTCCTGAAAGACATCTATTCCCAAATAGAACTTAGTAGGACACTTAAGGCATTAATACGGTTCTAGTAGGAGTGACACAGAGCCTTCGGGAGAATATAGAAGAGCAAATAGGCACCTTTAAGACAATTGGGAGACCAAAGGTCACTTTGAACATTATTACTATGCCCACATAATACAGTATCTGGTAATTAGTCAGAATAATTTTATTCTTTTTTTAGAAATTCTGTCGCTATTGACTATGTTGATTAGATTTTACTGTGTGTAACAGAAGCTTAGTCAACTAGAATGACATAAAAATCTGTTGGCAAATATTTATTTTTAGGTAATAAAAATCCACCCTAATGAACACACTCATTTAAAAAACATGTGTTGAAAAAATTTTTGGGGAAAACGTGCTTAAACAACAAAGTGTAATTTCTCTGAATAGAGTTTGGCAGCTATAAAACCTTACAGATCCAAACATTAGCTTTACCAAAAGACCAGTAGCAAGTTGTTGCTGGGAAAAACTGCTGAGCAGTTCAATTTAAACTCACTTTATGGAGTTTAAATCCAATCAGGATTGATTCATCCATTTATTAATGGCATTTAATTAACTGGCAGTCAATGAACTATATATTGAGAATCCATATCAGTAATACAGAAGATAATCAGCAAAACACTCAGTTACAAAGTCCTAATAAAGACCTATTTTTTGCTAAACTAACTTATATATCTAATCCAAGAAGATCAGAGTCACACACAGGCACATGCAAATCCTGAGCAATGTGGCTTTCATGTACCCCCTTCTCAGATTGTGGGTGCAGGCTTCCCAAGCACAAACTCTCCTGTGGAGATGTGGGTGCTCCAGCTGAGCATGTATGCTTGCCACTGCCCATGCCCAGCTAAAGGAAAAGGCATAGGCAGAAGAAACATACATCCTGGGAAGTGGTGCACCCATGCTTCTCCTGTGCTCTGGGCACTGGCTGGATGAAGGCTGTTCCTCAGTCCAACTGGGAGGTGTTGGGCCTGGCCCAGGCAGGAATTCAAGTGCCACAGGGCTGGACACACCTGGCAGTGTCCTATCATGGTCACTGCTCCTAATCCCACATCAAGGCTTCTTTCCCACGTTTAAAAAAATTCAAGTTTGCTTTTAGTTTCACTCATTTCTAGTGTCTTCCTGTAATTCCCTGGTTTGATCTTGACTGTCTGCCAAGCTCCTAGCCAGCCTTCCTCTCTCTTCTTCATCAGCAGAACGAGGGAATAAAATAGGGTGGAAGAACTCCTGGACTGAGATAAAACAGGGAGATGATTGACCAAATTACAGTAATGGACAAAGCAGACTGATTATAGGAAAAAAATTAAAATAGACTTGGATATTGAGAAGCTAAGACAAAATTAAAACAATACTTTCTTCCATCCTCCCTTTCTCAAGGCTCAAATTAACTCCTCCATTCCTGACTCCTCACTCTTCCCCACTCCCCAAGTAGTGCAGGGGGCTGGGGGAATGAGGGAGTTAAGGTTAGCCTATAAATTTGTCATTTCTTCCTCTCATTTTCTTCCTGTTTATTCACAGGCTGTGCATGGACTTCAGTTTCCTTCTCAGATGTCAGGTCCTCAACATGCCACATTGTAGATATCTGCTCAAGCATTTTT